>CM038726.1:17719840-17772340 GCA_021613375.1 Megaleporinus macrocephalus
TATATATATATATATATATATATATGAATGAAAACTGGGTGGGTGTGGCCAATGTGCAGCTCAAGTCCAATACTTGCTCTGCCACTCATAGAGAACCAACAGCATTAACCTGCTTTTGTATGTCAGCAACTGGACAAGCAGATGTGAACCACCCATTTAGGACCACCCAGTTTACATGGAGAGGAGAGCACTGTAGTGAAATACAGCAGACATACTTTGTACATATTGTGGTCTAGAGGAACAAGATCAACTTTATTATTTTGCTCTCTGTGCCTTTAAGAACATGCTTCAGAAAAAAGAGACCTTTCAAAAAGTACGTCCAGCTCTCTTTAAACACTGGGACTTTTTTATCTTCCTGTAATTTGAACTAGACATTCCTACTTTGGAACTGTTAATCTTTGTTTACAATATATTTAAATTCAGAATTACAGGCCTGAGCATCATTTCCTCCCAAATGTGGCATCTACCCCATCGTGAGTTTCTACCCCAGTGTTTTGATTACTTAACCAACACAATAAAAAAACGAATGTAGAAAAGTCATTTATTTTTTAAATGTTAATGTAAATGAAGTTTTCTTCGTGTTGTTTATTGGAGGGTAGCTAAATCCCATCCATGAGTACGCAGAAAATATATTTTGACGCAATAAGCAATGAGCAATGGATCAATGTATTAGTTTGATTTGGAGAAGTCTATGTTGTAATGAAATGGCATGAATAACACAAGACATTAAATGCACTTGCAGCTGCATCTAAACGCTTCTGCTAATCTTGTAGTGAAATCACGTCTGACTCACTGTGGTTAACAAACAGTCACTTCTAACTAACTTTGGACACACATTATTAGTTTTATGTGTTATTTAAAAAAAAAAAAAGCATAAGCTTTCATTTATGAATGTAAGAAGCCAGTCTGGTCCACAAAGGAGAAAATAAAGTTACTGATGCTGCAACTTTGGCTAATAGAAAATCCTGAAAATGTGATTGTTGGCCAAGAAAGTTCACCCAGAGTAACTACAACCAATGTAACCATAGTCAAAAAAAATATGGTTTTCATGAAATATGTGGTTACAATAAGATAGAAACACATCAATTAAGTTATAAGTGTATTCATATTGTTTAAGACTTTTTTTTTTTTACTCCACCATAACATCAGAATTATATTGGTATGGCCATATAACTGCTTTAATAAGTAATCAGCACTGGACAGATGTTCAGATTTGAAATATATTAAATTAATGTGCTAAAATATCAGCATTTTTATAATTTTACTGTGTTTGTAATGTTAACAAATTTATTTTACACATACAAATAGTCTCAATTTCATAAATGTGTATGTATCAGAAACAGTAGTGGTGGATAAAAACATGAGCTTAAAACGTTTCAAAGCAAAACAGCCTGACCACCACATGGAAAAGCTACAAAGCCAATATTTCAAACACAGTTAACTTAGCCACACATAAAATTCTAGTGTGCAGCAATTACACCCTTAATAGTGAGTTCAAAGCTGAGAAACAAAGACCACATGCTGTGCATACCAATATACAGTCATGCGTTTGAGACCCCATAAGAACTGTACTGTACTTGTACTTGTACTTCTACTTGTACTGTACTGTACTGTGTCTACTGTTTGGTGTCTACATTAATACACATATTAATACCAGACTCCGTATCAGCAGACCTATATTACTCGATATTAAAAGAGTCAGACTCAGGAAAGGAACTGAGACATTCCTGCCTGCTTTAGCTCTTTGGCACATCCGATTCTACAGGAGGCAACTGGCAAAGCAACATGTTTCAATGCTTTGAGTACGAATTAGTCAAAGGATCTCTTGATCATTCGACACAAACACACAAAGAACTCTGTGTACGTGTGTGCGTGCTGTCACACTCAGTGCCTCCATTGTAGCCTTCAGCAAAGCACTTAAGCCCAACCTACTGCAGAGCTGCTACATTAGGGAACCACAACCCTGCACACACACACACACTACCCCTACGGCCTGCTTGCAATGTTCTCACTGGCAACTTAATGCACTTTCCCTTATAAAACAAAGCACCTTTGTGTTTTAAAGGGCTCATATCCTACATTTCCCTTGTATTGTATGTTTTTTCCTGTGGTCCTCTTGTGAGTTTAATCTCATTTCTACATTAATATGTTCCTACCAATCTGTATTTTTTAGAATTAAACAGACTTTTTTATTGCTAAAAGTGTCATAGAATAGAAAACTGTGTTAATACTAGGGGTGTAAGAAAATATCAAAAATATCGAATATTGGGATATTATGTTTAGTTATACTGTATAGATTCTCAAAAACACAGTATCGATACACAGATTCCTGGCAGACAGTGGATCATTGTGTTATGTTGAAACCTCTGATCACTAGATGGCAGTGTTGTAATCCATTTTCAGCTCCACTCCAACATTAACAAGCAGCACAAGGGTGCAATGCTATTGTAAACATTGACAAATCTGTTCATACAGTGGTGTGTTTTAATAGTAGGATTTGAAAAATCACAATATATCACTTTGCCTGCAGTATCGTAATATATCGTGATATATTGAATCGTGACCGCTGTATCACGAAACGTATTGTATCGCCAGGTTCTTGCCAACACACTAGTTAATACAGATATAGTTGAATAACAAACAGAACTGATATAACATGAACTTCCTAAAACATTACAGTCTTGACTGTATATTAACTTCTCCCCCAAAAATCCATACACCAGTTCCAGCCCAGCAAATCAACAACAACAGCAGACTACATAGAAACATCTAGCGTTCCAGGCTGTGAAGGCAATATTGGCCCGGTTCATACCCTCACCAAGGAACTAAACTGTCAATGAGCTTGACTGATGTTCATCTTTAAATGAGTCTGAAGTTGGCTACCAGTTTCTTAATCAAATGTTTTCTTCCACCTTAAATGCTACAGCTTGTACAGGCACCACAATGTAACTGCAACACAACCAAGCCATAGACAGCATCGAGGAGACTTCACTCATTTCATCCTGAAGATACTGAGCTTTATCAGCATCACACACCCAACAGCAACCTGGAAGTAGCAGTCATGCTGTGTGATATTATCACTCACAGTTTCATAGCGAGTAACAACATTTGTTTACTTTGTAATGTCAGGTACTAGCAAACCTAATTAACTACATAGTATCTGGAGTATTTACACTAAAGTTCACTTTATTTTTCTTCCTGCATCTATTTCACGTTGCTTTTGTGTGATCATCACGGGTGCATCACTGTAAACTAGCAAATCGGAGCAGAACATGGGCAGAACATTGTAAATGGGCGTGTAAAATGGGAATTTTTCACTTCGACCACAGTCACATAGCCTCTATATATATATATATATATGTATATAAATATATTATCTATTTATATAGGTAATATATTGTCGTATCTCCATTTTTGTTTATTTTTATATTACTACATCACTTCAACACAACAGTTGCTGTTTACATTGTGGAAAAAATGTAAATAGAAATGCGATTGGTCCATTATCCAAAATAGCCTGAAAATAATTCTGCTTCCATTGACTCACGTTGAAAGTTAAGAAAGTTTTTTGGAGATCCCTGATTTTCATTGGACAGCGACGATATACAATAAGTAAATAAAAAGTGAAAAACATTGTTGGGATTATTTGGATTGTGAAAAATGCAATTTCTAGGACTGCACTTTGCAGATGTGGAAGGACATTCCTTGCAAGTTTCTTTAAAAAACTGAATACAGGTCTCTTAAAAAAGAATGCAAGTCTGTGCAATGAACATTACACCATTAAACACAAGATACTGGCCTTTAAATGAACATGCCTCTTATGTTTACAGGACTGCCACAGGTCTCCTCTTTCCTGTTCACGCTCTCACACAGACACTCACTTTGCTCTGCAGAGCAAAACATTTGGGAATATCTTGCCCTACGTAGCTGCGCTGTAAGCTGTTGTTAGGTGGACTTAGGGCCTGAAGTGTGCTGGAGTGCTCAGACTAAGTAAAGGAGAAATAGTGTAAACAAAGATGAAAGCAGCAATGCAGTGCTCACTGCCAATTCCTCTTGTTAGCACTGAGGTAGATGGGAATTCCTCAACAGGACGCCACCACACTCAATAATCACCATTTAACTCAGTCGATTCTATTGACCAGCTACAGCAGGCTGTTTAGTGTGGCAATGTTTCTGTTGATTTCTGCTGTATTTCAGCTTACTGGACTAAGCTTACTGGACTAAGCTTACTGGACTCTATACACCAATGCTTACACCTTACACTATAAGATTCATGCCTATAACTCCAGTCCTTCGTTATTTGATTTTATTCCAAACAGTATGGCATCCGTGTTGCACAGTGGTATATAATACTGAGTTTTGGTATATTCATATATGCACACAATTAATGTCAGGCTGATTAGAGTGGTTTTCTGACTGTAGGGTCATCACAATCATATAACCCATTGTTGATCTTTGTACACACACATGGTTCAGTTCATGATTCAGTTTCTGTTAATTAAATGATATGTTAAATTAGGGGTAGCAGTAAAAGCCTTAAACCCATTAATACACATTTGAACACTGCCTACAAATGCACCTCCAAATGCTCACCACTAGATGGAGATAAAGGCATTTCTGCTTTGAGCTTGGCTCTTGTTCACCTTTGGATAAGCTTTTACCACAAATACTAATCCAAACCCAAACACATGACCAATATGAAACCTAGCAAGGTGAACGTCTCTGTGCCATGTCGTGGTACACATTCTATAATGGCTATTACCAAAACAGGAGTGAGAATAACAAGGACTGAACTAAAAGTGGAGGCAAGTAGTGATGATGTAATCCTACCCTGGTGAATCCCTACATTGCATAAACGCTTAAGACGAAAGAAAAGCAGTCCTTCACGTGTACATTCACTGGGAATTCATCTCAACCTTTAACTGAAATGTTTCCTGTAGGTGTGGAGGACAGGCTGAGGGGCTAAAATCACTCAGTGTAAGCATGGAGAGATTAACTCACATAAAACAGAGTATTAAAGAGAGAAATTAATAAGGTCGGGGGGAAGAGATAAAGGGGGAGGAAAAAAGAAAGAGAAAAAAGGGAGAGAGACAAAGGGGTGGAAAGCAAGAAAGAGGGAGATAAAGAAGAAACAGAGAAAAATATAGGGAAAACATAAAGAGTCATAGAGAAAAAGAAAAAAAGGGACTGACTGTAGAAATAAAAAAGACAGAGAAAGGGGAGAAGGAGATAGGTCAAAAGAGAGAGGGCCAGAGAGGGATGGAAAGAGGGAGGAGAAACAAATATACATAGAGAGAAGGCAAGAAAAATAGAGAGAGAGAGAGAGAGAGAGAGAGAGAGAGAGAGAGAGAGAGAGAGAGACAAAAGAGGGGGAGGAAAGAGAATGAGAGAGGAAAAAAAGAGAGAGAGAGAGAGAGACAAAAGAGGGGGAGGCAAGAAAATGAGAAAGAGAAAGAGAGAGAGAGAGAGAGACAAAAGAGGGGAAGGAAAGAGAATGAGAGAGGAAAAAAAAGAGAGAGAGAGAGACAAAAGAGGGGGAGGCAAGAAAATGAGAAAGAGAAAGAGAGAGAGAGAGAGAGACAAAAGAGGAGAAGGAAAGAGAATGAGAGAGGAAAAAAGAGAGAGAGAGAGAGAGACAAAAGAGGGGGAGGCAAGAAAATGAGAAAGAGAAAGAGAGAGAGAGAGAGAGAGACAAAAGAGGGGAAGGAAAGAGAATGAGAGGGAAAAAAAGAGAGAGAGAGAGAGAGAGAGAAAGACAAAAGGGGGGGAAGAGAATGAGAGAGAGAAAGAGAAAGAGAGAGAGGGAGAGAGACAAAAGAGGGGGAGGAAAGAGAATGAGACAGAGAGAAAAAGAGAGCGAGACAGGAGACAAAAAAATGTGCGGGAGGAGAAAGACAGAAGAGGGAAAAAAACAAGAGAAAGGAGAGGGAGAAAGTAAGAAAAAAGAGAGAGACGAGGGAAGAGCTAGGGAGGACAAAGAAATATGTATAAAAGCAAGAAACAGACAGAGAGAGACAGAGAAAGAGAGGAGAAAAAGAAGAGAACGAGAGAGAAGTGGGAAGGAAAGAGAAAGGGGGCGGAGAGAAAGAGAAATACAGAGATAATGCAGAAAGAAAGGAGATTGAGAGAGAAAGGGAAGTGGGGAGAAAGACAGAAAGATGAGTGTGACAGTAAATGATTCCTCCTTGACATTTAATGTGCCGGGGGAAAAACAGTTCTCTCTCTCTCTCTCTGTCTCTCTCTCTATCTCTCTCTCTGTCTCTCTCTCTCTCTCTCTCTCTCTTTCTGTCTCTCTCTTTCTGTCTCTCACACTCTCTCACTCTCTCCTCCAGAATATAAGTGGTCTCTGGACACGAAATCCCACATCCAATAGAGCTTCCTCTAAAAATAATTCCAATCACTCCACTCAAATATCCTTACCAGCCCATCTACCATCTTACTGTACCTACATACCAAAAATATTCATCCCCGCTGCTTATGTAAGAGTTCACAATGCTGAAGTGCTATTACACAATGCTGGAGAATAAGCTGAACTGACGGACTAAACCTAAACTAAGCACTACAGCGCACTGTAATAGTGGATTACAGGACGAGAACACAAACCTTAATACATGTTCATGAAATGCTACTTTGTTCTGTTGGTCTATTTACACAAGGTAAACAGAAAAATATTACTTTTCATTTATTTCAAAATCTTATACTGCATATAAAAAAACCCTCCATTCTCAGGTCCAGAACACGGACAGCAGGATGTGCGGAAAACGTCAGCCGCTCACTCTTACCCCGGGCAGCAGGCCCTCGGGCGGTGTAGGAGAAACAGCTTCGCCATCAGGCCGCACACACAGCTGTGGGGACATGGTGGGCGACTCGTCAATGAAGGGCATCGTCTCTGAGCCATCCTGAGACTTCCTGTCCTCAGCACCATCCCCCTCATAGCCATCCGTGTTGTAGTTAAAGTCTGCAGGGTAAACAAAGGAAGAGAGAGAGAGATGTTTAACCATCCAATTTTTTTTTTTCTATTACATACTCAGAAAAGCATTGCATTATGATAACATAGCATTATACTGCCCACCAAAAGCAGTTGTCACTCCTCAAGTTAAGCAAAATTTCCATCATAGTTTATTCTAAACAGCTATAGCTATGATGGATAAGCTCATAAGATCTCTACAATACTTAGCGTGGAAAGATCCGGTGTATAGGATTGCATATTTTGGGCTACTTGGAGGCATCATAGCTTCATGAGCCTCACTGTTGTTTTACAATATTCAATATGAATCAAAACAACATTGTTTCACAGTACTGCCACAGCCATGTTAAAGTAATGAGCTCCACTGGGACCGGATTCCAAACCTCCAGCACCAACTGGCTTCAAGTCATTCCCTTATTTTATCTCAGCACATTACAAACAAGTACAAAGCAAACAAGCAAGTCTGGTCCGGAGAGCCAGAGGAGTAACAGCAGTTGATGATGAATTCACACCTTCCATACAGCGTTACACTAAATTCACCTAAACAGGGTTAATTATGCTCACTTTGCTATGAAACACGCTGTCAGTCCGTGATCTCTCATGGTGATCAAATGGTAAACAGATGCTCGCTCAGACTTTCGCTATATCAGCAGCCTAAACAGGAGAGACAGTCAGGCATGAGGCTTCCTGAGTCACCAGCATCCTTCCACTCTGTCGAATAATCTCATTGAGCTGGTGAGAGGGACATCGGCATCCATAGCTTAGTTTACAACAACTCAAAATGTCTACGAACCTCCCATATCTGCACCTCCAGCAGGCTCTATAGAGCAGAGCCCTCCTGGGAGGAGAGCAGCGCTCAGGCAGAATAACAGACTATATCACAGCTGGTGGAGCTCACTGGATGGTGAGCACTGTATTGATTTAGCTAAGCTAAGACAGTTTACTGTAACAGAACAGGCACGCTGAGACAGTATTACATTCCAAGATAAAGCTATTCCTCATACAACCATACACTTACACATCCGAGTAGACAACCGAGTAATTGAGCTATTCTGCTGCTCATGTATAGAAATATATCGGAACGAAAGAACCAACTCAGGCGTTTAGTGGAGACGTTTCTTAACTGAAAGCCAAAATATGTACGTGTGCGCGCCTGAATCAGTTCACACACACTCCCACGTGGCCGCAGATCGACACACAAACAAAAGCCCTGCCGGACTGTCGGGCCCTGAGGCGTCATTGAGGCTGGTTACCGTGACAACCACTGACAACCAATGAAACTCTGGCATATGTGCTGGTGTAGACCTATAAAAACCATATGCACACCAGGACCTGATTAATGTGAGAAAAACAGTCACTGAGCAATTTCACAGTGTGTAACATGAATGTGAAACAAGAGTCTATTTAATATAATAATTTATAAAAAATTATGATTATAATACTTTTATGTGGCATATTGCAATTTTATCAGCAGGCTTAAATACTAGCCACCATATTCTTCCAAAAAATGCCTTGTTAGGGTCCTAATGTATACATACCCATATACGCATCGTTACTATTTTGGAACAATCTAGTATTTCCTAAATAGTAACTTTACAAGAAAGGCCAAAAAACGTTCTTTGAAGTGGCTTTGGAGCATTTTGATTGGCTCAATTCTCCATGAAACTCTCATACAATGTAAAAAAGAGCTGCTAAGCTCAAATGGCATAAAAACTTGAAAATCAACCCGTTTTTTTGTTTTTTTTTGATATATTGCACACCACGCCAGACGCCACTGCTGAAAAACATGTCACAAGCCTGAACACCCCTGCCATGTTGAAGGAGTGAATGCATAACTCTAAATAAAATGAGCCCCCTGCTGAAACATACTCCTCATGCAGTCCTCACCCATGATGAATGTCCCTCATATCAGGTTAATGCATCATTGGGGCTCTTTATATCGCAGCTTATTGAAACAGTAAAGCTTGGCCACTCTCTTGAGACAGGCTAGATTTATAAGCAGTCATTTCAGCAGTGAATTTGTAAAACGTGGGGGCCATATTTCACTATTATATGAGAGCACATTTGCCAGTAAAGGCTGGGAAAGAGACGTGACATGAAGCTCTCAAAACTCAACAGCACAAGCATGTGTAACAGTTCTGCACATCCTCAGCATTGAGTAATAACGCATGTGTGGGTGTGTATGTAGTCCTGCATGATGAAGCCCTCATTAATACTGTATGATGGCGGTAGAAAAGATGATTGTTCTTTTTAACTGGTGTGCAGGAAATGGCTTGAATGTAGGCCACTGGGCTTTCACCCCTCTCTCCAACTGCCTGCAGCTCTTTCATCCTGACCCCAAATGGCCAGTTTTAAGCTATAGAGTTACTACACTGCCTATGGCTAGTGACTGATTGATCTATAGCCTGCTGCCCTTCATTTTCGAACAGTGCAGTAAAGATGATATATGCTGAGATATATATATATATATATATATATATATATATATATATACACACACACAAACACACACATACATACATAAACACACTACCACTCAAAAGTTTGGGATCACAGTGAAATGTTCTTGTTTTAATGGAGTATCTTCTTCCTTAACACAACAATGGACTGACGGGTCTCTAAAGAAAGTTGTTTCTTTCTGGTCATTTTGAGTCGGTCAGCAAGCCATCAACTGCTGATGCTTCAGATACTAAACTAACCTAGAATGTTGTTCTCACTTTTATTCTCACGTATTAGTAGAATGTTTAGCCCAATAACATCCTTAACTTGGATTGGTGGTCGTACCAGGAGATTTAGACAGAGGACTGAGAATTGCTGATAATAGGACTATATGCAAAATAAGCCTCTATACAAAAATAGGCTTTAATGCAAACATTTATATTCTTAAAAATCATCTAATATACTTAAATCAATTGTGAAATGCATGAAAATTCCATAAAATTAAATTCTAAAGTAATCCTAAACTTTGGAGCGGTAGTGTATATTTACACATATATACACACACACACATACATTGGCAACTGTGTATCTATATCTCCTGTTTTTCTGTCAGCTGCATGAGAACCAGTATACCTTAATGTTTCAACAAGCAATAAGTGACAGATATAATTCACCATATTCCTCTCCTCTCCATATGAACTGAGCAGTCCTAATTTTGATTAATGCTGCTGTAAGTATTCCCCTAACCAATCACAAGGCAAATGTCTCTGGCCCCGCCCACACAAACAAAGTTTCAGCATCAGAAAAACATGGTGAGCAGCATGAGGGATATCAAGCTAGACCAACTCTCCATTCTTTCATTTACATGTTGCTTTGTCCAGGCGTCCATCTGCACATCTGTTCACCTGTTGCTTACAGCGCTGCTGTTCATTAATTTGTTCATTCGTCCATGACACTATTTGTCAGGTGACGGTCCCATGAAAGCTGTACGTCGATTTTAGTTCTTCGTAAGTGGTGGAGCAGGCTACACTCAGCTTAAATCTATATTCTATCACTATCTTAATATCAGTGTTGATACCATAGGCCTAATTTTAATCACAAACCAAAAGTAGGCATGGCTTAAACCATAAATCAGAATGAGGTGCTGGACCTGGGCATAGTTATTGGCCATAACAGAAGAGTTAGGAAGCACTGACAATAACAATAGGCTCATTAGGTATAGGTTATACAGCCAATTAGCAGTCAAAGTTTTAAAACAAGAAACTCTGATTGGTTCAAACACTAAGGCAATACATAGGGACTAAAATGTGGTACTGAATACTTTGTAATATTGAAGAAATTTGGTCCTGACTTTCAACATGCAACCCTAAAAAAATGTAAGAAAATTATTGAATAATTAACTCTTTCTTAAGAAAATGTTTTTAAATTACTTTGAATAACATTTTTATAATTCTTTTTTTTTTCTAGGCAAATCTGATGAAAAATTTGGTCTCAGGACCTTTCATGCAAATAAGACGGCAAGCTAAGCTGTGTACTAACCTGTGTTAGATTCTATAAACGCTGTCTGATACCATAAACCACTCTTCTCTCAAGATTGCACACTTGTTGTACACAGCGTTTGGAGTCCTCGAGTAAACTACTTCAACTAAACACCACTGACAAAGATAGAGTTAACGGTTACCACTCGACAACACTGGTAGTACACATGTGAGCGTAAAGACAAAAAACTGTCTATGTACATCATGGATATATAATAGGATACATCAGAGATTTTAACAGACTCTAAATGGCAGCAGAGCCACAGGACTGTTTTAAAACACAGAGCTATTGTTCACAGAGAGAAAGAGGAAGAAAAACGGGCAACGTGAGCTCGTGAGCGTGCACGCACACGTGAGTTATGTTCATGTCCATTTTCTTCTGGGAGACAGCTGCTTATTATGCACATGCAGATGTCAATCATGGCACAAAACACTCAAGAAACAACTGCTTACTTCTATCAGTGAGACTTAATATTCAGACAACTACAGCAGTATACTGTGAAAAAGAGTATCAGCCCTCGTTCAATTCATTTCCAATCAAAACATCAAAACAACTTGTTTATTTATCAGGAAATATTTCTGAAATCAGCCTCTTGCATTAGGAAAGACACATTTAAGGGAAAAATAAATGAAGTTTGCGAAGCTTTTAAAAGGATTTAAATATTTGAGAGAAAATGAGGCAACAACTGTGCAAGACTTGGTGGACCAACAAAACTGCTCCCATTAAGATTGAATGCACTTTTATTGAGAGAAATCTAAAAAAATAAATTTGTAAACCCACAGGTCCATTCAACTCAGTGCTAGAGGTGTGTGCGTGTGTGTAGTAATCACAAGCTGTACATCTTATATATATATATATATATATATCCTTAAACATCCTTTTTTAATGTTTCACTGGGGTTGTGTCTCGTGCTGTAATGTTAGCTAGTTTAATAGGACCCACATAACCAGGTAAACATAACCACACATAGGCTTATGACACGGGCACACGCTCGAGAAGTGGCCATATTAAGTGAAATACAGTATTTCCAGTGGTTTTGAAAGACGTGACCACTGAGACAGCTGAGGACCAGCATAGAAGAAAACTTAACAGCATCACACAGTTAGAAATTCAAATTATGAGTTAGAAATACAACAACAGTTTTCTTCCCCAGTGTGCAACACACTCTCTTACACACACACACACATACACATGTGCACACGCATACATTCACCTTACCAGGTGGAGAGATTAGGGAGCGGAGGACGCACACAGCCTCGAAAAAGAAAGCCATATGTCCGTTAAGACAGAGCTTTCCCTCAGGCTGAGCAAGTCTCAGGTACATCAGATACACCGATTTACACACACACACACACAGAGCCATGTAGCAAGTAGCAGCTCTTGAAAGGTACTCATTCAAATACATGTAAATACTATTCAAAGTGAGCAAGAGGTAGAGTTGCATAGGCAAGCTAGGTACATTCTGTGGAAACGCTTTAAACACTCTGTGGAAACATACACCAGCCTTCAGGAATCTATCAAATTCAAATTCAACTCCTGTTTATATCAGATATCCTTCAAAATGAAGCACATTCATTTCAGAGCAGGTATCATTTCGGTGGTGGATCATTCTCAGCACTGCAGTGACACTGACGTTGTGGTGATGGTAGTGTGTAAGTGTGTGCTGTGCTGGAGTGAGTGGATCAGACACAGCAGGGTTGCTGGACTGTTTAAACACCTCAGTGTCACTGCTGGTCTCTGAGGAGTCCACCGACCAGCCACGTCCAGCCAACAGTGTCCTGTGGGCAGCAGCCTGTGACCACTGATGACCAAACTGTGCAGCAACAGATGAGCTACTGTCTCTGATTTTACATCTACCAGGAGGAACAACAAGATAGGAGCCTCTAATGAGTGGACAGTGAGTGGACACTGCTGAGTGTGATTCAATTGTAACAGCGCACCAACACACCACGTCTGCAATGATGAGAATGATCCACCACCGAAATGATAACTGCTCTGTGGTGGTCCTGTGGGGGTCCTGGCCATTGATTAAATAAGGTAAAATAACAAAGTACACAGATGGATTAGTTTGTAATGAAGGAACTACAAAGTAAGTGGAGCTGATAAGTTCAAAGAAACAAAGAGGTGTTCCTAATAAAGGGCTCACTGAGTGTGCCCAGCTTTCAGGTTAGACCTCTTTCAAAGATTCAGGCTTTTCTTTTTTTTAACAACTTTTCATGTTTGGTACAGATAAATAAAAGCTTTAAATAAGAAAAAATGCTACCTAACAAAACAAATCCCAAAAGTAATAAAAGAAAAAAATCGGTATTATCTGGATTTATGATTTTCGAGTACATACTGAAAACATTTCATCCTTTAAATACTGTCATAACAGAATGAAGAGACCAGTTCAGAGTAAAAGCTTTTATTCTTAGGACTGCAGTACCAATGTTCTCTGAGCTCTCAAGCCCTGGTCTCAATCGTGTCTATATAGGCTCGCCTTCCTGCTCCTTCTGGCCTTTGTGGTACACCTGGCCAGTCGTAATTCTCTGGGTGGACAGTGGTTCTCAAACAGAAGTTTCCTAAAATATGTCCAGTGTTTGTGTGAAGCCCTATATGGCTGGGGGTCCCAAAAGCCCTGACCTTCCCGCAAGCTCTGCAACATTCTTTGGCCATCTGTCTCACATACACTTTAAACAAATGCTATAGTGTGTATAAAACAATTCACAACAATACTAAAATCAGGTTTGGTTATAAGGCATCATGGGAAAGCAGGGAGAAGATAAACTGACCAAACAGACTGACCGTCTTGACAAGGCTGTAAACTGTGACAGGTTTACGTGTATTTGTGATTGATAAGACATAGAGGTAGTACAGCGGTCACTCTAGCAGCGGTTGAAATCAGCTACAATTAAAAGTGACGTTGTTTACATATCATATAAGATGACAAGCTCGCCTCAACATCCACTCATCAAACATTAAAACCTACTTTATTTTTTGAACCCACTAATTTAGCCCAATTCCACTCACTAGGTCTTCTCCTATCACATGATGCTACAAAGCTGAGAGGGTGAAGGCTAGTGTTCCTTAGAGACATAAGAAATTCCACCACCTTATTTCAGACATAGCTAGAGGAGAATGCTAACTGATCACTTTGTTACATCAGCTAACAGGCGGCTAGCGCTGATCGAGGGGGCCAGGGAAGGTTTATCATGCTGTTGTATTAAGAATAAGGTCATGATGCAGTGATATTAATCAAAATGATTTTTCCCCCCAAGGTAACTAAATATCAGCTCATTATCTTTAATAACAGCCTCTACTCCTCTGGGAAGACTTTAAACTACAAACCCAATTCCAAAAAAGTTGGGACAGGGGAAGTATAAGACTAGAACGTTTGTGGAATGATCAAAAACACCTATTTTGGAAGGTGATGCTGTAGTGACTGAGTATAAAAGGAGCATTTTTAAAGCCTCAGCCAGTTACAAGCAAAGATGGAGCAAGGTACACCAAAAACCTGTGCAAGCAGCAACGTTTCTTAAGGCACAAGTCAGGAAAATCAGGAGACATCAGCAGAGGCACAGCACTACAACCCACCATGCTTCTGAATTGACTATAGCCACATGGGCTGTGGAATACTTTGGAAAACCATTGTTGGTAAATACAGGATGTTGCTGTGACCATCCGAAGTGAAAGCCACATATCAACATTCAGAAACTCCAGAGACGTGTCTGAGACTGACTGGCGCTACATGGAAATGTGCTGCGGTCTGAAGAGCCTACCTTTAAAATTGATGCTGGAAATGATGGATGTTGTGTTCTCTGGGCCAGAGAGGATAAGGACCAACTGAACTCTTCCCAACACGAAGTCCTCATTAAAACCAAGAGGTACATACACAGTTTGGGGCAACATGTTCTGCCATCTAGACAACATCCTAATTAGAAATGACCCTGCATATTTCTTTTTTAAACAAGGAAATGCCAAAACATATATCAAGCCTATAGCAAGCAAGAATGGGGGCAACTGGTGTTTTCTAATGATTTCTGGACATTAAAAGAAGAAATGATGTCACCCAGTGATGAAGATGCCCCTGGCCCAGCTTTTTTCTGACATGATACAATGAGGTTAATTAGATGGTACCTAAAATATTTTATAGAAATGTTGTTTTTGTACTGTTTTCAATGTAATACAGATAAAGAAAATGAGCACATGGTTTCTTATACTGTCCCAATTGATTGGAATTGGGTCTGTGCATGCTGGAACACTGCTGTGAGTACTAGGGGTGTAAAAAATTATGAATATTGGGAAATATATTGAATATTGGGATATTATGTTTTGTGATACTGTACTGATAATCAAAAATACAGTATCGATACACAGATTCCTGGCAGACAGTGAATCATTGTGTGTTGTGTTTAAACCTCTGACCACTAGTTTTCAGCTCCACTCCAACAGTAACAAGCAGAACAAGGGTGCAATGTATATATTGTAAGCATTGGTAAACCATATAGCAATATAGCATATAGCAAAAATTGCAATATATCACTTTGCTTGCAGTATCGTAGTATATTGCAATATATTGAATTGTGACTCTGTATCACGATACGTATTGTATCTTGCCAATAAACAGCCTTAGTGAGTACTTGACTGTATTTGACGAGAAGAGTATTCGTGAGATATGTCTGAAGGTGAGCCATCACTCCAGAGAACATAGTTATGAGAATGGTGAACTTATGGGAGCTGTATGCTTTAAAGGACCAAAGAACTAAACAGTGCTGAAGATACAATTATAAATCTACTAAAAATAAACACTATGTCTGGTCAGATCATACATCGCGAGGTCCCCAGCTCCGACCAATATCCGTAGCACAATCCTCATACCTTAAGAGAAGCACTCGGTCAGAGAGGCAGAGCTGTCGACGTCTGTTCAGCTCCTGTTCAACAGTAAAGTCACTAACTGCAGCTCTGAAAGGTCAACAGGCCGCCGTGCGTGTGGTGATGAAGTATGAATGCCGTCTGCTGAAACAACACAAGGCTACCGAAGGGACTGGACTACGATGACATTGCCATGGTGATGGCTAAGGACAAGTTGTCCAGTGACAGTGAGACAAGTGGAAAGGTCTGTAGAACTGCGTGGAGTAGAGAATCAACATTTTTATTTTTATTTTGCTGCCTCAGTGGGGCTTTGGAGGAACAAGCAAAAAACCTATACAAACATACATACATACACAGCCTGACAGACACAGTCCAAACTAATCATGCACCGAAAAAAACATGCCATCATCAATGCATGCACACGTATTGTTTTAGATCCTAATGACTTAATGTCTATTTTAAAGGAGCAATATGAAAAAAATAACTAAAACTCTCAAAGATGGTTATTAATTGTGTTGCAGAGATGTCTAGTGAGGTTAGCATGCTAACCAGCTAGTCATTGCTTGCCCTGTCTTTCAGTACCACTTTGCACCTCAAGAGGTGACAGTGAGCCACTAGATCAGGGGTATTTAATTAGAATTTAAATATCATTTCTAACTTGTGTTATGAACACATTACAAATACTGTTCAGTATATTTCAACTATATTTACTGTTTAAACGCTGAAGTGAATGAATTATTTATAAAACTTCTAATAAATGTTTTTACCTCACCTCAAGTAAAAACAAGGGCTACATTAAAAAAAAACAGAACGGAGAGGCACTCCCGAATCTGCTCAGATCTAATTGGCTGAGCGCTTTTGATGATCTTACAACGCACGGGATTGGTCTAAGAGTTTCACAGCTTGAAATAAACACTGTCTAAATAAAATAGTTCTCAATAGTTTTTCAGGTTGGGTTGGAATTGGACAACGTCTGGATCCGGACCCAGACCACCGCCTATTTACCTATTAGTGACCGCCGCACTAAAGCATTGAGTCGAATCAGTCCAGCACAGGAGGACAGGAGGCAGCAGCACTACCCTGAGAGAGTATTCGAACCTCTCGTCATGGTAAAGGTTATAAGAGTGAGAGTAAACACAGCAAACGTCATAAAGACCACCACTGCCCGCTCTTCAGCAGCAAACAAAAGAAGTGATATAAATAGAAGCAAAACCAGAGTTAACATTGAAGTTGCCTTGCACCGCTCGAGACACTCTCGGTGAATTAAAGAATAAAGTTTGATGCTGAACTTGTACTTTTTCTTCTAGACTGCTAAGAACAGGGAGTTAGAGGGAATGTGTATTCTCTGGTGATATGTGCCCCCCTATTGTTGGAGTATGAGCTTCACTGGTTGTATCATCTTACAAATTGTTCCTTTAAATGGGCATCCACATCCACACTGTGTGAGCTGCTGTTCAGTGGTCAGTCTCAGAGATGAGTCCATTATGTTTCCTCATACAGAAAGGTTTAATCCCCTCCTCGCAAAACAAGCAGGAGTCAATAAGTGAGCAGACAACAACGGAATCAATCATTCATGAACACATTAAACGCATGCCATTTGTGTCTGTGGAGGAAAAGCTATAGTAAAATGTTTGCGTAAGCATATGTAAAGTTAGCAGTGCACCACGTTTTACTTTCTTTGTTTATCAGCACGTGAATTCTTCTCTTAGTGGTCAGACATACGTATATACCCCAGTATCTTATAACGGATTAGAGAAACTAGAGTGGGTGGAGTGTTAAATTTGCCCCATGCTACAGCCCTCCCTGGTCTTCGCTATATACAAATATAGACTTATGAGATCAACGGAAACGGATTGAAACCAAGACAACAGATTTTTCAAATAAGAAATATTACATGCTGTATTAGACCACAAGCGTAACGACATGCTTCAGTCACTAATATCTAACTAATTTTAGGGCTGGGGCTATGCGTCAACGTAATCAACTACGAAAAGAGACTGCTATACACGAGCACTTGAAGCTCAAACATCCCGTAGCGCTTCATCAACACAGCAGCAAGACAGCACCTGTTTACTTGTTTTTCTTATTTTAGCAGATTATTTTAAGATTATTAACATGTTTTTATGTAACATGTTTCTTTCAGTAGTGTCACTAAAAGTCGCATTACTAACCATTTCTTAAGCGTCCAGTGTAGAGACTTAAGGATGTTCTCGATACGGTGGGAGCTTTAAAACACACGTAACTACTTCTTAAATAGCTCTCTGCCAAAATATATAGTCCACAAGCATCTACCTGTTCATGAGGCGTGTAGGCTCAAAGTCGAGTCACAGCTTAGTGTTTTTAACCATTTTTAGATCATGTGCGTTTAAGATACCTTTTAATACATTAAGTGTAGAATCACCCCCATGCGTTTTAATTTATTTTGTTATGGATTTGTAACCTATTGTATGATTTGTGTATGTATATATATATATATATAAATAAAATCATCCAATTGGTTACAAATTTATAGCAAAATAATTTAAAAAAATGATTCCCAACAAACTCACATTAAAGTAATCTAATATTAGTCATTAGATTAATTCATTAAGAAATTAAGAAATTAAGAAATGAATCGTTAGGTGCAGCCCTAAATGACGTGTTCTAAAAACTGCAGAACTGTTTGTATCTTTGTGCTTGAGTGTGCGTAGATCCTGTTTATCCAGCAGGTATTAATTGTGCTCACGCTGTTTCTTACAGTGCAACAAGATCCCTGTCAAATAAAGTTCTAACTAAATCCATTTAATCTAATCTTGATACGTCACCTTTCGGATGCAGTACTGATCAGAATTCAGCACCATCCAAAGTAAGCATACTAATTACTTAATGCTTACACAGCCACCGAGCCCAGCCGCTCAGTCCACGCGGCCCGATCTGAAAGACACGGAGACGAATAGTGGAAGAATGTCTCCCAACATTCTCTCGTTCTTCACACTGATTAGTCACGACACATCGTGTTGAGGTGGATTGTGTAACATCAGCCCAAAGGATTATGGGTAGCGTGCTGACGATGCCACCGCAGTGTATACGAAGACCATGCCAGGGTCCTGTCAGTTCCCATCATACACACACACACACACACACACACACACACACACACACACACACACAATCAGCCACTCTCCCAGAGCCTCTCGCGTCCTGACCGTCAGCCAGATACCGTTTAGAGCAGTCACTGTCAATCAATGAATAGTTGCCATGGCAAGGCGCAAGGGCTGCCATGACAACCTTTTTATGCAATCAGCGGCCAAATGAGAAGGAGAGGGGTCGGGAGCTGTTACTCCTGAGCTAAACGCTGAAGACGTTGAAGGCTGGAGGTGGACCACAGCCACCGGGGCTGCTTCCTTACACCGACACTCCTCACAGTGTAGGAGAGCCTGGAGCATGATGAAGCCTCCTTTGTTGATGTAAAACTGCAAAGTCCATCAAAATAGACCTTTTAATCAGACAAATCACACTGAATTAGCGTCAGACGCTAAATATAGCTTATTTCTTTGAGCCAGCAGGAACAAACAAACCGACCTGCCTGCAGAATCTCCTACAGATAGCAATCACTTTAAACAACTCAACTAAACATTACTCTTCATTACATACAGGCATTACGTTTACAGAGTTGTATACAGTGGTGATGCTGAACTCTGGAGAGTTCACATGAGGAGAAGTGAGAGCTCCAAAACATTTTCTGGCATGAAAAACGGACTGGACATCTTAATTCACACAATCCTTCCTTTACACCAGATGTTCTCAATCAGCCAAACATGGTAATGTACGAATGTAGCTACGGAATAATAGAACCATTACCATTATTACCATTACCACTATGTGCAAACGGCACATATTCACACACTGGCCTAAAACCAGGTTAAACCACAGAATGCAAAACTGCATATACACCGGCAGTGAATGCTGTGAAGCGGTCCTCAACTCCTACCCAGCAGTCCTGACTAATATTTACTCACATCAACTAGGGGTGGGCGATACGGCCCTACAATAATATCTCGATATACTCAAGAATACACTATTGCAACAAAATGAAAATTATTGCATACGATATGATATGGCACACCCCTAACTGAGATATTAAAAAATACAGATAAAATCTGTCTCTAGATATATAATGGGAAATGAGAAAAGTGTGAATTTTTCTTTTGCTAAAAGCAGTAAAAAAGTAGTACCCTGATGTGATTATTAGGGATGGGTGATATGGCACGATATTTTAGGGTATTTAATATCGTTCACAATATTAAAAAACGTTGGCAATATTATTGTGTACGAAACGATATGGCACACTCCTAACATCAACAGAATAACAGCAGCAAAAATGGTGGATTACTTGTAAAGACCGTTCTCTTTCTAAGGAACCAAACTGTCAGCATGACTGATGTTCGTCTTTAAACGAGGCTCATGTTGGCTTCCTATTCGCTGGTACAGATGCCAGATAGTAACTATGGCACCATTTAAGCTGGAACAGAAAATGAGCAAAACAAGCTGGCGAACAGGAAGCAGACTTCAGCTTCCACGTCTCTAACAAGATCCTGAAAAACTTGCACTTGCTGTTCGTTCGCTCTGCACATTTCACTCCAGACAGTTCCTTAAATCTGGGACAATGTGGAGCAGGCTTTGCTCAGCCTGTGACACTGAAGAGAATTAAAAGTTTCATAGTGAGCTAAAACCTGGTACAGGCCTCAGAGTTAAGTTAACAGACAAAGTCATTATTTTCCTGTCTTCATCACGTTCCTCTGGAGTAGTAAATCAGAGCAGGGCTCAACAAATTATTGGGCTGAAAACAGGCATGTAAACCCCACCTTGGGTTTATTTTACCCCAATCAAAGTCATATTGCTTCTATGTAGACATCAATTTAAAATGAGTTGGAAAGTTGTTAAGCAATCTTAAAAGACTTGCTTGTGATTTCAGATACCGTATGCCATGCAGTTGCATTTCACAGCTACAATTAGTAAAAGCAGCCTCCTAAAAACTCAATGTTGTCTGTTTTTATGGTTAGAATTTAGTGATTTTAAATCAAGGTATCGCTTTTATGTTGATTATATGTGGACTATATGTTGACTACAGTCCTGCATTAGTCAGCCTCAACTCCTCAAATGCAATAAATGGTGTCATCTGCCAGACTCTCGTGTGTGTGTCAGGGGACTCTCAAATTTTTTTGGCTGCCTTCCCACCGAAATAAACACACTCAGACAGAGGCACACACACAAAACCTGATTTGATGGGCCGGACAATTACAGCAGCCATTAAGGCAGGGAAATGCTGTTTAATGTAATCTTGGGGGTTAATTGCTAAAATGCTGAGGGAGTCAGTGGTTTGGAAGAGGCCTGGCAGAGAGATTTCTGATGATAGTAGAGATGGCACAGGCCTGATATCCAATAGGAGAAAGGAAAAATAAAGCTGATCCAGGTCTGCAAAAAAATAAAAGTCTAGCTTGGAATCAGATAACTGCTTATAGGACAACATAACAAACAAGCAGCAAATGGAAACACAGTCTCCCACCTACATATGATTGTTGGGGTAAAGAGGCTTTGGCATGTGTTAAATTAAGAAAAGATTTTTCCCTAAAGCGTTCTCTGGATTTGTTTCACAAAATGTGGGATCCTGTTCTTGACTATATTAAGGATAAAATAGACACACTAGACCCAGAGGATTAAGACATACTATAGATAATTAAGTTGCTATGCTTGAGAATGTGGTTTACTGATTTATTTTTTATTTTTATTTATTGATTTATTTTTAAATCTAATTCTTTTTTTTTCTTTTGCTTTTTTTTCTTTTTTTTCCTTTATTCCATTATGTGGTGGGGGGGGGGCTGCCTAATAATGGTTTGGGTTTCTGAGAAATGGATAAAAGGGGGGGGGGGGATTAGGGGTTTAGGTGTATACATCTTTTTCTTTATGTATCTCCTTTTTCCTCCTAATTGCATTGTTGTATCACCTTGTAACAGAACTCCAAAAAAAGAAAGAAACTATAAAAACGCAGCACCATGTGTCTGGTTAATTTAAAGCCAAGAATGGAGCTAATTTGTGTGAAATACTTTGTAAAATTACAAATATTAGGTTGGGTTAGGGTTAACATTAACGAACTGGGATCATACTGGGGACAAAAGTTGGTCATCCCCACCTAGAAACTCCAATTATAACTGAAAGGTATAGAATTTGCACAACGTCTGTGATGCTTCAGAGAGTTTGCTTAATAAAACAAGATGTTTCAGAAGCCACTGACACTCTCTAGATAATAGAGAAAAGCAAAGGAGTAGACAACTGCAAACAAATTGAAAGATGCCTCAC
Source organism: Megaleporinus macrocephalus (assembly GCA_021613375.1). Taxonomy (NCBI): domain Eukaryota; kingdom Metazoa; phylum Chordata; class Actinopteri; order Characiformes; family Anostomidae; genus Megaleporinus; species Megaleporinus macrocephalus. Next base: position 17,741,973 of record CM038726.1, read on the forward strand.
ACAAAAAGCTCGACAGCAGTTAAAAGGGCTTTTTCAGTGAAGACTCAGTGAGAGAGAGGCTGGCTAGTTGCTGGTTCACACGCTCAAATGCAGCAGCAACATCTGACAGCAAGATTGATGAACAGCTCGGCTGAGACACACACACACTCTTCTATCATCCTGAGAAGCTCATGGTGGACACACATGGTGCCAACAGCAAGAAGGGGTGGTGTGTGCGCGTGTGAGTAAGTGTCTGACAGAGCATGGTTGAGTGTGTTTGAGGGCAGAGGAGATCCAGAGAGGTCTGGCCATCAGCAGCAGATGAAGCTTTTTGGTATGTACAAGGCTGTGTGAGTGGCTGTAACCCAATTTGCTCCTGCTGGGTGATGAGAATTCCCAATGCACTTTGACACACAGCCAACGAGCACAGAGGCATTACTGAACTGATCCTGGATCAGCCTCTTGCAGTCCTCCATTCATCCGGAACACTGTGTTCCTAGAAGCACCACTGATCTAGAACCTCTGCTGCAGTAAAACAGACATCGAGACTTTCTAACTACAGCAGACAGAAACCGTCTGATCCAGTTCCTACGGTTAGAGAGAAAGAAAGAAAGAAAGAAAGAAAGAAAGAAAGAAAGAAAGAAAAAAAGAAAGAAAGAAAGAAACAGATAGACAACAGAAAGGAAGAAAGAGAGAAACAAGAATAAAAAAAACAGAGAAAGAAATAAAGACAGCTAGAGGGAGAGACATTATAAGTGAAAAACATTTATTTATTTATTTATTTATCTTTCCAAACAAAGAGAAATAGAAAAAGACACAGAGAAAGTGAAAGTCATAGGCAGAGGGTGTGTGTGTGTGTGTGTGTGTGTGAAGGAGAGACAAAAAGAAAGCTGAATAAATGAGGATAAAAGAAACCGAAAGAGAGAGAGGAACAAGAGACAGAGAGAGAGAGCGAGAGAGAGAGAGAAAGAGAGAGAAACAGAGAGAGAGCAAGAAGAGTGACAGAAAGAGAGAGAGAAAGAGCAAGAGAGAGAACAAAGAAAAATAGAGAGAAAAAGAAAAAGAGAAAGACAGAGAGAGAGTGAGCGAGCAAAAGAGAGAAAAAAGAAAAGAGTGAGAAAAGGGGAAAGAAAGGCAGAGCGACAGAAAGAGAGAGAGAAAGAGAGAGAAATGTAAGATTCAGACTTTTTTATGCACAGCAATACAGTGTGCTGAAGCATTATACTATCTCTTCCTCTCTTCCCTCTCTCTCTCTCTCTCTCTCTCTCACACACACACACTCACAGCTGTCTTAAATGAACAAAGGATGGAGCTTGATCAATGTCATTCTCTGTCCTTTTGAAGTGGATGCTCCTCTAATATCTGTCTAGCTCTGGTGTCCATACTTATGTAGAAACGTTGGTGTGCCTCATCTGGTGTGGAGGCCACAGAGGGCCAGAGGGGTCTCTTGTGTGTCTCACTGGGGACATCATTATGACTTCAATAAAAGAGGAGAGAAGGAGAAGGAGCAGAAGGGAAGAGAGGAGAAATGAAAGTAGCTAAGAAGAAGAAAATCCTATCTAAACCTCAAAGCCTCTTAACACATTCCTTACAGGGTTTTAAAACACTGAAAACACTGGTTGCTGTTTCCTCTGTGTGAACCTTTCACGTAGAAGGAACCGCTCACTCCATAACTACTCACTCAACTATAATGTCACTATGTTTAACACTTAGTGAAGCAAATTACAGCAAATAATCTTAACCAGTAAACAACCATCATTGTTCTCATTAACTACAAACCCCTAAAAATCAAAGACACGACCCATCAAAACAGTGCTGAGCCTAAAAGCTGGGACTTGATATACAGGCACACCTATGACTGCACACATCAACTAAGTTCTGTATTAGAATGTGTAGAAAAGTGTTCCTAGTATAAACTGTGGAACATACTACTGATGGACGGGGGCAGATATAGGTGCGACTTTGTAATAATCTTTCCCTACATAAGATATCACTTTCACACAGAGGGGCTTGCAATTATTATATGGGCAAATACTATAAAGCAGAAGATCTAAAGTTCTATTTACCACTCGTTACTAGCCCAAGTACAAATTAACATATATGCCGTGAAGATGGCTTTCAGAAGCAGCTGAAATACATTGAGCCAATGTCCACCGCATCCTTCTCTCTAATGATAGGGGTCACTTGTGTGCATTCCTCACACTGCACCTTGGAAAACATGAACAAAGAAGTTCTCAGTTTTTTGGTGGCACCCTTGCTTTCCAGGTGGTACATCACTGTAGTGCTATCTTCTTCTCAAAAAGTGCTCTCAAACACCACGCCTGGCTGTGAAGGGGTGGCGGAGAGACCATAGCCCCTGCCTGAAATCTGATGACCATCCCAGAAGCCACCCAGAAAGTTCTGAAACAGTATTGGCTTCCACCTCAGTTTATGTTTTTCACCTTACAGAAGATAATTGTTTTGCTATTGGCGGAACAACTCTCCATCCCGTTAGCTCTCTCATTAACTACCCCACCCGTCATACATTCTCTTTGGGGAGAGTCAACTGTTTATCAGTGATTGGTGGAACAACTCTCCAACAGCCTATCATGAGCAGTGTTGGTACTCAATAGAACCCTCATCCTCACATGGCCCAGACATACATATAACCATTCTTAACCCACTCACACATACCAACACCCCCCCTTCCCCAATCTGCACCCCAAGTTCACATATCCAGACCACCACCCTACCAAACCTTTCTGCCAAGGCCTAACAGAACTACTATTACATCATGCTGTCATGCATACAGTTAAAAATGTTCCCACCTTGAAATTTAAATGCATTTAAAAAAAAAAAGGAACTGTTTATCCATCCACCCATTATCTTCCACTTCATCCCACTAGTCGGGGTCACAGGGGGGCTGGAGCCAATCCCAGCTTTGTCAGGTGAAGGCAGGATACACCATGGACAAGTTACCAGTCCATCATATGGCCAATACACTCTCACGCACTCACTCACACCTACTGGCGATTTAGAGTGAGTGATCAACCTAACATGCATGTGTTTGGACTGTGGGAGGAAACCAGAGTACCCGGAGGAAACCACTCAATCACAGGGAGAACATACACACTCCACACAGCACGGCCCGGACCAGGAATCCTACCCGGATCATCTTACTGTGAGGAGACAGTGCTACACCACCGTGCTGCCAGAGATCCAATCTAATTATATTAACTCTTCACTTACTGATAGGACTGGACCAGTTATTGCTTTTACATCTAACTTTACACACATTATTAGTTATACTTTCTTCTTTTCAGTCACTTCACAGATCAAACCCTTTGCTACGACACCAATGAAATGCAAAAGAGAAAAACAGAGTGAGAAAATGGACATAGATGAAAGAAAGAAATAGGGATGGGGGCGGGGTGGGAGTTTTTGGGCTGTTGACAAACTCGCCAGTCCTACCATCTGTGCTTCTTTCAAAAGACAAGAGAAAAAACCAACGCTCCACCGCACGCGCACACACACACACACACACACACACACACACACGCACACACACGCACACACTTGTCTTACTATATTTGTAAAGACATCCATATTCTTCTATTTATTTTTGCATTACTGAAGCTGAAAAATCCTACACCTAATCTCATATTGTCCTACACTAGTGAGGACATGTAGTCCTCACAAATACAGCACTACAAGAACACACACACATGCTTTCTATCTAATGAAAACCCCCTTATTCCTCACATTCTCTTGCAGCAGACCCAACATGTTCAGCACAATGAAAAAAAAAACATGCCAGTTTACAGTTCATCACCATGTACATCATGAGCCACAATAAAGAAGAGGAGAGAGGGAGGAGAGTAAAAGCTCATTAAAGCTTTCTAAGACTGTTTATACCACTTCAGCTCTGTATTTGTGTGTGTGTATGTGTGTATGTGTGTGTGTGTGTGTGTGTGTCAGTGATGGCCGTGTTTGGCCTGCAGCCTGGCAGATAAATCAGAGGTTTAACAGTCGCAGAGTGTGTATCTGTTTATCCGTCTGAGACAAACTCTCCAGATAAATCACCCAAAAATCAATACACACACACACACACACACACACACACACACACACAAACACACCGCTCTTTCAATCATCATTACCTTCCTGTAGGGCACCAAAGCAACTGTACGCAAGGGTTTTTAAATATTAACATCAGACTGACTGGCTCACCAGCTCCGGAAGCTCAATCCCATTTCCAAACAGGTTGGGACGGTGTGCAAAATGTAAATAAACACAGAATGAAAGGTGTGTGAATCATATAAATCCTAAATTTGGTGTCAGCAACATGTTTCAAAAAGGTTGGAACAGGCTCGCTGGGTTCGTCACTTGAACTAGAGATGAATTGCTTTGAAAGTTCAACGATTTTCCTTTCTGGCTTTGATATAGGATTTCAGCCGTGCATCCCAACTCTAGGAAATATGGCTGAAGCTAAATTCTCATTCAAACAGGCATATAGAACCTGTTCTCACATTCCTCAGACAGACATTACGCTTTAGCTGGTCAGCTGTTTATTTAAGTCAGGGCTAAACACACTTCGCACTGGAACAAGAGCCCCTCATATTACTCTCAGCTGCTGAAACTGATCACGAGCTAAAGGATTACTTAGCAATAAAACTATTCTGTAATAGTATTAAGTTGGGCAATGATGTTAAGCAAATAAGTAAATAAGTAAAGAGAACATTTGTAGCCGGAGCTGAAAGCCTCTTTGATTGCAGCTGAAAAGGAAAGACTGGCTCAGACGTGGATGTGAAAGGGAGAGAAAAACGGGTTAGCCGAACGGGTTATTCTCAGACTGATGAAGACACTTGGACATTTGAGATGTCTCTGTGATGCTAATGAAGTGAGATACAGTTAAACTCAGGAGATGTTTTATGTATGCAGAGAAAGCGAGAGAGAGAGAGAGAGAGAGAGTGAGAGAGAGAGAGAGAGAGAGAGAGAGAGAGAGAGAAATAATAAGTGGGAGTAAATCACCGTAAGCACCTGGAGTGTGAAAAACGGAGGTTCTTCTTTAAAGGTCACTCCACTCCACAACACAACCCTGCGCAACTGAGAGCACAAGCAGCGAGAGGGGAAACTGAGAAACATTAAAACCCTTTACTCAGTGAAGTCCTTCCCAGGTTACCTCCTGGACTGCCATTGCCCTGCACGCTGTAGGAGTGGGAATCTCATGATACAAACTCAATATCTGATTTCTACAGCATACATTACAGGTGTTCTCTGTATTTGTCCATCTTCACACATGGTGTGAGTTCAGTTAGTGTTAGTCTGTACAAGGTTTAGTTCAAAACATTAAAACAGACCGTATGGAAATCATCGCAGACGCCTATGCATCATGTTTACACTATTATCAAAACACAACAGCTACACTAATGCTAAATTCCACTAGCTGTATATTCACTGCTCATGGTTTAATGATGGGGAAACGAGGAGACCATGTAAAAATCTGATCTGTGACGTTTTCCACATCGAACCTTTCAAGAACGACTCGTGGCAGAGAATTTCTAGTGAACACAACTGCTACTCGGTCATGTCTTCCAGCTTGGTCAGACCTGTTGTATCTTCGTTTTCTTGCCGTCAGAATGAAGAGGGAGACCAGTCCAGGGTTTAAGCTGTTCATTCAAAGAGCTTGCGGTACCGACGTTCACACCCTGGTCTGCCCTGGTCCAACCTGCTCTCAACCAGGTCTGAACCTGGTCTCAATGATGACTGTGCTTGCTAGGGCTTTTATGGCCCTTGTACACCTGGTCACGTCATTCTTTTGGGTAGAGTGGTTAGAAGGTCCCAAGATAACGCTGCAGGGTATATGGCCCTATATGGCCGGGGTCCCAAAAAGCCCTGACCTTCCAGCGAGCTCGAAGCCTTCTGTCTAATAAAATGAATACGTTATAAAATTTTATAAGTTATATAAAAAAGACAGACAGACCCTACAGAGCCCTCCAGAGAGAGTCTTAAATGAATGGGCTATAAGGACACTTTAGCAAGCTTAGATGACCACTTTACTCAGTAATGCTACTGATTGGGAAAGTAGAGCCTGACTGCCCAAAAACTTGATACTGGAATACTGGAAAGGTTTTGTTTTCTTTATATCTTTCATATAATAAATAACTTTCAAAACTCAATAGTAAAGTTCTATGTGGAACAATAAGGAACAATGCATAGTTTACATATGTTCAGTTTCATTCACTCACATTCATGAAGGACAGAGAAACGCTCCACGCATTCAGAAAACACTTTCAGAACATGACTCACAAGTGCTCAACAACTGGGAATCACTGACGTAGATGACAGCAGAGGCTCTGCAGAGGTCAGAGTGAAACCTGCTGACCCGACAACAAGCTGAACTGAACGGGCGCATTAGCATATAGAAGCTGTGTGAAATTCTGTGTGAAAAGAGAGAGCGAGAAACTCTCTTAGAGGACGAGTCGGGCCTGCTGAGAGCGATAAGTGACGCCTCCGTCAAACGCCACAAGCACCCAGCCCACGCAGTTACCACGGTAACAACACCACACAGCCTATAAAACCCAATTAGTTGATGTCAACTCTGCAACACAACTCTGTGATGATGTGTATTAGAGATGTCTTGCTCTACTGGGAGTGAAAGGGAGAGGTGAGGTGGCATTCTGTGGTATTCGTGACCCCTCCTGTATCACGTTTTTACGTTTCTGTTCGTGGTAATTACCGGCGGTGGTCAATCATGAGTTACAGATGCAGCAGATGGGAAAACGCTGGAGCTGCACCCCTCAAACTCATTACCATCCCTGTCGAGGTGTTAACAGCAGAGGCAAGTCTGCTTCGAGCCAGACCAGACACGAAAGGTCACAATAACAAACAGACGATTTCATAAGACGCCCTCCTTTCATTCGTTCCTCCGGCTGAACAGCTCGGCTAAGAGGGGAAGCTGCTGTTTGGAGGGCTTTTCATTAGCTGGATTTAATTAGCCTGATTATGTGACTGCAAAACGTGGCACACATTCAAAAACAGAGGGAGGATAACAGCCAAATCAAGAAGAGCATCACATCATACATCACAATTAGCTCATTCGTTTGTGTAGCGTTACATGACATTACTACGGCCGCAACCAAATGACTTTTAAACGATGTGTTCGCTTAATGTCCCGCCGCCGGCCTCCACTGTGTGGGTTCAGGACGTTAGTGTTAAATACACTAGCTCAGAGCTCTTTAAATCCAGACCTTAAATCCTGCTACTAGGTTTTGCACTGGTAGGTGTGACACCAGGTAGCCAATCGGCAGCTCTGTTAACTAGCAGTAATTACAAAAACCAGGATCAGAAACTAAAGGCTATTATTAAAAGTCTGAACAGTTAGGATGCTGTAAAGTCAACTGAATCCAGAAATAGAAGGAAAAGAAAAAAAGACAGTCCTGAGAGAGGAGGCTATTGCATAACTCCGGCGCAGAGTCATCATATTCTTATCCTGTGCAGAGCCCCTCTTTGTAATGTAATGCATCATGGTTTAATTGAGGGTCTTTGAAGCTGTAAAGGCATTTAATTACTGTAAGACTGAAGTCAGGACAAGGTAAAGTAATCTAAAGTCATTTTGTCCACCCACAGATCTCATTAGAACCAGAGTTGAGGTATAAAGTGACACAGAGCTACAACAATCCGTTACAGGCGGAACAATATAAAGGTTAACTAATAAACTAGGTTGATAGTTGCCAACACAATAATGTTAAATAAATAAATAAAAAAAATGTGGATATATTTACAAAGGCATTCTGTAGAGCTCTGTGACATTCATATGGTACAGGCTGTAACACATTACCGGAAGTGTTGGGGAAACAATTAGTTAATTAACTGATATGGCAGATTAATGAATTGTTAGTTGGAGCTTTAACATATACTTGTCATTGCTACATTATACTGAAATGCACTGCCTGGCCAAATAATAAAAATTGCATAGTTTTATTACATACATCCACCAGGACAACGTTTTAACAACTTTCTGCTACATCACAACATTTGTTTCGATCCAGAGTTTCATCAACTGCTGGTCAAGATTTGACGATGGCAAAGTCATAGCACTTCTCCAGCACATCTCAAAGCCTTTCAATGGGTCAGGACAATTTACATGTGAAAATGGTCACTCATGCTCCTCTTGTTTTACAGTCCTATGAATCTCAGCATAGCGGTCTTTATACTGTGTCAGAGTCACCAGGAAAGAAAACATCCCACCCAATATCAGAAACAGGTAGATTTGTGCCACCCAAAAATGAAACCACAGAAAAGCAAAAACTGTTTAAAAACATTTTCATTTTTAAGCGTGTTTTGGGAGCCTTCGCAATTCACACACTGTGTTTGTTGTTAGCAACTGACTCTGGTTGTTAGGTGGTCTGGGTTTTTCACTTTGTTAAAACTTGTGTTGATGCCTGTTCAGAAATACCCGCAGCTTCACTGACCTGAGCTCTCACCTCGTTGGAGCGCTGGTTAGATCACGGTAGCTATAAACGCAAGGTCAGTGATGAGAGCAATGAAGAGCAACAATGACCATACTGTAATAAAAACAGCTTCTGTATAATGTGTTGTTATGGTAACAGAATAGGAGGGTTTGGGTTAGCTAACGTTTATGTTAACTTTTGTCAGAAAGCACTGATTACTCTTTGGTCACACATAATTTAAGTTTTCAGACAGCAGTACCATGTAATGTGGAGTATCTTGTTTAGTTTGTAAAGTGAGCTTTAATTGTATTTATCTAATAATAAACAGACGTACATAATATTTTTATTTTGTTTATTTATTTGCACATTATTGAAATTCCACAAATGTTGTTCTACGTCACTAAACATACAGTGATTTACTACCTTACCTACAGTGGAATCAGCTTATTGGCAATATTTTATGGAATAGCATAGGCTTTGATTCATATTAGCAAATGTGTTCCCCTCAATGTCAAACCCGCTCCAGCACCCTTGTGTTTAGTCCCAATTAGGGGTGTAAGAAAATATCGAATATCTGGATATTATGTTTTGTGATACTGCATCAATTCTTAAAAACACAGTTTCGATACACAGATTCCTGGCAGACAGTGAATTATTGTGTTGTGTTTAAACCTCTGACCACTAGATGGCAGTATTGGTATCCATTTTTAGCTCCACTCCAACATTAACAAGCAGCACAAGGGCGCAATGTTATTGTAAGTATTGGCAAACCTGTTTATATAGCAGGGTTTTTAAAAAATCGCAATATATCACTTTGCTTGCAATATCGCAATATATCACGATATAGTGAATCATGACCGCTGTATCACAGTACGTATTGTATCACCAGGTTCTTGCCAATACACAGCTCTAGTTCTAATGCTATGAATTATTGTTGCACTACGTGTGGATTTAGTCTATGAGGTTGACAGTTCACCAGTATCCTCCCAGTACATTTTGTTATTAACCCAATCCAGTCTTTCAGCAACCTCCTTAAATACTTTCTGTGCTTGTCTCTTCCAAAACATATTAACAGCTTTTCCACCACCGCAAGACTGTCTGGCTTGATCGTTCAAGAAATAAGAAGCTACTCGCTGCATCAGTAGGGGTTCAGAAATTTTTGTTGCCAGCTGAAACTTAATTAATCACAGCAGTAATTATCCAATCAAAGTCTCTTAAATACTGCCTTGTTTTTGGCCAGGCAGTGTAAGTTACATCAGCAATTATGAGGAGACAAGTTAAAAAATGAGCTCTCTTTAATCTATTTTTGGATCTGTAACCAACAACGTAACCAAAACAGCACTGTCAGCCCAAAGCCTCGCTGATTTTTTAAAGCTGCATGCGGCCACAGCCAGAGAGAGAGAGGCTCCAGCCAGCCACCACACAGCCTGCATTCCCCACGGTAGCAGTGTAATACCTCCAGGAGGATTCAGCTCAGTGTCCTCATCCGAGAGAACGCAAAACACCTCACCTTCTTCCTTTCCTCCCTGTCTCTGAATCATCCGCCCGAATGCTAGCCACGGAGGCGTCAATCAATCTTAAACTGTCTTTGCTGACAGCAGCGCTTAGCTTGAGCGATGAGAGAAATGGAAACAGGGACAGAGAGAGAGAGAGACATGTAGGAAGAATGCAATGACAAAAGAAGAGATGAGAGGAGAATTTCTCTTTGGGGAGAGGAGATGAGTTTCGCGGTCAACTTGCTAACGAGTTCACACCGTTCAATGTAACTTAAACCTTCAATGGTTCTTCAATCTGTTAAGGCTGAGCTCATTATGTTGTATTATGTCAGAGCACAACATATGCCTACACAATATTCTTCTTCTCACCTAAGCCATGCACACACATGTATGCTACTGACTAGGGCTGTGTATTGGCAAGAACCTGGCAATACGAAGTATGATCATGATCTAGGGTTTTCAATTTCATATACTGTGACATCACAAGCAAGTTGATAAAATGAACTTCAAGCTTAATTTTAAAGTATAAAAACATACCACCATATGCATAGGTTTACTAATGCTAATGTTAGTGGTGCACCTTTACGCTACTTGTTTATGTTGGAGTGGAAGAGTCTTAATGGCTAAAGATAAGATTATAACACTGCTAGTAGTCAGGTGTTTAAACACAACACAAAATATACATGCATGCTACAAATCTTTGTATGTTAACTACTAATTAAAAATCAATAATGTGTTAATGAAAATAGATACTGTTTTAATATTTCCTCCTATTTTCAATTTTTTTTCTTACACCCCTTCTACTGACCAGTGGTCAATTTAATTTAGTGGCCAATTTAATTTAGTCACTCATGTCACAAAGCCCTTTATTATGGCTACAGTCAGAACAATTGCATTTGACTTAATCCAAATACAGAGAGCTGTAAGCAACAACAGCTGTCATTTCCTTGTATAATTTTCTTCATTTATATTTCTTTCCGAATATTTGAGCCACTTTGATTTTTCCTCTTGTTAATAATTTTATGTTTATGTTAAGTTTATGGCTGCTGCTCCTCATACTTGCATATAAAAGCACATGTAACTTTTATTTTTTTTCTACTTATATTATTATACTTTATATATTTTTGTATTATTTTTTTTGTTATCTTTATCTATTGGTAATTGGAGGAGCAGCAAAGTAAGAATTTCATTGTACAGTGTAACTGTCTGTTTCTGCTGTGCTTATGACAATAAAACTCTTAAATCTTGAATAATTGTTTATTTTTTAACCTACTCTATGCAAGATTGGGGATTTGGAGACCTCTCTGGTGGAAATGTGTAACTGCACATGTAGAGGTTGTGCTTTAACCCCATCCCAGGTGGCTGTATCAGATGATCACATGTCACAAGTGTATAAAAGGAGAACATGGTGAAGGACGTGTTTTCAGGGGACATCCACTGGTCATCAGTAAAAAGCTGATTTCGTGTTTGAGACCTAAACCTTGAGCTAGTCCTTTTTATGACATTAATATGTTGGGATGTATGACGCGGCCAGAAAAACTCGTTGGAACATACTGTACATCTGTATGCACATTGTGGATTGTGATGTAATATTTTTACCCACTGTTCTACAGACACAAGTTCTGGTTTGGAGAGCTCACTTGAAGTTGTTACACGTGATCGCAAAAAAGCTAAAGCAGTACTTGCCAGCGTGGAGGAGTACACTCACTCACACAGGCGTACACTTTAGACATCAGAAGTTAAGAGCAGCATCGATTTGGCTTTGTTCCTCTTCGGAAAGGTCAGATTGCAAAGGCGTGAGTAGAAAACATACACCACGTTGTGCAATGAAGATGAAGCAGAGCAAAAAGTGAGTAGAAGTCAGAATGCGAGAGAGTCCAAGCCGACAGCGAGACAGAATTGAATAGTACCACGAGAGAGCTGGCATCAAGCAGTTGTCCTTAAGGCTGGCATGTGCGAAGTGATTAATCAGGTCTGGAGAAATGCCCTCTCAGACCCCAGATGGAGCAGCAGATGTACATGACTCTACACTCAAGACATGAGACTAAGCAGGAGGAGTAGCAGCTGAATATACTACAGCAAGTCCTGTTCACACAGGATCACACAGGCACCTGAACTGGCTGTTTAAAACTCTGACCTACAGTCAGGATTCACACCTTAGCACACAGTAGGGGTTAAACAGAACCCAAACACAGGGTTTGAACCTGAACCCAGCTGTAGCCTGACAATGTCCTGTCAAAACCTGACCTGAACCCAACCCCAATCAACCCAATCAACTCCAATCAACTCCAATCAGTCAGAATACAACATTGCATTTCTAATTACAACAACTGTTAAGTTACTTTGTAGGAACAGTGAAAGCAATCACATTAATCAAACATCTACATTACAATTGTCCCTTCACCTGATTTTAAGACTCTTGTCTTGGTGCCAAAGTGACTCTAGCATGCTACATTAAAAAAGGAAAAAATAAAGAAGGGAGTAAAACGTAAGCTAAATTGCAGAGAAAAACCTATTAGATGGGCTATTATGTACATAATGTGAAATACGCAGCTAAACAGAGTTCAACCGATATTTAAAAAATGCTATATAAATACAAAGTCCAAAGCCATCCCTATACAGCAAAGGGTGACCCATAAAACCAAGTGTTTCAGAAGCTGACTCAGCACAGCTTCAGCAGTTTATGAACATTTGATCATCTGGTGACTGGTTCTTCCAATTTTAGACTTGAGACAGCTCAATATAAATAATAAACAGTTTCATGTGGAACCACGAACATGAAGGAAAGTACAACGGTATAAAAATCTATAAAAGTAGAACAAAATGGCAAAAGGACAAAACAGAGGAAGCTAAGGGTGGGGGCATGACTTCTACATGACATGTTTTTTGGATTTATCATCAGCATACAACTGCATACATCATGAAAAGTCATATCACGGGTTCCCGAGTGGCATAACTGTCTAAGCGTCCCTATCATCGCCAATTCAGGAGGATAGACCACCCATCACTCAGCATGATGCTATCCAATGCCAATGTCTTTTAGCTAATGTAATAGAATTGGCCGGTAGAGTCCCCCTCCAAGTGCTTTGAGCTGTGAGCGTTAGCATCAAAAATAAGACGCAGTTGTCATCCTTGCATGAATCAGCAAGTTGTTGGGGTTTTTTTTATAACCTGTCATGTCTGGCAATTTTCTCAAGCGGCATGGTGATCCGAATGCACTGATGTACCAAACATATTTGCTTTTACAAAAACCGCTCTATAGGTTTCTATAGCCTATTCTTGTTAAAGTTTGTATTTTTATTTTACTTATTTATTTATTTAGCCAGGCCTGAAAAAGAAAAAAGAAAGAAAGAAAGAAAGAAAGAAAGAAAGAATAAAAAATTAAAAAATAAATAAACATCTAAATAAGCAAACAAAAAAAAGGGAGATACATATACATATATACATACATACATACACATATTTACATAGCTAAACATATGCATACACATATATACACCCACACACAATTCTATTATTTGCAGCAATGTGTATATTTGATTCTGTCATGGAATGTACTCAATAATGAGGGCAAGAAACCACAACCATTTGCATTTGCTAACTTTAACTCTTTCAGCTCGGCAGTATCTTGTGAACGGGTTAAAAAAAACAACCAAACAAAAATTGTTTATACCAATTAAAAAGAACTGTAAAGAACAAGCAATGTGAGATAAAGTACAAAATCCAATCAGTTGGATATCAATCTATTATCTGTTTTTACACAATAACTGCAAAATGTAACCTTCCCCTCAGAGCTCCATCAGAAACTCCGCCCCCAAAATCATGTGCATTCCCAATGCAAACCACATTGTAGCCATTAAACCCTTCGTCCAGTGTATGGACCAAAGCCATGATATAACGTCTGAGCGAATAATGACACAGCAGATAACGTAACTGCAAACTGTTGCTACAATCACTGGTGTGATGCTAAGCCTATCACAATCACAATCGAGACAACAATGCTGGCCTACTGGTTCTGTGAACTGTTGCATTTGATCACTTCTAACATCAGAAACAGGCTACACGTCCATGTAATGTGTGGTTATGTTTTCACCATGTGAGAGTCGTATGCCCTCTCTGGCTCTCAGACCTGCCCCTACTAATGGATGCCAAACCCTACACTCCTCCTCACTGTTCTCCTCTCTTCTCTTCCCCCTCCTTCTCTGTGAAAGTGTTTTCTGCTTCGCTGACCTGAATGCTTAATCATGCCTCCACTTCCTGGTGAAGTGTAAACAGGCGATTGATGCCATTGGCCAAGCCTGCTGGTGTGTGGTCTATGAGGCTGTGATGTGATTGGTTAACTCTTTGAGGGGAGAGTTTAGAGGGGCTTCGGTTACCAACCAAGGAGAAAGGAGCAGGGCAGGGCAAGCCTCGAGACCTCAAGAGGAAAGAGACACACACAGTCTAACCAAGCCCCTGTAGACAAAGAGCTCTCAAACACAAACCTGAAACAAACAGGCTGAGACAGGCTGAGACACACACACACACACACATACATACACACACACACACAACCACACACACACACACACATCCCCTCATCCACTACATTTCAGCCCTTCGAGCACCCAGATATGATTTGAACTCTACTGCAAAACTGTTCCCAACAAATAATAAACCCAGTCTGCGGAAGTATCTGCGTCAGGAAGTCTGCTACGATTGGCCGCCGCTCAGTTTATTCTGGACCTATAATGGTAAATATAAGTTTATGTGACAGGGAATGGTGGCCGTCATCTAAACAAAGGCCTTCAGGATTTAACAAGCAGCTATAAACTCAGACAAAAGCTCAGAATCCTACACACAAGAACCCTCAGCTAGCAAAATGAGGCTTTGTCCACACGTATACTGATATTTTTAGAAAATATGTTTCCAAAACAATCTTTGTCTACACCAAGCATAAAAAAAAAACATTCTGTCCATGCAAGAACGCAAAAACAAGTCAAGTATGCGGTGTTTATACCTCATAGAAGTCAAAGTCGCATGCTTAAGAAGACGAGCACTGCTTCACAAACCAAAGGCAGCAAACACTTCATCAGGCATTCAGGCCTCCAGAGTTCCATAAAATTCCACAAAAATAAAGAAACTCTACTGCTTGCTGCGGTGATGTTAGCCACGGCAGCCTCCAAAACAATGCACGGTGACACTTCAAGGTTCGGGCACAGGTCAAGTTAATAGGCTACACGACAATTACACCTTTCTCAGGACAGTTGCTGTAAATCTACACAGACGTTTCTAAATTGCGATATGAAACAAAGTGGGAACTGTTTATACCTACAGTGATGGAAACCACACGTCTCTAAAGCGTCTTTATAGAAACTTATCAAACCAAATGGTTATGAACACTCTGCCTGATGTCTGAGACACTGAGCTTCAATAGCTTCAACAAAAATGACTGACTTAGGTATTTTTTGAAGCCCAAAATAGCCCCCCCCCGTTTTTCTTAGATTGACCAATGTTTTACATACACCCAGAACGCTGCATCACTTAGGGTTTTGAATAGTAAATAAAACGGCTATATCTGCACTGGAAACACTGTGGACTCTGGTCCCAATCAACACCACTGTAGAGAAATCTTGAGTCAGCAAGTTTCTCTTCAGTGAACCATGTCACATCAAACCACTCTGAATGACTGTATGTTTAGACTGTAGACGTACATTGGGTGGAATTCCCCTTTGAGCAGCACTTTTATCAATTACACTGTCAAACTGATTTAACACTAAGATCAACTGACACAGGTACTCACTGAAACATAGGTGGTGTCACAGTACACAGTACCCTCTGAGTCAAATGATATGTTGCATGTTGAGTTTGTAGCTCAGTGTATTTTCAGCTATCATCACAAGACTTATGTAACAGCCATGTAGCTGCTTATGAACGAGATTTATAATAAACATTTTCAGAGCATATTGTGGATACAGGTTTCCTCATTAAATACGCCCAATTATTTCTGTTTAACTGGATTCTGTGCAGTGTAGAAGATTAAATGAAAACATGAAACCCTCCACTGATCCATATATGACTGTATAGAAACAGCACTCGCCATAATCAAGACATTTTAAATAAATAAAATATCAAATATCAAACTGAAAATGAAACTCAATCATGTGCATCATTATGAACGTTTGTGTATGTGATCTGAAGCAGGCTCAGTCATTTAGAGCTGATAATAACGGAGTGTCAGGTTCCTCCGATGCAGAACAATACTGATGATGTAAGGTAGGCAGGTGCTGCTGCTACAGTTGCAAGAGAGAAAAGCGAACTCTCGCATACACGCTTGCACTCGGTGAACCCGTGCACAAAGAAGTGGGCGAGAAACAGCTCCTGTAGGCACTGTGTGTAACTCCTACTCTACTCCGTACCCGGCCAAATCCTTCAGGACATTATCCGAACACCAAGCTTCGGCGGACAGAAGCTTCAGCCATGCGGCTTTTAAAGCCCTGATGGCTCCAAAAGAGACATAGAGGGGCCTCTCAAAAACCACCCCTGCTCTCACACCTCTGCTCACTTTTTCTACCTGTCTTTACCTGCTTCTCTCTTAATACAGCGGTGGAAACAGAGCTCGACCCACTTCACTCTTTTTTACCATTTTTTGCTTTCTCCATTTCTCTTCCTCTCTATGTTTATACAAGAGCTGACAGAGGGTACATGGAGAGCTCTCTCAGGCTCCGTTTCTATAGTTACAGAGAGTGAGGGAGAGAAAGAGATAGGAAAGAGTGATAGAGAAAGGTAAAGAAGAAGAGAGAGAAATCGAGAGAGAATGAAAGAGAGTGAGGTAGAAAGAGAAAGAGAGAGAGGGAAGGGAGAAATGGGAACCAAATTCAATAGTAAGTAAGAAATACCACACTGTGTATATTATAGTTGTACTACATATATATATATATATATATATATATATATATATATATATATATATATATATATATATATATATATATATATATATATATATAAAAATATATATAAATATATACATACAAACATACATAGAGAGAGAGAGAGAGAGAGAGAAAGAGAGAGAGAGAGAGAGAGAGAGAGGGGGCCACTATCTTTAGGGCTGCAAATGATAGAATAATAATAATAATAATAATAATAATAATAATAATAATAATAATAATAATAATAATAATCATGTATTATGAAAACATTAAAAAGAATACAAATAGTGGTGGGCAATTTATCGTTATCTTGATCTGAGCGTATCGTTTTTCTTAGCATAGCGTGAATATAGTCAGTGCTTAACAAACACCTACTAACTACATGTTTCATTACACAGTAAGCACAGTTAAGCTGGACTTAGTGCAGTTGTATTTGTAAAACTAATATTGTTTTGTATACTGTGTATATTATTGAATATTGAACATATTTTGTTGAACATTTTTGACATTAATCAATTATACCAATCCAAAACCGACACAGATGAATTTTAGTTTGACGCATTAGAACATAGTGATGCTTCGCTCCTATCGCAGGTAGCAGGCGATCCATATACTGAGTCTGCAGTGAATTAGAGTGAGGTGGTGCGGTAGGTTGCTCGAGGCCATGGGGAATGTGTTCTGTGGTCAGGCAGGACGGATGTGTTTGAAAACACTAGCAGGCTTCAGAGCGAGCCACAGCGTGTTCATTGATCCACAGCTGGCCATGTGCTGCCACACACACACACACACACACACACACAATGTATGTGTTTGAGATAAAGGAGATCTGTGTATAAAACCAACACAAAACAGTTCATCATGATCCCCAACACTACGAGCATAAGACAGTCTCAGTCAGCCTGATGGAGGGACATAAACAGGGTGTTGATGAATGGAAAGTTGTTGCTGTGTTTGAACCACAATCGGTGGTCTGTAGTCATTCCGTATATGAAGACTGAATCGAACTGACACTGACCAACAGCATCCAACTTCATCCCTTTATTCGGCAAGAGCCATCTCCAAAACTAGAAAGCAAAGCCCATGCTACTCTCGTTTTTATTTTAGTTTTTATTTTAGTTTTTTGTTTGAGTGAATACCAGCAGTGACAGTGCGATCACACCAGGGTTGTCCTAACCTTCTACAGGGGTCACCACAGCGAGTCAACTCGCATACTAGATTTAGCTAAGTGTTTGAGTAGGTCAGATATCCTTCCTGGCCACGCACCCAGGCTTGAGACAACACACGCTCACGCACACACCCACACCTACAGGCAATTTAGAGTGACCAATCAGCCTAACACGCACGTGTTTGGACAGTGGGAGGAAACCCACGCAAGCACTGGGAGAACATGCACACTCCACACAGAACCCACCCAACCAGGAATCCAACCCAGATCATCTTGTTGCGAGGCAACAGTGCTAACCACTGCACCACTGTGCCCCCCAAAATGTAAACAAGGCCAGCAATTTTCAAGTTCCACACTAAAGACACAGTGAAAAAGAAAAGAGTATGACGTCCAGTAATACATGTAACGGTATCGTTTAGAGATGGAAGGATAGATCGGCTATGTATCGGTATCGGGCGATTTTTAATCAAAATACGCGATCGGCCGATAATTCTCCAATTTAGCCGATCTCTAGAGCTGATCGATGGCGTTAAACCAATGAGCCTAATTTGTATATTTACAGCTAGCCTTTCATCCAGGAAGAGGAGACATCCTTGAAACTCCCTCCAGCCAGTTCCCTGCAATTCCTATATAAACCACTAGGTGAAAATACACACCCTTTCGTTTTTGACAGGCTGACTTAAGCAGCAGCCAAATCAACATGTTTTGTGGGAACCAAGACAAAGACATTTACCTCTAATCTGATACGACACTGCACACGGCTGAGTCTGCGTTCAATGACCGCAAATTTGACTGCATTTATTAAATTAGCTTTTTTCATTTTAAATTAAGGGTCTAAATTTAATAATTGGTATTGGTGATATTTGTTCGATTTTCTTTGTTTATTTACTGTTAATTTTGTTTAAAATATTATGTTGTTTCACGTGAGCTTGTTAAACATGGTAATAAACCAGTTTAGACTATGTGTCATGTTTTGCTTGCTAATATCAACATGTAGCGCTGACGTGGCATATAGCCCCGCCCTCGATCGGTATCGGCTATCAGCCGATCGCACTTAAAGGTGATCGGCGACCAAAATTGGCCTCAAAAACCCTGATCGGCCCATCTCTAGTAACGTCTGAAACTGTAGATAAGCAGCAGAAAAGTCTTTTCTCAAAACACAGTAATAACAAACGCAACTATTACTCAAATACCAGTACCAGCGTCTACAAACCAAGAGAAAGTGAGAGGCTATTTCACACATTCTTGGCTACGAAAAAAAAGGAATGTAATCTAAATGCTATGAACTGGCATTTGGAAAGAACAGCTCACAGCATGTTCCACTATGATCGTACTAAGTCGTCTTACTGCAGCACTTTGTTGTAATTGGATGCCTAGCATATCATAACCGGACTGTTTTTACTAACGTTAATGTATGTGAAGTTGTGGAAGCACACTTGAATGCTCTACTGACTCACTGCTCTTGGGTTCTCGGAGCCGTATCTGCCACAGCTGTTGGCGTATCCGCTGCGCAGCTGTTAATCTGGGCCTACTGCGCATAGCTCAAAACACCTCTCAAACCCCCGACCCTGCCATGGATTACAGACAGGCGCTTAACGGTGTGTGCGTGTGGTGGCATGTCTCTCTGCTGCCGCTCTGTCAGTACAGACCCACTCCCTCCCAAACATAAGCCCACTCTCTTTGATGTTGTTCTTGTTGCAGGCATGTGAGGCTGAAACAGCTTTGGAGATGCCGTGCCTGTTACATCGCAGGGAAAGTGCTGGACTTAACAAGGCCGGGAGTAATGGAGAGATTTGTAGAGGTGTGACAATATAGAGACTTGGGGCCAACCACTATTGTTGGGCCACTAAAATACAGTGTGTGTGTACTGCAGAGCCCCCCCTATAAGGCCTGACATCATCGCTTAAAAGTCAAAGGAGTCGGATGAGACTTTGTGTGGATTTTTCAGACTGTTATTGTGGCACATACAGTTCAGATACAATGTTTAGGTCTCAGATGCAAAATTAACAACACACAGAGGAAGATAGGGCGACAGTAGATAATGCACTTGCATCCTCTCTAGTCCCAGAATTGTCCTTAAACAGTCTTCTAGTGATGTCTTTTAATGTTCTTCCACATGCTGCACATAATTATAAACCCAAAATACTACATTTTTATTTTTATTTAAAACAGAAAACTCCAAATTGTTACAAATGACAATAACATCAGTATAAAAGGACTGTTCATATATATTAGACTCTTATTACTGCAACAGTCTCCGTGTTATAGGCTGGGTTGGACCCTCACAGGCTCAGAGCGACGAGGCGGGCAGTCACGACAATGGGCCCCAGGAAATCAGATCATAAAGTTTCTGGTTCCATGAACATAACTACACAAAGGGGGCTGCAGGTGTAATTTCACCTTCTGAGAGGCATGAGCAATGGATTTCATTAGAGAGAATGATGAGGAGCACTTGCAAGCAAGAGAGCAAGCAAGCAAGCGAGAGTGAGAGAAAGAAGGGTGAGAGAGAGAAACCCGAGAGAGCTATAATGTCAGAGGCAGTGCCAGGGTAAGAGGTGCAGTTAACTGTACATGTAGCTAGACGGCAGAAGCAGGCCAGCATCCACAAGGCTCGGTTTAACATCACTGAGCCTTAAACACACTCATTAAGAATGCAGACGCTGCTGCGGGCGGGATGTTTCTGTGCTCACTGACCACCAAACACACAAGAAGCGTGGATAAAGCCCTGTTTGACCTGGATTACTTTTATTATAGTCAACAGCTTTATAACTCTTATAACATACATACACACATATATACATATTCATATATATACATATATATATATATGCACATTAGGGCTGTGTATTGGCAAGAACCTGGTGATACAACACATATAAGTGATACAGCGGTCACGATTCAGTATATCGAGATATATTGCGATACTGCAAGCAAAGTGATATATTGCAATTTTTTAAAACCCTACTATTAAAACACACCACTATATGAACAGGTTTATCAATGTTTACAATATCATTGCGCCCTTGTGCTGCTTGTTAATGTTGGAGTGGAGCTAAAAATGGATTCCAATACTGGCATCTAGTGGTCAGAGGTTTGAACACAACACACAATGATTCACTGTCTGTCTGAATCTGTGTATCGATACTGTGTTTTTGAGAATCGATACAGTATCACTAAACATAATATCCCGATATTCGATATTTCAATATTTTCTTACACCCCTAATATACATATACATATATATATATATATATATATATATATATATATATATATATATATATATATATATACATACACATATATACATATATATACACACACACATATACACATACATATATATATATATATACACATACATATATATATATATATATATATATATATATATATATATATATATATATATATATATATATATATATATATATATATATATATATATATATATATGTATAAACAAACCACACAACCTTATAATACACAACAAACCTTTTTACTGAGACCTGGTAACAGACCTAGTTATTGTAAACATCCAGGCTCTCAGCAGGAAGAGTGCACTTATAATTTTAGTGTATCAGGATAGTGATTGTTACCTTGTAAACACATTAATTGCTCAATTTACTACTATGTTGCTGAATTAACTGACAAAATAATAAACCAAGGAGGTAAACATGGCAACATTTTAATTTCATCCAAGTTGACTTGTCCCCAGTAGGTCTGTTTACTTCTACCATATGAAACAGATATCACTGAATATTAGAAATACATAAACAAAATCATAATATTAAACAAATTGTCATTATTTCAATCTCCATCATGTCCCAAGTAAATTCGTGTCTTCATTATTATTGAACTGTTTCCTTTGTATAATCACTCTAAACTATAGTTAGATAATGTCTACAACAGTAAAAATTACGGGCTACACAAACAGCGCATCATCAATACTTAACTACACACTTCAATAGTCTGAACACCACATCATGTTGTAGATTTTCAGTAGAAGAATACAATAAAACAGTGGATTGCTCGGGTGGAGAGAGAAGGGGAGCAAAGACAGTAAAGTATATGAGCTTGTACAGAAGAAGGTAAGCACAGTTTTGTCAGTGTTGTGGTTTCCGGCCAAACGAATTTGTTCACATTTAAAAAAAAATGTAAGTTCAACTTAACCTTTGAGTTGACAAGGACCAATAAATCACATTTCTTTCATAGTCACTTAGAAATTAAATTACAAAACAAACTCTGGTGAAAACTCTGGTGCTGTCAAAAATCTATTTCTAATATTACTCAGGACTGTGCATGTCTTGGCCTAGTCCTCAGGGAGGAGTAGATAGAGATAGAAAGAAAATGACAGAGAGGTGGACTGCACATCTTTGTCCCCCAGGTAAAGCATGTCCTCTGGTACTCCCTGGTGACATTTCATACCCCACACTGGGAAAACAGAGGATATGGAGAGTCTCGCTCTAATGGACCTGAACCACACACACACACACACACACACACACACCCACCCACACACACACACAAATGGACTATCTGCCTTGCCTGACTGTCAACAACCACAACACACAGAGAGAAACAGTGCAATTTCATTCCTATACAGAGGAGAGAAGACGGGAGGATGAACAATTGCTACAGCGGAGAGATTATTAGGAGATAAAAAAGAAAGACAAACATGTCTAGGGAAAAACAAAGTGTGGAGGCAGAAAGAGAGAGATATGAAAGTTCAAAGACAATCAGAATTGCTCCACTCCCGTTCAGCCAGACAAATTACACACCAGCAAAACCCAAAAAATATCACTTCTGCAGAAACTCTAATAATTCCAGCTCCCACAGACAGTACCCTGCGATCACACATCTCTTTACAGTTATCACCTTACTAATATTGACATTAGCCTGCCCGGATACAGCACGGGATCCACAACGAACCTCCTTTATTAAGCATTAAAGCCACTTAATTTTTTATAATCGCTCATTAATCTTTCAGCAGCTCTATGTTTTTAAGTGAGGTCTCACCTGGAGTCTGAGAGAAACAGAAATAGGTTAACAGCAAAGACACTGACAGCCGAGACACTGTTGTTATTATAGTAACGACCAATGTGTTCACGTGCTTTAAGCTAATTATGGTAATTGCCCCAGACACTGTAAGCATGAATTGGAGATAGTGATGGTCTTAAAGTGAGTGTGTGTGTGTGTGTGTGTGTTGAGTGTTATGATTTTGTTTTCAAGGGTCATTCAGGAATAGACAAATGACTGGACAGATGTTTTTCTTGTTTTCTTTGTAAACTCTATTAACATATAGTTAAGTTTATGCAAGGACAACAACAACAACAACATGTGCATGCAAGTCTCAAATGTAACGTCCAAAAATGGACCATTCCCCCTTCATAGTGGATCCACTCTTAGATTAACAAGAGCTCATTCTGATGTAATAAACAGCAAACAATCAACAAACAACCAAACAGCAGCATTTAGTTATGTAACTCTAATCCTGTTGCTGGCACTCTATGGGCCCTAAACACCAGAGCACTCTCGTACTCGTACCCACAAAGCACGCACACCATTTTAATACAGTGCAGGACATCGAGTGACCATGTATCATGTATTTATCCATTAATGAAATTTCATATTAATAATAAAATCAGTAATTATAGACTTTACAAGACAGTAATAACAAGGTAGAATAACGGTAAGGGTAGTTGTTCTAACCTAAAAATGACATGCGTATTTCATATTTTAGGTAAATACATTGTATTACATATTTGTTATCACAACAATAACTCACTTGCTTCATTTATAACTATAAAATAAATAAGAGCATTTTCTTTTCTGGGTTACTACTATCTGGCACACACGCTCGTGGTTAACTGATGAGAGAAGCTGAATCCTGAGATGGAGTGATTGGCTGTAACCAGGTCTCAGAAGAAGTTTAAAGTCTGGTAGCATTTGATCTGAGAACACCAGCAGCTTCTTTGATTGATCTTTAAATTTATTTTCTCAGTGACGATATCTTAACAACTAACTACAGCTCCTTTCAGACCCATAGCCCTGAATTGTCTTGTTAGGATAGATGGAAAACGTGTGTATTGTTTTCAGATCTAAAGCAAGAGTAGAGCTTAATTCCTTAACTTTCAAAGATGAGAGCTTTGAGTGCTATTTATCTGATGGTGACAGTTTTGGTGATTTTGTAAGGAGTGCTCTTTTCTTCAAGTTTTTAAAGGTGTTCATAATTTGGGATGTGCTAGAAAAGGGTATATCTGTATTCACCCTCTGTCTAAAACACTTTGTTAGAGCTCCTGTGTCTTTAAGCCCCGCTCGCCCACTGTGTTCAGACTGGGCAACTGTCAGAGCAGCAGCCTACTATAAGTTCTATATAAGTTTGAGTCAGAGTGCGACCCTGAAAGCCAGGTAGAACAAGTCGGTAGACCTGACCCACCTACGCAAGCAAGTTTTTACTCTTTTAGCTCTCTGTGTGTTGGCGTGCCAAGAGCAATAAGGACTGTGTTACAAGATGACATCACACTGCAACAGAAGAGGGCTGGAATTCCAGCAAAACATTTCAGGTAGCTAAATAAAAAATGGTTTCTGTGGGTGTACTGTTTGCCCAAAAAGTCCCCTGTAATATTTTTTTCTGTGTTCTTTTAGTCTAGATTTTTATTTTCCTTATGCAAGTATCTCTATAAACGTCTCCTGAATTTATTTTTTTTACAGTACTGTATATGTAAGTACATACAAATTTTTTAACAAACTAAAAAGAATTCCACGTGGAACTTTTTGTTAAAAGTACTTCAAGTACCATTTCACTGGCTGTGCCATTATCGGTAGCCCCTACCTATTCCACCATGGACACGCAGACCCTAACACATTCAGAATAGTTAAATCACATGGGGGGTGTGAGATGGTTCAAATGTGAGGGTGAATAATGCAGGAGCAGGGGAGGAAGTTTAATAACGTGCTGGGATGCCTCCCCTTATTCTCCTAATTCCCCAATCATATGCAATAATCCACTCTCAGTACACACACACACACACACACACACACACACACACACAAACACACACACACAAACACACACACACACCTCATCTAGAACTGAGTGTGAAATTGGGCAGAGGGAGGGGTGTTTATAAAGGATTAGCATCAGCTTGTCCCTGGTTAACTGCTGAATGGTTGTGGCCCATTCTGTTTTCCTATCTCTCCCTCACTCTCTCCCTTTTCTCCATGCCCTGTTATTCCCTCCATCCATCCATCCATCCTCTCTGGAACCCCCTGCTCATTTCCTTACCTCTTCCCCTTCTCCCTTTTAAATAAGCTGCCTTCCGCAAGCTCTTTATATAACTCAGCCTTACAGCAACAGCACACGCAGCCAGGGTGGACCAACATTTAAATCCAAAGACCAGTAGATTTCCAGTGCCAAGCGGGATGAAGTAAACAAGCTCATCTGATCAACAGCAGGAGTAAACAGATCATTGATTATTGATGTACTGTAATACAGTACTGAGTACCACAGCAGCGTCTAGCGAAGCGCAGGAAAAAAAAATGTTACTGGTTCCCAGAGCCAGAGGATGAGTGAATGAAAGAGATTATCCAGGCTTCATCACTAACGAGTGATTAGCACTGGCCTGGCCATTAATAAGAGATGAGATGGATGAGATTGAGGATATACAAGTAGATTCTGATATTATATCCACACACAAACACACACACACACATTTGGTAATACATGTCTATATACATGTTATACAAGAATGGAGATCAGCTGATATATAGAAAGTACAGAGAACTATCTATATTGATAGTTACATACACAAATAAATATCAATCGCATACTTCTATGGACAATCTCAGTCGGATAAGAAGAAGATTTATTAGAACCTTCTTAATACGGTGTGAGCTAAGTGACCACAGGTAACACAGCAGTATCACAGTGTGAGTGTGAAAAGACAAACAATTAAATTATTATTTTTAGACAAAGTTGCTGACATGACTATAAAAAGCCATTTCAGATTATTTCCCTGTTTTCAGAAATTGTTGAATGAATCAAATGAATTATACAATTTGATTCATAATTCATTTGATTCATTCAACAAAACAAAAGAAGCTTAGTGACCAGCCTTATAACTAAAACAAATAAATAAGTGCTACATTCAAAGTAAGGGGAGGTCTTAAATCTTAATTCTGCTAGAAAAAATAGTGTCTGTGTAGTAACAGCACCCAAAGCAAGCTTAGTGACCAGGCTTATAACTAAAACACAAAAATAGGCCTTTCATCTGAGATCTATATGAGATCTATATGTGTGTGTGTGTGTATATATATATATATATATATATATATATATATATATATATATATATATATATATATATATATATATATATATATATATATATATATATATATACACATGTCTGTGTATGGATCAAGCCTGAACTGACCCCAAACAACGGCAAACAATGCTTATAAAAAAATCACTTTACAGTCAGGAGCAGCAAAATGTTAGGCTCCCCCCAGTCAGGTCATATTTTGTTCTTAAGATTAAATGAAAACAAACACACACGCACAGTAACGCACACACAGAAACGCACACACGTTAGTCCAGCGTTCTGATTAAGGCACCCCGGCTGTCTCTTTGAGTCAGTAAGGAGACACAGCAAGACACAGAGACACGAAAAGGGGAATGAAAAGAGGGATGCAAAGGAAGGAGTGTGTGTACATACTGCTGTAGAGGGTGTCGATCCATGAGAGCCTGGGCAGCCCGCGAGAGCTCAGGCGCTCCATCCCTCCGCCCGCTGAATCCTCCAGGGCTGCGTCTCCTTCCCTCCCTCTGCTCTGATCTATTCTGCTATCCCTCACTCCTCTTTTTTGTGGCTCTCCTCTGCTTTTGTGCGTGCTCACAGATGGAGGGATGCGATCATGTCCGAGCAGAGAAGGGGAAAGTGGAAGGATGTGGGAGAAAGAGAAAGATCCGAGTGCGTGTAGGCTGTGCTCCGGTCCCTGTGCTGTGTGTATATACACCCTCACACACTAGAGCAAAAGACAGCAGGCAGGAGCCACAAGCTGCCAACGGTTGCTAAGGGAAAGAAAGAACTCACTCCTCCCCTCCCTCTCTCTCTCTCCCTCCCTCCCTCCCTCCCTTTCTCTCCCATGTTTCAGCCACTCTCTCTCTCTCTCTCCAGTCAATAACTCTCAGTCTCACATGCTCATTTCATTTGCATCTTTACTGCTATAAAAATCCACACCTCTTACAAGTCGCTATAAAAATCTACACCTCTGACAAGCTGCTCTGCCTCATCTTCATCTCAAGCAGATGATGAAGCTCTAACAGACAACAGAGGAAGAACAAGAAAGCTGTCCTATCTATTGAAGTTCCCCTCTCCTTCTCTACAACGAAGATGCTGTGCTACTACCTTCTCTACCTTCCATCTAGTTCTCTCTCTCTCTCTCTCTCTCTCTTCTTCTCTAACTCGCACTCAGACATGAACACTGAGCCTATTTCAGTCTTCATGAGCTCAAGCACACATACACATGCACCTATAAAAGCTGTTTATTCATTTAATTTTACTGTTATTATGATATAGGCTTCTGCAATAAAAGCATTGTCAGTGCCTGAGATGACAGGGCTGTGCAAACAACCTCACACTAGGGTCTGAAAACACTGAATGTCTGATACTGTATAGATTCTCAAAAACACAGTATCGATACAGATTCCTGACAGAGAGTGAATCATTGTGTGTTGTGTTTAAACCTCTGACCACTAGATGGCAGTGTTGTAATCCATTTTCAGCTCCACTCCAACATTAACAAGCAGCACAAGGGCGCAATGTTATTGTAAACACTGGCAAACCTGTTCATATAGTGGTGTGTTTTAATAGTAGGATTAGAAAAATCTCAGTATATCTCTTAGCTTGCAATATCGCAATATGTCGTGATATACTGAATCATGACCGCTGTATCACCAAATGTATTGTATGACCTGGTACCCAGTCCTAGTCAATACCGACAAGTTCACACTGTAGTGGTGCTTAAAATATTCTTAAATGTTTTTGATGCTCTTATCCAGAGTTATATAATTTCAGTTATTATGATAGAGGTTTCTGCAATAAAAGCATTGTCAAGGCCTGAGATGACAGGGCTGTGCAAACAACCTCACACTTGGGGTGTAAGAAAACATTGAAACATTGAATATCGGGATAGTACGTTTAGTGATACTGTATCAATTCTCAAAAACACAGTATCAATACACAGATTCCTAGCAGACAGTGAATAAGTATGTGTTGTGTTTAAACCTCTGACCACTAGATGGCAGTGTTGTAATCAATTCAGTTCCACTCCAACATTAACAAGCAGCACAAGGGCGAAATGCTATTGTAAACATTGGCACACCTGTTCATATAGTGGTGTGTACATTAAAAACGTATTGTATCGCCAGATTTCTGCCAATACACAGCCCTATCTCGCACGAAGCGCTAGACTGAAGTAATTACCGTCAAAATTGGTTTTGCTGCTGCTTCTGCTCCTTAAACACAGTATAGGTATTGGCGATGGGTATGACTGATGCTGCTAACTCATCCAGATACACACCATGTCCACTATTACTTAATTCTTCCCCTATTATCATCATAACATCCAACGGCTTCTATCAAACACTGCATTTTATGGCCATATCTTGCAGCCCGAGCACATAAACTTCAGGAGAGTGGAATCTGATTTGCTCGGGATCAACTCTGACGGCAGGAAACCATTTGAGAAAGAGTGCTGTGCCTTCTAACGTCTGTCCATCGATCCGAGGTCGCGACCGGACGCTTCGTTGGAAAGATGGAACTGATCTGGGTTGGAAATTCAGCCACTGTTTCCTTAAAGCGGAAAAGAGACACTAGCAGCTATATAGCGTTGCATAGTGTTTAAATCCCGGAGAAGAGCGGAGAAGAGCAGAGCAGAGCACAGAAGTGGAAGACAGAAAGAAAAGCAGCAGGGGGTAATGTTGGAAAACATGAAAGAGACTGGAGAGATGTCAGACGAAGGAGGAGGGGAGGGGGTGTGAATGAGAGAATGGACAGAGTGTACTGCATTTACGACAGATGGGTTTTCTCTCTCTCTCCCTCTCTCTCTTTTCCTCCCTCCCTCCCTCCTTGGTTTCCGTGGCAACCATCCCTGCGTTGCTTGTTGACCCTCTAGCGATTGGGGGGGAAGAGAATGAATGGAACTGAATGTGTGAACGAGAGCTGCTGCTCAAGAATGAGTTCCCGCCTCGTTTTTCCGTGTCGCTCTGCGCGCAGAAATAAAGCGCCCAAAGGAATAAATGGCAGCTCCCATTGGGAAACACAGACGAGCGACCCTTCTCTATTCAGACACCACACAGACCGTGCAGCTGAGAAAGAGAGAGGCATCGGAAACACAGCCAAAGAGGAAAGAGCCACAGAGTTCTATTAACAATTCACACATGCATATGGATGATAAGTAAAGATTATTCCAATATCACCCCACCCCCCAACACACACACACACACACACACACACATTTTCATGTATGTATTTGGCAAATATGCCTTACAGGAGCCTGCAAATGTAGTGTAAGGAGTTTTGCCCACGGGCTGGGTCAAGTTTCAAGTTTCAAGTTTATTTGTTATTTGCACATCATGTCAGGACATAACATGCATTGAAAGGCTTGGGGTGAGACTCAGATACAACTCTACAGCAGGGCAGCATTATATATGTAAAACAGTACAAACATACAATAAATAGACAATATTAAAGTACAAATAAAAAAGTCAAGTGTGGCCTGCTTGCTCAAGTATAAAAGCAAACCCCAGTTTCCCACTACACTACACTAGACTACACTACACTACACTACACTACACTGCACTACACTACACTACACTACACTACACTACACTACACTACACTACACTACACTACACTACACTACACTACTGTCTTAAGTTCTTGAACTAGGGCTCAGCAACTTGGAGAAGAAATTACTGTGCATTTGAGTTTTTTTGCTCTTGGGCCTCCATACAAATGCACTGTAGTTGACGGTCTGAAGGCCAAGTTCATTGCAACAGCTGCTGCCAATGTAAAGCAGCATACCTGCAGCCATTCCCCAAGTTTATAAACGACGAAACCTAAAGTGAGGAATTAAGAACTTCATCAACATCTTCAGGTAAGTTATCCAAGTAGTTTAGTAAAAAGTAAAAAGTAAAAAAATGTTTTACACATTTTATTCTGCTATTTACATTTACATCTTGCTCAATACATTAAAAACCACTCGGAGCTGGGAGCTTTGTGTCTCTAAGCCCCACTTCACTGACAGATATAGCAGGATTTCTGGGCCCGGAGTGGCAATGACAGAGGCACCATTCTCCCTTTTATCAGACGTATTA
>CM038726.1:19009840-19452340 GCA_021613375.1 Megaleporinus macrocephalus
CAGTATAACCTCTGGCATTAGAGTAATGTCAATAAAGTTGAATTGATCTGAACTGAATTTAAGTTAGATGAATTTGATATTTGAATAGATTAGATTTAATAGAATATCCTAAAAGAACATGTACTATAGTTGCTGCCCTAATCTCTCAAAAATAAAGGGTAGTTTGTAAAATGGCTTAGAAGAATCTTTCTGTGGATAATTATTGTTTGTTAATGATATGTGTGTGAAGAACCTTTTTATAGTTTAAAGAATGCAAGGGTTCTAGGAATCTCCCTGAAATTAGTATATAACCTTTACAACCTTTAAAAATCTCTCCACACTCTCTTTTTCAAGCACTTCTTCTGTGGCAGCGCTAAAGACAAGATTATTACTATTTCAGTCATTTCAGCCCAGAGTTCTTTGAAGCAAACCTCTCGATACTCTCGTGCTGAGGTTATGGGCATGGAGGTGGTTAGGCCTGGCGAGTTCTTTTCTTTATTCAGACCTGGAAAATCAATGTCATGTGCTTCTAATTAGTTTCACTCTGGCTGTGCGAAAGGAAACCTACGGTGCCTCAGCAAATGGTTGGTAACCCATGCTAATCCGTACAGCTCTATCAAACGCTCCTCCGTAGAGACATCACTCATGAGATGCGCTGCCTCAGTTATGACACCACTTTTTCTAAATCATACCACATACCGAACATGCTTCGTGTCACATACATGCCCTGAGTGGCTCTCTGTGCAGTGCAGTGTGATATATGGGGTAGATCTGACGGCTCTACAGATGGGGCCGTGCCCTCTGTAGCCACAGCGAGAAAGCTAATAGCTGCTGATGCGGCAGTCTTTCCGTGTGACTAGACTACCTCTGCGTTCTTTCCCCACCACAAGCACTTCAGGAGTCCAGAGCCGGGCTTGCTTAATTGGCCGAGTTCGGGGCACAATTTTACGAGGCTCGCTATGAAATATTCAAATCTACGTTCACAGACACAACTGCATTATTTATGGCTTTAAAATGAAAAATCAGGAAAGTTGCAAAGGCTGCATTGGCTTTTGGGTTGGTATTATTTCTCTCTTATCATCTGAAAGAAAACGTGTTGCTATGGCATCTTAGGTGCAAGATGTCACTGCAGTGTCATCTGAACTCGTGAAGGACACAAGGAAAGTTGCCACGATAACCTGTTAATGTTTTTCATGCCTGCATCTGTTTAGAGCAGCCGTATCTGGCTATGCTTGGGGTTTGACAACTTGTGACCTTGGTTGCCATTGTGTGGATTAGATCGAAAACATCTGCGCTATGCTGAAAAATTGCCATACTGTAGAGTATGTGGGCTGGACTGGCCAGCCTATAGTCTTGACCTCTCCCCAGTAGAGAACGTATGAGGCATCTCATAATGCAACAACAGAGGTCCTGTAGTGTTGTACATCTTAAAATGTGTTTGCAGGAAGAGTGGGACAAAATCATACATGAACCGCTTCATTGATAGGTGGGTTTTGTCCCTAAACACTTTCAAATGCTATGAAATGAGCAGCATAACAAAGTGGTAAATGCTTTACTGTTACTGTGCTTTACAGAAAATAATTAAAATTGAAATAAGTATTTTATTTTAGAAAAAACAGATTAATTGTATTGTTTTTAAATTAAAAAAAAAAAAAAAAAAAAAAAAATATATATATATATATATACACTACCACTCAAAAGTTTGGGATCACAGTGAAATGTTCTTGTTTTCAATGGAGTATCTTCCTTCCTTAACACAACAATGGACTGACGGGTCTCTAAAGAAAGTTATTTCTTTCTGGTCATTTTGACCCGGTCAGCAAGCCATCAACTGCTGATGCTTCTGATACTAAACTAACCTAGAATGTTGTTCTCCCTTTTATACTCACTTATTAGTAGAATGTTTTTCAGCTGTGCGTCACAATTGAGTAAGAGTGTCCTAACAACCAATTAGTCCAATAACATCCTTAACTTGGATTGGCGTACCAGGAGATTTAGACAGAGGACTGAGAATTGCTGATAATAGGACTATAAGCAAAATAAGCCTCTATACAAAAATAGGCTTTAATACAAACATTTTTATTCTTTAAAATCATCTGATACACTTCAGTTAATTGTGAAATGGACAGTATTGTCTGTGAATTGCATGAAAATTGCATGATATATATAATATATATAATTTTAGATTAACATACTGCCCCCACCTTTCTGAATTGAGGTTGTATTTAATTAGTGGATGCAAGATAGGTAGTACAACTGTAATTACAAAATATCTTTTACTTTTAATCAAGATCATTTCAAATTAAGTACTTTTATTAAGCCATATTCGTTTTGAATAATGTTATAGAGGGATGCATTGGCTTTTGGGCTGGTTTGGTATTTTTTCTCTCTTTTTCATGTAAAAAACGTGTCACTATGGCATCTTAGGTGCAAATTGTCACTGCAGCATCATCTGACCTCGAGAAGGACAGGAGGAAAGTTGCCACAATGACCTGTTCTGTGCCTGCATCTGTTTAGAGCAGCCGTATCTGGCTATGCTTGGGGTTTGACAACTTGTGACCTTGGGCGCCATTGTGTGGATTAGAAGGAAAACATCTGCGCAGTCTTTGCTATGCTGAAAAATTGCCAGTGACATGACCATTCCATTTCACGACCCTCAATCAGCCCCCATACAAATCCAGTGACATGATGGATCATTGGTCTATTTTAAATATCCCTCCCAATTCCCAGTTTGCAATTGTAGTGACAAGATTAATGACGGGTCTATTTAAAAAATCCCAACCAATCCCCATGCAATTGATTCATACTCCGCCCACAAATGTATGTATTTTTAGTAATTGTTGCGTTGTTGGACTTAAACATTGAAAATCTGATGCACATTGTTTGCCTAAATAGTTCAATTTCATATATATTACAAATTTCAAACAATATTAATTTTATGTAAACAGTCTGTTAGGAAAGATGTGTACTAATGTTAGCACAATGGGAAATTCCTCACTGGACCGTCTAGATGTTTACCATTAGCAACATCATAGTGGTCCAGCGTGGTAAACCTTTTTCACTAAACACTCAGTGCTGTGTAGCGACCCTAAAAACTGGGCTGCACTTTCTCATTAAGATGAATAAGATAAACATTTTGCGAAGCCTGTCCAGCCTGGCAGCAGTCACTCCAACCTCAAATCAGAAAATGTCACGCCCTGTCTCGTTCTGTGTTGCTGTTTACGTTGTCCGGTCATTGCCATGTGCATCTGTTTGTTTTGGCCCCACACTTGTATCTCCTCCTAGTGTGCCCAGGTGTCCCTGCACATGTATCTGTCTCCCACGTCTTCTTCTGCTTTGCAGAAAACACAACCCAAAAAGCCCACAGCATGTCTGTTCTCTGATTATAACTCCAGTAAGACTGATGATGCCACAGTCTCGAGTGAGCTCCTGTAGGGTGGTCTCTGTGGTTGAGTCGCCGCTTGGTGGCCTGGAGACTACAGGCGGGGTGACGTCTGCCCCTTCTTCCCTTCCTCCTAAGTCCATGGACCTCGACGCACTGCCCACTGCCTCCCTGCCTCTGAAGATGTAAACACAGCGCATGCTGACTCCATGGACGTCAACACAGCGGCCCACTGACTTCATGGACATCAATGCAGCGCACGCTGCCTCTGAGGATGCCAACGCAGCACATGCTGCCTCCATGGAAACACTGCAGTGGCCGCTGCCTCCGAGGATGTCAGTGCAGCACTTCCCAGTCCAGTGTCGCGCCCTGTCGCCTATCCAGTTCCCTGTCCAGTGTCTGGAGACCACTGGGGGTAATGTCTGCCTCTGCTGCCCTTCCTCCTAAGTCCA
Source organism: Megaleporinus macrocephalus (assembly GCA_021613375.1). Lineage (NCBI taxonomy): Eukaryota > Metazoa > Chordata > Actinopteri > Characiformes > Anostomidae > Megaleporinus > Megaleporinus macrocephalus. The sequence continues at coordinate 19,013,654 of CM038726.1, forward strand.
TGGACACCATTGCAGCACACGCACACATCAATGTGGCACACCCTGTCTCGTTCTGTCTGTCTATGTTGTTGTTTACATTGTCCAGTCATTGCCATGTGTGTCTGGGCACATGCCCATCATTGTCTCTGCCCCTCACCTGTTTCGAGTCTGTGTCTCTTGTTACTTGTCCCTTTATTTACCCTCTGTTTTCTTCGTGTTTTCACCTTCATCAATATTGCTCATGGGTCCTGTCAGTCATTGCGTCTAGTCCTTCTTGTTATATAGCTAGCCCTACATCGAGTTCTTGTTTTGTCGGTTTGTCCATGTTTCTTTTCTTTGTTACATCGTACTCTTGTTTATTTTTATATTTGTCACAAAAAGAGGACATTTGCACATATATCCTTCTCCCACGTCTTCGTTGGCATCACAGAAAAAAAGTTGGAATGGTTTGGAATAAGCAAATAAAAAAAGAAAGCAGTAATATAAAAAAAAACTTAGCTTGTATAACATTACAATATGAACTATTTCAAGTTTTGTGTAGTCTATTTCATTTTATTTATATAAATTATCAATATACATCCACTCCAGCCAATTAGGCCTGCAACACATTCCAAAAAAGTAGGGATGGAGGGAAGTTGGGGCTAATAATAAGGCAAATAATTAAATAAAGAGGTGGCGCCAACAGGTGACTGCAATCATGATCATGACAAATGCAGCACCCAATAAGAAAGGTCTAGTACTTTATAGACAGAAAATCATCAGTTTGTCTACAAAAGTGTAAGAAAACTATTAAAATGTTTAAACAGATGAACACCAGCGACCTGCATTCCTTCAGCTGGCGCTGCATCAAGAACCGTTATTTATCTATAAGCTATATTACCACATGGGCTCAGGACTACTGTAGCAAACCTTTGTCAAGGACTAGAGTTACAATCACAAATGGCAGTTAAAACTTTACTGTGCAAAACTGAAGCCCTATTTTAATCATGCCCAAAAGCGTCGTCAACTTCTCTGGGCTCAGAGCCATTTGGGATGGCCGTCACACGGTGGAAAAGTGTATTGTGGTCAGGCAAACAAGCATTTCAGGTCTTATTAGGAGGAAATGGACACTGCATGCTCTGGACCAAAGATGAAAAGAACCATTTAGAATATTACCACCAACAAGTCCAAAAGCCGGGGTCTGTCATGGTATGGGGCTGGATAAATGCCCTTGGGAAAGGCAAAGTATACTGCTGTGATGCAGCATTAATGGTAAAGTACAGAAGAATGTTAGGGCAACATATGCTGCCTTCAAGACAACATCTTTTCCTGTGACAATCATAAATATTTTGATAAGACAATGCAAAACCCCATTCTTCGCACATTAGAAGCCATAACTGTAGAGTATGAGCCAGCCTATAGTCTTGACCTCTCCCTAGTAGAGAATGTATGAGGCATCTCATAATGATAAATGTAACAACAGAGATCCTGTAATGTTGTACATCTTAAAACTTGTTTGCAGGAAGAGTGGGACAAAATTCCACATGAAACGCTTCATTGCTTGGTGGGTTCAGTCCCTAAACACTTTTAAATGCTGTGAAATTAATGGCAGCATAAAGTGGTAAGTGCTTTACAGTACAAAATTGAAATAATTAAATAATTGTTTATTTTAGAAAAACAGATTAATTGTATTGTTTTTATTGCGCTACTGTTTATAAATATAATCATTTGTTTTGTTTTTTTATTTTAGAATAACATACTGCCCCAAATTTTTAATGTATTTAAGTAGCGGATGCACGATGGGTAGTACAACTGTAATTATAAAATATATTTTACTTTTAATTTCTAATTAAGTACGTTTGATAAGCCATAAGTTATTGACAACCATAAAGATAGTGTTCCTTCTGAGTTTCTTGTCTTCGTTTGGGCTTCAGGCTTCTGAGTCGCTGGTTTATGATTTTTCTGATTGTGTCCATGCATCTTGTAGCTGCTTGTTCTCTTCCTCTTTTATATTTAACTCTTCAAAGCACAGCAATCTTATTCTTCCTATAATATTTTCAAAGTTATAGGGTTTTTAGTTTGCTTATCTAGTAAGCTCAGTTTGTTCCAGGATCCATTTGTTTACTTTTTTGCTGTCTAGGAGTCTCTTTGAAGTCTTCACCAACACCAAAGTTCAAAGCCATCTACATGTTTCTTGTCTCTCTTGTTTATTGTACAGTTTTTCAATCTATAAAGAACTACAGAGATGACCGTATCCTGGAAGAGCATGATCTTGTGGAGAAAAATAGTTGCGTTTGAAGATCTTTCAAGCCGAGTGCCACTCTGTGCCACATTTCTTGAGTGCTAGATCGTTTGTTGTTAATAATTGATCAGAGTAAGAAAAAGCTGTCCACCATTTCCACATCTTCTCCATCACTGCTAAAGTTGGCGCTCTTTGCTGTCATCACTTTACTCTTCATCATACTGAGTGAAAGTCACATCTCCTCGCTCTGTTCTCTATCCTTCTTTATAAGGGCCACTAGGTTTCCCTGATGTTCGGCTATGAGTGTTGTGTCGTCCGCATATCAAAGAAGATTTGTTTTTTTTCTGCCAATCCTGAATCCTTGATCTTCCTCCAGTCCTGCTTTGCTCATTACATGTTCCTCATACCAGTTGAACAGGTGTGATGATAGTATGTAGCCTTGTTTAACTCCTTTGCCAACGTGGAACCAGTCTGTTTGTCCATTTTCCATCCTACCTGTGGCTTACTGACTCCTCATCCAATTCATTCCCATTTTCCTGAGAACTTTCCAGGAATTTACATGCTCTACACAGTTGAAGGCTTTGCAGTAGTCAGCGAAGTGCAGGTTTAACTCCTTGCCTTTTTCAATGATCCAGTGTGTACCCACAACTATATATCTTGCTCCTCTGGCTTTCCTGAATTAAACTTGTCTGGCAGCTCTCTTTCGGTGTAAGGCTCTAGTTTGCGTTGAATGTTCTAAAGCATAATTTTGCATGTGATTTCCAGTAAATTTTAAAATGGTTGTATATAAAATAGTTTAAAATAATACTCTTTTGTATCTTCTTTTTATGGTACTGGCATGTAAACTGACCTCCTCCTATCTGCTGACCATTGAGCTGTTTTGCAAATTATCTTCAGAATCCTGAAATATTTCCATTGCAATATTAATGATTCTTACATTGATCTCTTTACAATGATATCAGGGCCTTTATCTTCTAGTCCTAAAGGTTCTCCTTCATCAGCAAAAATCTTGGCAAGATATATTTTTTATTATGTATGAAGTAATTAGTATGATTATCAAGGTAACATATATTACAGTAAATACAGTTAAAGCTGTATGAATTGCTATCTTGGCAGTCCTTTTTGTACAAGCCTTCTATGTATTTCTTCCTAATTTTTATGATATTTACTTAATTTGTGATGATTTGTTTCTAAACAGGTACTGTGCTGTATTTCCTTCTTACTTTATTGTATCTGTTAATTATGTTTTATTGCAAGCACTAGGTATGCATCAACCTTGGCGGTTTACCCAAGTTTAAGTGGTACATGGCGGTTTAAGGCCATGTATGGATTGCAGTGGTGTGTAGTCAGGCACTTCTAACACTTCAGAGAAGAAGTAATAAAGGAGTATATAAAAGTATATACATATATATTTCATTAATATAGTAAAATTAAAAACATCAAGTAATTCAGGATTCTACATTAACATGTTAAAGCAGTGTTTTTTTTAGCTACTGTAGGACATATCTAACTGAGATGGGATTGAACCAATCAAAACTGCTCATTAAAATGGCTTTAGGGGCTTTCTCCCACCTATATGCCTGCAGGCTCCTCCTAACGATATTTAGAAGGCTCTGGTATGTGAGTCTATTAACAAAATCACAGAAAACTCTGACCAATCAGATTTATGATTTCCACTAGGGGGGCAGGCCCATGGCTGTCTGACCCCGTCTCTGCGTTCTGAAGAAGGTGAAACGCCCTCACTCGTTGTCACTAAGCACAATCTAGTTTAGCTGTGTAGCTAACTTCAAATGGCAACTGCAAATGAGGCAGATATTGTGTCGTACATAACTGAAAAGCCTTTTTTAAGCTACCGTTCAATAAAAAGCTCACAATCATTCAGAGAGGTAGGCCAACTCCACCTGTAAGTCTGACTCAGAAAGGAAAGAGTTATGTACATACTTTCTGGTGGATGAACTAGGAGAGGTATTGCTGGGATTGCATACTTTTTGGGACTGATTTATATGGCACATGGAATCACAAGGGATTTGACAATTGGAGTTGTTTAACGAAGGCAACCAAATTACACCAAGAATCGCTGTTGGCTAGAATGCTTTTCTCAGAAAATTAAGCTATGATAAAGGGGTAAATAATGCCCTTTCGTCTATGTCACTTTTTTTTTCATTTTTAGCTACATTGGTAGATTATTTGTATTTTGAAATCCATACTATGATTTATAGAATGATTTATGTGGTTTATTGTGCATTAACAAAATATGTGTGTGTGTGTGGGGGGGGTGGGGTTGTGTAGCAGAAGGGTACCCGGTGAACGTACTGCCCGCCACTGATAGATTGATATGGGTATGATTGATTGATATTGATGTGTGTATAAGTTAATGTATACAGTTTGCTGGTCGGCTAAGAAGGTAATGTTTACTGTCTGTATGATACTCTATGACAATAGTGATGCATATGAATTTTAAGATTCCATTTAATTATAACTCCAGCTGAAGTACTGCGTCTGTGTCACTCTGAGTCAGTGTTCATATGTAACGGCAAACAAAAACACCTGCCAACCTACATAGCTACCTAAAGATCAAAGAGATATGAGAGTGTACTGTGATCTCAGCACTTAAGACTATTTTCCAGTTTTTTTTTTATCCAGTAATGTAACCAATTCAAAAAATAAATATTTTGGCCAAGCTGGCCAAGCTGTGCCATGTTTCAAGATTCAAGACTTTTGCTTTTAATATAGGTGAGCACTCTTCCAGTTCTTCCAGTGCCCTAGCGCACCACTCAGTATTTTGTGGCTACATGAAGTCTTTATCATCTCATTTTAGCTTAAATGCAGTGAGTTTAGCTGATATCAAAACTTTCAGCTGATGCCAAACTGTGTTTCATTCTGTTTAATTCATAAGTGCAGTTTAAATATGGACTTAAGCTTTTTCATTCTACGTAGTGTAGCTATGGTTTCTACTGTAACTGATATGTCAGCATGTTGTGAGACTGTATAACAGTAGTATAACAGTAGTAATTTTGTGATGCACACTCTTTAAAGACAAAGGCAATGGTTGTTGACTTTAGGAGAGCATCAACAACTCCTCAGTGGAGACTGTGACAAGCTGAATCTTATCTGGACCCTGAACACCAGCTTCATAGCCAAGAAAGCCCAGCAGCGTTTGTATTTCCTATGTAAGTTCCTATGTTTGTCTTCCATCTACCATTCTTACCTCATTCTACAGAGGCACGATAGAAAGTATCCTGAGCGGCTGCACCACAGCTTGGTTTGGGATTTGCTCCGCCTCCGACCACAAGACCCTTCAGCGAATACAACTGAAAAGATCACTCAGGTCTCTCTTTCTTCCATCACAGACATTTACACCACACACTGCATCCGAAAGGTCACCAGCACTGTAGATGACCCTACACACTCTTTACACAAACTGTTCTCTATTCTGCCATCTGGATGACGGTACTGCTGCATACGGGCCCTCACAGCCAGACTGAGCAACAGCTTCTTTCTTGCAGGCCATCAGATTCCTCAACTACCAGATTCTAAACTAGCAGACACCATCATACACACACACACATGCACTATCTGAGAAACTGTATTTAAATATAAAATTTATTGCATTTCACACTGAGATACGTCACCTAATATAATTTATTTCTCCAATTACTTGCATTTTGCACACTTCCTTAACAATATCTGCTGCTAGAATTCTGTATTAACCAAATACTGTATTCCATTACTGCTGTTCTGGTGATTATGTATATATGTATATATATTTCAGGCTATCTGCTAATATGTCTTAGTACGTTACATCCCTCTTTGGACATCTTCTTTCCACAGCACCATGTATTCTTAGTACAGAGTTCTGTATGACTTGCATACTGTTTTTTATTGTTACACTCCTTTGTCTGCACTGTGTATATTGTGTTGCTTCGCACTTGAGTTTTTGTGTTACACCCTAGTCCTGGAGGATGTTATTTTATTTTACTGTGTATTTTATATATCGTCGCTGTCCAATATAAAACAAGTATCCTCAAAAAACTTTACAGAAGAAACCAAAAACCTACTTTACTTTTAATGCAAGTCAATGGAACCAGAATTTTTTTCAAGCTGTTTTGGAGCATTTCTATTGGTTCATTTATCATTAAATTGTCACACTGTGTAAACAACCATTGGTGTGTTCAAATGATGTAGAAAACTTAAAATTGCCAAAGGTGTTTTTCATTGGACAGCGATGATATATATACCTGAAATAATAATAAAACCTTCTGAATCTTGAAGATATACAGAACCTTCATGGGACACATGCCAAGTGAAGTGTTCTTCCTAGAAAAGTAAACTTCTGAAAAAATTCTTCACATTCACACATATATTTACAACAATGTCTCTCTAAAGACCCAGTCATTGAAATGTTGAAAACAAAATCTTTATGTAAACAAAAGTCAAGTCAAGTTTATTTATATAGCGCTTTTTACAACGATGTTGTCTCAAAACAGCTTTACAGAGTTTTGAAAACAGACAGTTATAACATATATCCCCCAGTGAGCAAGCCAGAGGCAACAGTGGCAAGAACAACTCCCTCAACTGGAGGAAGAAACCTTGGGAGAAACCAAGACTCACAAGGGGAGACCCACCCTCCTCTGGTCAAACAGTATTTACAGTTTAATAAACTACATATTAAAGAAAGAGCTTCTGTTTGAAATCTGGATAGCAAAGCTTTGAAAGCTGCACAGATAGAGGCAGTGTATGACTGAGGCAGTCTCTGACTGAGGCTTTATGTAAAGTGGGCATGAGCTAAAACAGTCACATTCTATCTCAATGCTGGTGCATCTGGATGGTACAGTGATGTAACTGAGGGTGTAGCAGTAGACACAGATGGACAGGAGAGCTGGCTGGTGATGGTGGGGAGGAGGCCCTGATGGTTAGTCCTCCAACAGTGTTCAACAGACAGTCATTACCTCAGGAAGAGTAAAGAGAGAAAGTTAGTTTGGCTCAGGAGTATGCCTGTAGAGAACATGAAAGTAAACAGATTTGAAATTTCAGAGTGTTCAGATTGCTACATAATCATGACATGATCTTGCTATAAACATGTCATATGCTGTGCTATTTTCAGATTATTGCTGTACTGTATATAGTATTTTCTGTTTCTCTGTAATGGCGTAGATGAGACTGTTCTCGGAGACGCCACCGTGCGAGACCTGTTTTTGTCCTTTTCACCTTTTGTGTTAATCTTGTTTGCATATGTTTTCTTTTTGCCATGGTGTTGTCTTTTGATGTAACAACCACCCGACTGGGGGTTATCTTACAGCCTGCCATATGAGCATTCTCCCCAGACACCCCCCCTCTAAGAGGGGGATATAACGGATTTCTATGTGTCTGTATGTAAATTCTTTAACACCTCAGTGGGTGTGGTTTTTCAGTATATAAGCAATGCGTTGTGTAAACTATGGTTAGACTTCTTTGGTGAGGAGAGCGTGTGCAATAAACTTCTTCCTTTGAAATCTCCGCTCCTGTTTTCTTGAAGAAACCAACGATTCTTGCTAAACAGACGACAACAGCTGCCCTTAGCTGCCATGACAGATTTTGTTATTTATTTATATTAATATAAACACTGTCATGTTGGGGTTACCATTAATTATAATGACAGATGTCATAATGTTTGATGTCATGATGACCAACTAGAGTAGATGTAACAAACATTACTATTACAAATCATCATAATCTGAGGTCAACGCCAATGAATTGGCAGAAATGTTTGGGCGCTAATCAAATTTCAGGGCAGAACTGCCCATCCCAGCCATCCTTTTAGAACTATGCATGGACGGGCCCAACATAATCTGTCATGACAACTCGTAACTGCACTTGACGTGTTCATCCCATGTTTATGTTAGCGCTATATAGGAGGGTTCTAGTTAAGTGAACCATCAGTTTTTAAGAGTGTAGTATGTGTAGTTGATGTATGTGTTATGGCCGGTGGTCTAGGAGCAGATGAAGTGGACACACTCGCGAATTTATAACAAAGATGGGATTCTGATAACAAATAAAGAGGCAGGTAAAGAATCAAAGCTAGCACTAACAACACTACTACCATACACACGCACTCACATACACAATGACTGACGAAGACAGACTGAATGCACGGAGATTGTATAATACAAGAAACATGAAACACCTGGACACAGGAGGGGTTACAGATTAGTGATCGACCGATATATCAGTTGGCCGATATATTGGGCCAAGATTTGCCTTATTTTAATATATCGGCATCACCCGATATCAGCGTTTCGCAGCGCCGAATTAAAGTCAGGCACGTCCGCGGGTAGCCCCGTGTTATTGGTGCGGTGGAACGTGCTGCTGCCGCATGTGAAGGACCCCAAGCCGAAACCTTTGGAACTGTTCAGCCAAACAAGTAAAATGAATAATTTATAGCGAAAAGTGACGTTTTTAATGAGGCGGTTACGTGTGTTTTCTGGTCGTAGACGTGAACCAGAGTGGATGTTTTACTCATTAGCTCCGGGGCTAAAGCTAACTGCTCTAGTGTAATACACACATTCATAGGTTACTGTTACACAGCGAGTCTCACCGGAGCAGCCAGAGCTTCCCTGATATTACTCAGCTTCCAGCACTCGAGACAAACGAAACTAAAGAGAACAGAACAGAGCTGCTGTGTTAACAACCATTACAGCATATCAGCGTCTCTCTCTCGCGCACGCTGTTTCCCTCTTTCTCTTTCTCTCTCTCACGTCGCGCAATTTTACTAAAACGCTATAAAAACCTGAGCGTGCAGTGAGGCACTCTTTATAACTGCAGCAGACATGTCGGCTGTGTGGAAGTATCTTTCAGCACACTTCTTAATAACTTGTTGGTTTTGGGTATGAAGAGATGTATGTTACACGCTTTCAGCAGTAATGTGGTCATATTGTATTTTTTGGGGGGCAGATAATAATATTTAGTTTTTTTCTTTTTTTTTTTTCACTATTCGATAAATGATGTTAAGTTCAGAAATTCTGTGCATCTACTTCTTGTTATTACTAGTGTGACATTTTATCATTCAAATAAAGCAGAAAACTTCTAGATATTGGCTCTAAAAGTCAGCCAAAAAAATCTGCAGCACATATCAGCCATCGCCTGACCCTGACCTATAAACATCGGCTATAGAAAAACCCATATCGGTCGATCTCTATTACAGATACAGGCCAGGTGGGAGGTGGAGGCACTAGAAGCACATGATCAAAACAGAACCACATGGTGAAGGCATAAACAGAAGCACGTGAGACTAGACAGGACGTAAACCAGGACCTAGACGGGGGAGGACGAGCAGGGCGTGACAGTATGCTGGTATGCTGTTTTGGATGGTTCGCTATCATCTTTGCCATTGGCACTACAGCGATGCTTGAACTAAACCCACTGTGCTGCGTGTATGTTTTGTATTGCCCATGACTGACTGCATATGATTCTTGATGCATTATTTATACAAACAGGGTTTTTAAAATACCCTGGCTGAGAGACAGAAAGAATATTAATAGCAGGGCCCCTGGGTTCTCCGAGCGCTAATGAATCTGATCCTTCAACTCGGCTCAGTCGAGTAGCGTTATTGTGTTGGGATCCGCGTAATTTCGAGCCAGAGCATCTGCCATGAGGAACGTCTCCATAAACTCTGCTCTTGTGTTTTTATTAGCCCTCCAGATGCAAATACTCCAGTGCGTGGAGATGGATTCGGACACAAGCTCCCACGGAGCACCGGAAAACAGAAGAGTTGGGATGGGGAGCCACTTCTATAAACAAACCACCCTCATTAAAGGCATCAAGGCCTGGCTAGCCATTATCCAAATGCCTCCCTGCTGCGCGCAGGCATGTGCTGCTAGGCATGGAACCAAGCATGAGAGCAGATGATATTTTGATTTGGATTTTTATCTGTCCTTCAAAGAGGCCAATAGTGACATTTGCAGGCGTGCTGCGTCTGTTCTATCAGTGGGCGCGTATCAAAGTGCTACAATACACGTTGCTCTGCGTTTGTCGGCTGAGGATTACTGGCTATAAAGTAGCAGGCTTTTTTTTTTCACAGGAATGCAGCATATGTAGCAGGTTCCTGACTCCTGAGGGGTTTTTTATGCATGAGAAGCAAGATAGAAAACACATAGACCTTTCTGGGAAATGGCTGCCTTGCAAGGCGACATAAACAGCACATCAGATGCTCTTGCGGTTCAAAAGCTATAATGTGTAAAAAGCATTCTCATGTTGCCGTCTTCATGACATGGCAGCAAAAGGCAAGAACACAACGGGTGGTATTTCAAATATAGGGTTGTTCTTGTTCCACACACATCATGTGACATGCTGTTTAAACATCAGTGCTAAACACCGGTCAGTGGTGGAGCATCCATGTCATAGTTCTGTCTTAACTGAAGGAGCATAACTACAACAAGTCTGAAGCCCAGCTTGAGCTGAACTATTATTTTGTCGGGAGTTGGGAGTTGGGAGTGTAATGTCATTGAATATGGACGAGATCTATGGTTTTAATCTAGTGTGATTTTTTTGGGTTTTTTATATTGATTCCTGACTGAGTGACCTTCAATAATTAAAAAACCTAAAAGCCTGGCATTAACTTTGACTGTTTCTTTAACGATACACTGCCAACACAATACATTTATTTAAAAGAGAGTATCAGTCCACAGGACATGTACAGTCTTTGGCAGGCATTGTTATTTACAGTATTCTCCTGATGTCTTGCAATTGTGCTGCTGCCATTTTGGTAGGCATCTTGTTGGCGCTGGTGTGCCATGACAGGTCCAGCAATACACTTCCTTAAACACATAATTTAAAAATAATTTTTAGGAGAATAGTAAACTATACATTTGAGTGTATTATATTTAAGTGAGTATTTATTAGTTATTACTATTTTATTTGAGATTATTCTACTGTACTTCTACTCGAGTGACAGACACCGTTTCCCATACACTGATTCAGGACAGAGCCCCAACCATGACTGTAGTGTTGGTTCAACCTGCACTCATTTGTTTGTCTTTTTTTCATCACTCTTTTTTCCCCATAGAGTCCTATTTACTTTAAGACACACCCAAACCTCATGGTTTCATTTAACCTACAGCCTCCAAACTGCATGTACTCTTTTAAGGCAGCCCCCCAAGCACTAGTCCACAGACATACTGACCCTCACTTATCTGTTTGTCGTTTATTCATCCCTCGTTCCTCCCAAAGGATCCCATTAATTTTTGGCGGAACCCAAACATTACGGTTTAGTTCAACCAGAGCCTCCAAACTGCATGTACTCAGATTCCTGACCTCTAACCCACAGACATACCCACCTGCACCCCTCTATTTGTTGATTATGTGCGACCCTCCTTCACTTTTCTAGTTTGATGTTTTGTTCTAGTGAGAACAAATTAAATTTAAATGGTTACTTGTGTTATTACTGTCACGCCCCAAACCACATACTAGCACCATAAATAGTATGCATTCAGATTTTTATCTGTCCTTAAAGAAGGCTAACAGTGACATTTGCAGGTGTACGGCTTCTGTTCCAACAGAGAGCTTGTTCCAAAGTGCTACACACTGCTACACAATGCTCTGTGTTTGTCATCTGAGGATTACAGGATTGCAGACGTGTGTGATTTGGAATTAGATCATTGGGTGAGATGCGTTCAGTTTTTGCAGTAGTAAATATGGTTTTTATAAGTGCAAAAAAACCATATTTGGTTTTGACTGTTTTTAAAGCATTTCATGGCCTTGACATATTGGCACTGTCCAAAGAGAAATGTTTCTCCATCTTTATTTTTGTCCATTTTTATTTTTCTATATCTTTCAGCTGTCGTTTATATTGTGTATGAATTTCAATATGAATATACAAATGGAAATGTTCCAAAATAGGTTGGGGAAAAATCTGGTTCCATTGATTTACATTGAAAGTAAAGTTGCCATTTTGGAAATTTCACTGGACAGCGACGATATGGACATGCTCTTTATAAGTTTATAAGTTCTTTCAAGATTTGAGGGTCAGCTTCTCAGCTTCTTAGTTATGCCGATTCCATGGTTTTTAAAAGTAAGCATTAAAGGATGAAAGGCTATGCAGTTTTTATAGGACATATTAGCGTTATGTTACAGCAACTTACTTCTGGGTGGATAAAGCAATCAGTGCTGCACTGGTACAACACAATTTTTGTACTAATGCTGAGAGTAATTTAACCAAGATACCTGAGGACAGTATTTTATAATGCACAAGTTCAATAACCTTTTTTTTCGTCTGAAACAAATTGGGACACAGTCCAAAATTTAAATAAAAACAATTTTTATTAAAAGAATAAAATGATGGGCAAATCATTTAGACAATATGTGCAATATAAACAATGTGGACAACGTGAAACTTGTGTATATATATATATATATATATATATATATATATATATATATATATATATATATATATATATATATATATACATACATACAAAATATACAATTTTCACATTGCCCATATATATATATATATATATATATATATATATATATATATATATATTATGATATTTTGACAGGTTTATGTTTTCTATTGTGTTGCATTACTTCTCTTAACAACACTGTAAGTATTTGGGAACTGAGGAGAGATTTGAAAGTGAAATATTTCATCAGCTGTTTAACAGTTCAGGGTCTCCTTTGTTGCATTTTTAATTTCACAATATGCCAGAAGTTTTCTGGACTGCTGCACTTTGTAGCCATGGTGTTGTAATGTGTTAAGAATGTGGTTTAGCATTGTCTTGCTGAGTTAGGCGAGGTCTTCCCTAAAAACACTGACAGCTTTTGTTGCCTAAAAAAAAAAAATAATAAAAAAAATAAATATATATATATATATATTTCTTCCAGCATTAATGGTACCTTCACAGATGTGCAAGTCATGCATGTCATGTGCTCTAATACACCCTCATACCATCATGGATGCTGGCTTTTGAACTGTGCGGTGTTGGATGGTCCCTCTCCAGCCCAGAGGACATCCATGATTTCCAAATGGAATTTCCAGTTTTTGATTGGTTGGACCACAAGACACTTTTCCACTTCACCTCAGTCCATCTTGAATGGTCTTGGGCTCAGAAAGGACGGCAGCGTTTCTGGATCCTGTTAATATGTGGTTTCTTGTTTGCATGCTAGAGTTTTCACTCACATTTGTGGAGCAGCGACAAACTGTGATGATGGATGATGGTTTTGGGAAGTGTTCCTGAGCCCATGCAGTGATTCCCACTTCAGAATCAGGTCTGTTTTTAGTGCAATGCTGCCTGAGGGCCAGAAAATCATAGCCATGTAGTACTGGTATTCAGCCTTGTCCCTGGTATACAGAGATTTCTTCAGAGAAATTAATCTTTTAATGATATGTTGTGCTGTAGATGATGAATGAATGAAACTTACTTTTTCATTGCTGTTTTACATTAAAAAAACTTTTTTTTCTTGAATTGTTGCATTAATAGCCTTCCATGGAGTGGTGAACTCTTCCTATCTTTACTTCTGAAAAACTCTCCCGGATGCTCTTTTTTACACCCATCCACGTTACTGACCTGTTACCAATGAAACTAATTAGTTGGTCTACCAGGTTACCTGATGTTACATCAGGTGGTTTTTAGCATTACCATAACTTTACCAGTCTTTTGTTGCTCCTGTCCCAACGAGTTGTTGGCATTAAAATCAAAATGGATTGTTTGTATACAATTTTTCAGTTAAATATAGCTTGTAACATAGAGATGACTTTATTCTGTTTTTGTTGACATTTTGCACAGTCTCAGCTTTTGGAAGTGGGGTAGTTATTGTAGATGACTGATATAAGCTATAAAATAAACCCTTTGGAGATCGGCTGGAAGAAACGTGAGGAAAATAATGAGCAAACAATGAAAAAATACCCAGTAAACAGTTCTAGAGTGTGCAAATATGATAAAATCAGGTTTGCAATATGAAGTTATAGGACAGGATTGGTGGGCGAATGTCTTGTTTATGTACTGTTAGGAGTAAACAACAGGGAAGGCGCATGGCCTGTTCGTCCTGCTTGGGGACTGCGCTCTGTCTCCGCTGTCATAAATAATGAATGGATTCAGTCGGATGGTAAATGACAAAGTCCAGCCCACCAGTGCCTCTAAATTCCGAAACAGATGGTTTCTAAAGGCATGCAGAAAGAGCAGGAGGTGTGGTTTATGAGTGGCTCTGAACCGTGTTGTTTGGTATTGTGTTTATTTATTGATACATTCGCTTATTTAATATTTCAACAAACATCCAGCTCGAACTCTATCATATACAGTAAGTACACCTCATAAAAAGTTTAGTCTTGTTCAGCTGCTTTGGAGAAACAGATATTAAGTCTTTACTTATGTGGAAAAAGTAAGGACAGCGTTATGCATATCTCTACTTCAAACCTGTTGAATGTCAGCCAGGTGCACCTCATCAGGCGCGAATGACCAGAACAGTTATAGAAGATATCTTGGAGGAACTTGTTTTATTTAAACCTGAGATATCTGGTCTAGTTTGCTTTTTGTTGTTGGAGTGTGTCTTACAATCATGCCTCGATCGAAAGAGCTCTCTGAGGCATTCAGTGAGAAAGTTGTAGATGCCCAGAATCTGGAAAAGGGTTTAAAGAAGAAATCCACCATATTGGAAATCAATCATTCCACCGTCCAGAAGATCACAAAGTAATGAAGATGTAAAACCACTGCTAACTTGTCTAGGGCAGACCATAAAATGCTAGAAGAAGTCTCTGAAAATGCTAAAAGCTAAAACATTCGTTCCAAAGTATCAGAAGCATTGTTTGGCAAAACCACAGACAACATCAGAAGAGCCTCAAGAACCTCATCAACTGTAAAGCATGATGGTGGAAGTGTTATTATTTTGGGGCTGTGCTTTGGCTGGGCCTGGTCAGCTTGCAACCATAGAATCAACTATGAATCTTCTTTCATACCTATAGAATCTGAGACTATATGACTATATATGTTGTGCTCCCTTTTATGCTCACTTATTAGTAGAATGTTTTTCAGCTGTGCATCACAATAAAGCAGGAGTGTCCTAACAACCAATTAGCCCAATAACATCCTTAACTTGGATTGGCGGCTGTACCAGGAGAATTGCTTATAATAGGACTACATGCAAAATAAGCTTCTATACAAAAATAGGCTTTAATTTTATTCTTTTAAAATCATCTGATACACTTCAATTAATTGTGAAATGGACAATATTGTTTGTGAATTGCATGAAACCTGCATGAAATTAAATTTTAAAGTGATCCTAAACTTTTGAGCGGTATATATATATATATATATATATATATATATATATATATATATATATATATATATACACACACACAAAATATATATATATATATATATATATATATATATATATATATATATATATATATATATATATACACACAATATATATATATATATATATATATATATATATATATATATATATATATATATATATATATATATATATATATATATATATATTATGTGTGTAATTTGGTGCTATGAAGCTTTATTCTCTGGTGTTATACTCTGGTGTTATAACATTTCATGTGTGTGATTATGAACATCATTATCATTATGATCATTATGATCATCATTAAATCATTATGAATGCTTTATAGCTCTTTATGAATACACTTGTAATGCATTGGAAAGTGAGTTGTCATGATATATATTAATATTCAAATGGTTCTTTATTGAAGAATCTGGACCTACATTAGTCCAGATTACTCTAGATTAGTCCAGTTGAAGAGCTGTATTATACAGCACCAAAAGAGTTTGACTAATGTTACCATTATGGTAGTGTATAGAACCCTTTTTGCTGTAGCATTTGAATTGAGGAGATGGCTACAGTTGTATTCAAAGAGCAAATAAGCTTCACATTATTCATGACTTAGTACCTTAGAAGAAGAAATAAACAATTGTTCTAAATGAAAAGCCTCCGCTGTCCAGAAGAAAAGCTCTTTGTCCACACATTGAATCAGCCTGGACAAGCAATTCCACTCTGCTCTACGAGAAAATAATACAGACCAAAAAAATTCTACCAGCTCCACCAAAGCCAGCCAGTGGCGTTGAGTTCCTTTGATTTTTTTTCTTCATTATTTTTGCCTTCTTTCACTGCGAGAGGAGAAAAAAACATTGTTCCGAATTCTATTTTAGCTTGACTTTTCTACACCTAGTGGATCTGCCAGAAAGCATGGCCTTCACAGTCTTTTGTCAAGCTGAATAATGCTTTAAGAGAATTACTTAAAGCCTCTCTGGAAGACGCAAGCAAGATGTACTTCTGCCAAGCTGCACAAACCCTAAGCGCTGAAGTGTGTTTCAGGTGCTGCTTTAAGATTAAATCCACAGCATTGTCACCTTTTTCACGTCACCAACAGCTGAACTCCTCCATTTCTTTCATTACTCCTCTCTGTATTTCTTTAGAACGTACATGTTTAGGTTTACTGAATGGAGAGAGCTATAATATGTTTTTATTGTAGATATTTCTGAAAGACAAAGAAAAACTGATAACTCAGGGTGATTATGGCACTTTCCACTTTCTGTGTTTAAACATTGTTACTGTTTCATCCATCTCTGTACATGGTGTGAGTGTAACTGGAGCTGTCCAACTGCTGAAATACCTTAAATCAGCTGCTAACGCTACTAACCGTGAATGAAAACGAATGGCCACCAATCATTATTATACAAACGACCTGAGGATTCTGGTTACCAGCTCCCATATTAGACACTCACATATTAGCATATTAGTTTTCTGAGGCTTCGACATCAGAGACTTTCAGACAGAACACAGAACAGCAGCTTTTAAAATGTACTATGTATCAAGTATCCACATCTCGCTCACTGATTAATTAAAATGAACCAAATACCACTGCTCTGTTAGTTTCTGACCAGAACTTCAATTCAGTAATTAATCGTTGATCAGCTTTTTTTAAAAAAGGTTTGCCAGCTTTAACAAACGGCAGGTTGTATGAACATTATGCTGAGTGGTCCACGTCCTCAACGTTGTACTGTTTTAGATACACCTACCTTCATTTCAGCTCAATGGCCACTTTATTGAAAACACCAACCTTGCATTTCAACTTACTGTCCACTGTATTAGAAACACCTACCTTGTGTTTCTATATACTGGCCACTTCATTAGAAACACCAGCCTCATATTACTTACTGGTGTTATGACCTTGTCTAAGTCAGACCATAACATAATTAAAAATTTACCGTGCCTTCCCGGTTTCCCCAATAGAATGTCATTCAATTGAATGATAACAGGCATGTTTATTAACTTAAATTCAATTAACAAGTTAAAGTAGAAACAAGGGAAAAGAGAAAGGGGGAGAAAAGGGAACAAAAAAACAAGCTAACTAAGGGTTAAAGGGAAAACTAAACTTACCTAACAACAAAATGAAATCCAAATACTATATCTAACCTAACTCCCTAAATAAAGCAAAACCAGGAGAAAACATAGATAAATCAAATTAACCCCATCTCCCCAAAATATACAAACTTAACTTAAAATACAGGTTGATAAACATAGCACTCTGTATGATAATCTCAATCAACACCACATTAACCACAACGCTATTTCACACTATATCATCCCAAACAAGTAGAACCTACCCCCTAAGTTCATAACACTGGCCACTTTATTAGAAACACCTACCATGTGTTTCCACTTACTGGCCACTTTATTAGAAACACCAACCTTGTGCTTCCACTTACTGGCCACTTTATTAGAAACACTAACCTTGTGCTTCCCCTTACTGGCCACTTTATTAGAAACACCAACCTTGTGCTTCCACTTACTGGTCACTTTATTAGAAACACCAACCTTGTGCTTCCACTTACAGGCCACTGTATTAGAAACACTAACCTCATATTTCCATGTACTGGCCACTTTATTGAAAACACCAACCTTGCATTTCCATTTACTGTCCACTGTATTAGAAACACAACCTTGTGCTTCCAAGTACTGGCCACTTTATTAAAATCACCAATCTTGTGTTCTCCTACTGGCCACTTTATTAGAAACCATAACCTCATATTTCCACTTACTGGCCACTGTATTAGAAACACAACCTTGTGTTTCCAGTCAGTGGCCACTTTGTTGGAAACATTGACCTTGTGTTGCCAGTCGGTGTCCACTGTATTAGAAATATTGGTCTTGTATTTCTACTTACTGGCTCCTTTTTAGAAAGACCAACCTTGTGTTTCAACTCACTGTCCACCAAGCGAGTGGACATACAAGGGTGAGTGTTTCTAATGAAGTTGGCAGTGAGTGGACGTAGGGGGAGGTTTCTGATGCTGTAATCGGTGTATAGTAGTATATAGTAGATCAGTGCTGGTCCTAGAAGAACACTGTCCTGGATATTCTGGTGCTTTCCCGGCTCTAACACGCCGACTATCTCAGTAATGTGCTGTTAATGAGCTGATCAGTTGGTGTGCTGGGAGAAGAGGAAACACTATAAGCACAGCACAGTGGGCCTCCAGGACCGGAGTTGAGAAACAGTATAGAAGTTGTTTTTCTTTCAAACCAACAAAGACCTCCTAAAAGCATTAGCCCCTGTGTACCCTTTCACTAGAGGGTCTTTTCCCTGGAAAACATTCTTACTCTCTTAGTCATGCTGTCACATGAAATGGATTTGCATTAAAAGAGACACTGTCATTAGCGCAGGCCTGTTTTTGTGAGGCTAATGAAAGTTCAGTATGAAACTGAATATTCAGTCTCAGCCCTCTGCAGAGGAAATGCCGACGCTGTGTTGTTTACAGTCCAGTAAGAATATTTTTTGTTGATAAGCTAAGCTAGGTCCCAGCGCTTTGTCCTCAAAGGACGCCCGCATTGTTTTTTCTTTATTTATTTCTTTTTTTTTTCCACACGCTCTGAGTTTTGCATCTTGAGGGATGTACTTCTCTGAAAGTGTTTACTCTAGAGGAAGAAATAAATGAGTGGAGAAGCTGGATGACGGTAGCAGACAGGAATCGGAAAGCAAATTGTTTGCTTGCTCAGTCAACTGAGTCGCCAAATGAGAACAAAGCAGAAGAACCGCAGATGATGAGTACTCCCTTCTTATTTCTGTTATCTCTCTCTCGCAACCCTTTTTACTCTCTCTTCTTTCCTCTTATGCCTCTTTGTCCTCTTTTCCTTTTCTACATTCTTCACATTTTACTTTATCTATCTATCTATCTATCTATCTATCTATCTATCTATCTATCTATCTATCTATCTATCTATCCTATTTTTACTTATTCTTTCTGTTGTTCTCCCTGTTCTCCCATCTGTCTCTCTCTTTCTGTTTCTCTCCCTGCCCTCTATCTGCTCTTTTCTTTCTTATTCTCTCCCTTCTAGTTTATTTCTCTCTCCCCACTCTCTTCTCCTTCTCTCTCTTGACCTCTGCTTTCTCTTTCAGTTACCGCTCTTTCTCCCAGTCTCCTATCCCTCTCTACCCTCCCTTCTCTATCTCCTCTCTCTCTTTTCTTTCAGCAGTGTCCTTTCTCTCCCAGTCTTCTATCTCTCTCTCCCCCTTTTCTTTCTCTCTCTCCCTTTCTCTCTTTCTCTCTCTCGCTTTCTTCTCCTTTAGCAGTTCCCTCCCACTCCTAGTCTCCCATCTCTCTCTCCCAGTCTTCTATCTCTCTCCCCCTTTTCTTTCTCTTTCTAACTCTCTTTCTCTCCCTCTCTTTCCTCTCTTTCAGCAGTTCCCTCCCACTCCCAGTCTCCCATCTCTCTCCCAGTCTTCTATCTCTCTCCCAGTCTTCTATCTCCTCTCTCCCCCTTTTCTTTCTCTTTCTAACTCTCTCTTTTCTCTCCCTCTCTTTCCTCTCTTTCAGCAGTCTCCCATCTCTCCTCTTCTAGTTTTCCCATCTCTCCTCCGCCCAGTCTCCCATCTCTCCTCGCCCAGTCCTCCCATCTCTCTTCCAGTCTCCCATCTCTCTCTTCCAGTCTCCCATCTCTCTCCAGTCCCCCATCTCTCTCTTCTAGTCTCCCATCTCTCTCATCCAGTCTCCTATCTCTCTCTTCTAGTCTCCCATCTCTCTCGCCCAGTCTCCCATCTCTCTCTTCCAGTCTCCCATCTCTCTCTTCCAGTCTCCCATCTCTCTCCAGTCCCCCATCTCTCTCTTCTAGTCTCCCATCTCTCTCATCCAGTCTCCTATCTCTCTCTTCTAGTCTCCCATCTCTCTCATCCAGTCTCCTATCTCTCTCTTCCAGTCTCCCATCTCTCTCTTCCAGTCTCCCATTTCTCTCTTCCAGTCTCCCATCTCTTTCACCCAGTCTCCCATCTCTCTCACCCAGTCTTCTATCTCTCTCCCAGTCTTCTATCTCTCTCTCCCCCTTTTCTTTCTCTTTCTAACTCTCTCTTTCTCTCCCTCTCTTTCCTCTCTTTCAGCAGTCTCCCATCTCTCTCTTCTAGTTTCCCATCTCTCTCGCCCAGTCTCCCATCTCTTTCACCCAGTCTCCCATCTCTCTCACCCAGTCTTCCATCTCTCTCTTCCAGTCTCCCATCTCTCTCTTCCAGTCTCCCATCTCTCTCACCCAGTCTCCCATCTCTCTCACCCAGTCTTCCATCTCTCTCTTCCAGTCTCCCATCTCTCTCACCCAGTCTCCCATCTCTCTCTTCCAGTCTCCCATCTCTCTCACCCAGTCTTCCATCTCTCTCACCCAGTCTTCCATCTCTCTCTTCCAGTCTCCCATCTCTCTCACCCAGTCTCCTATCTCTCTCTTCTAGTCTCCCATCTCTCTCACCCAGTCTCCTATCTCTCTCTTCTAGTCTCCCATCTCTCTCGCCCAGTCTCCCATCTCTCTCTTCCAGTCTCCCATCTCTCTCTTCCAGTCTCCCATCTCTCTCTTCTAGTCTCCCATCTCTATCGCCCAGTCTCCCATCTCTCTCGCCCAGTCTCCCATCTCTCTCTTCCAGTCTCCCATCTCTCTCTTCAAGTCTCCCATCTCTTTCTTCTAGTCTCCCATCTCTCTCGCCCAGTCTCCCATCTCTCTCTTCCAGTCTCCCATCTGTCTTTCCCTCTTCTCTTTCTTGCATTCTTCATAATTCTCTCCTCTTCTCTCTCTCTTTTAGTGTTTTATCTCTCTTTCTCTCTCTCTCCCTCTCTCTCTCTCCCTCTCTCTCTCTCTGTTTGTCTGTAGTAAATATTTGTTAATAATAGCTGAGGCAGAGAGGGGTCCTGTGGAAATTAATGGAGTTTATTAATACAGATGATATCTGAGCTCTTTAATTAGCTTGCTCTCTCCGTGAACAATGCCAGTCTGATGTTCTTTGGGTTAGTTCTTTTTAGCTGATCTAACTTTCTTTCAATACACGTGAGAGCATATTACCCCTTTACCACTCTAATATTTATTAAAAATCTATATGGTATTCCACTGTACTGCATTAGTGCTGTATTAATTAACTTCAGGGCTAAATATGATAAATATTTATTACATTAATTGAATTTATGCTGAATTGGATGCTCAGTTTACACAATTTGACATAATAAATAGTTTGGGTTGATTATTGTCATATTTTTGTTTACCAGTAAATTCCTGAAATTATACAGTAGCAGGCTGGCGGGGACATCGCAGGCCTCTTGCAGACATTTTCAGGGTGAATATTGTGGGAATGGGGGTTATTAATTTTGAATGAGAGTAATCTCTGATATAATCTCTCTAAATGTTGAAATGAACTGTCAAACATTTCTGCAGTTAAGGAGGCAAAACCAGAGGTTCCAGCACTGATAGACTGAGAACATCATGTTGTGATTCGGGGCAATACTGTTTTTTACCAGCTAGTCAGACATTGACCTTTTAGCGGGAATTACTTGACATGCTGTACCAGACGTGATGGACAACTTATGATTAAATCATTGTGTTTAACTTAATAAATAAATAAATAAATAAATGTTTCTCACTTTAAGTCATTACTGAGCTGCTGAGGACTTTCTCTCCATTCTAGAGAAGGTCCCACCCACGCCAACAGCATCTTACAAAATCTCTCCGTCTGTTAATGAGGATTTCAGTGGTATGTTAGCCCCAGAACCACCTACCAACCACCTCTCATCTGCAATCCCATCTGGGTCCATAACAAGCAACACCATCACAGCCAGCCATGACCTCCCTGGAGTCCTACACAGTACAAAGTGTTTTTTTTTTTTATTTAAACCTAAAAATGTACTTCATGCAAAACAAACAACTGAACTACTTTAGCTCAACTCAACAAATAACTTTAACTGAAGAAGAAAAACTTACAGAGTAGGCAAAATTCTGCAACCGTTTGAGCAACGCTCCACCAAATGAGGGCTGAAATCTCTGTGCCACACTGACGCTGTCCAATAACAAGACAACTTTAACCTCGGTCCAACTTGCATCTGGGAACACATGCACCAGTCAATGCACCAGTCAATTCTTGGAGCTTATTGCGCAGAGACATTTATTCAAAGAGGTTTTGGTTTAGGCCAGAGGTCACTAATAGGCGGACCACCTTCTGGGTCCGGATCCAGACATTGTCTAATGCGAAGCCAAAGCGATAAACTATTGAGAAGGATTTAATTCTGACAGTGTTCATTTAAAGCGGAGGAACTTTTCTTGTCTTAACGGTATACGGGCTTTGCAGCACAGCAACCTCACAGACCAATAGCGTGCGCTGAAAGATCAACAAAGGCGCTCCTCAGCCAATCAGATGTGTGCAGATTGAGGAATGGGGAGCACACAGATTAGATACGAAGCAGACGAGTCAGAAAGAATAACATGCTCTAAAAAAAGAAACGCCAACAGTGAAACATCAACAGATGCACGTTTTATTTATATTTTTTTTTATAAATAAACACTTTAAAATGCACTTTTTTTCAAAAGCATTCTGTTTTTAGGTGGGTAAAAAACATTTATCAAAAGTTTTATAAATAATTCATTCGGTTCAGCATTTAAACAGTAAATATACTGAAATATACTGAACGGTATGTGTGATGTGTTGGTGTTTTAGTAGTTGATGGCATAAGATGCTGATACTAGACTACTTCAGTAAACAGGATACACCACTGAATCATAAAGTTAGAGATGATGACTGTCCAGACCTTGGCCTGAGGAAATCTCCTCTGAACTCTAATTAAGTATCCCTGGTTTAGGAATTTCAGAATATCAGAAGCAGCCTTCAAAAAGCTATGCACCATGACTGGAGCATCTGTAGGACCAGTTAATTTCAGTCACCAGCCAATTGATAAGAGAATTCTTATTGCAAGCATAACCTTCCCACCTTTGCTTAGATGGGTTTTTTTTTCAAATTGCAAATTCCATTAATTTTTCAAGCTAAAATTTCTAAAATTCACAATTCCCTAGTGGATGGACATGTCTTTCTTTGCAGACATTCTGTGTTCCTTAAGCTTAGCCCCAGTAAATGTGAAACCCGTGAGCACAGAAAGATTGCAAGAGCAAAAAAGAGAAATGTTTGCGCTCAAGTTTTCAGAGGGCGTGGTTTCCACAGTTTGGGGGCGAGGCATAGGCTTCCATCGTGACTCAGCAAACTAGCTAACGGTGGTAGCTTAGATATGATTGATTGGTCAGTTTTACTGTCAATGGAAATTGGTATTGTGCTGAATTATAACTACTGGCCCCCTGTACATGAACAGCCGGACCACCAATCACCAACATTCTGCAGAGGCATCACAGTCCTTATAGGGGAAGACACAGGCTCACAGGCTTCCACTTAACCCCTCACATTCCAACACAGATTGAATAGACACGTTTGAATAATTTATTTTCCTATATTTTTGTAATTGTTTAGATTGTCAAACTGTGAGTAGATAAAATAAAATGATATGTGTGTGGGTGTGTTAAGAATATTTTAGGCCCTCTGAGAGGGCGTAGAGGGCCATGACGGTTCCCCACTGGTGCATGCACATATGTACACATGCTTATGTGCTTTACAGTTATCTCTTCTGAGCTGTGGTCTGTAAACACCGTTGTTCATCAAATATGGCATGTCAATTTTTAATTGCTGCATGTATGTACTTTATTCATCACCAGATGGATAGTTTCGCTTCATCCTCTCATCCTTGAGACAAAGGGGAGTGAGGGCCCTATCAACTTCTGCAAAGTTCTACATGACCTGCGTAATGAACATATAGAGCCAGCTTACACTGAACACCATAATGGCCATTAGACCTAGCAACCACCTGGAACACTATGACAAACACTTAGGAACACTGGAACACTCTTGCAACCAGTTTTGCAACACTCTAAAAATCATCTAATACTACAGCAACCATTGATCGGGACTCTAAATGGCTTCAATCGGTGGTCGCATAGTCAGCTTAGTGAACTAGTGTATATTAATTTAAATAAATAAAGACACAAGTAATCATGATTTATGGCACTGTATCATCTCCATATTTATCACAAGTCTTCAAAAGTGACCACAGAGTTGTGGAAAATGGTGACTTAAGTATTATGTTAAGGTATATGTAGGTCTCTGGTGATTCCTAGCTTTTCATTTATATCGTTTTGTACCATTTCCCTGAGCCTGCTAAATTATTGCATCTCCTTACAACCACTATCTCTTATAACTGCTTACAGCTCCAGCCGACCCACTGCATTTAATGAAGACTCAAGCGCGCAGCTGAGAGCATCTAGCTGCCTGGCCTTATCTCAGCAAGACTCCTTGAACTATGAACAAGCGAAAACAGATGGGGTATCGGATCAAATTAAACCAGAGAAAATATCAACTGAAACCTCGAAGAAGGGAACGGCAAATGAAATTGTCTTGGCTCACACAGAGGCTGTGAAAAGCTAAATAAAAAAAAGCTGATTATGGCCCTGCTGTCTTCCCATGCACACGATTCCAATTCATAGTTAATTAAATTCAAATTCACTCTGCCATGCGATCACCGCTAATCGGAAGTTCCAGAGCGCTGCTTGTTACCTTCGTAAAGAAATCTGCTGGGATGTAGTTTCAATCAAGAAAGTACTTTACATTTCACTTGCTTGTCTTTTGCTGACATTAATGCATTTTTGGTTCCTGATTTAATTGTTGTCTGCACACTGAAAGGAAGGAAGACATAAGCGCCAGAGGTGACTGCATAACCGAAACAGACACGTCATTAAGCTTTGAGCCAAGCTAATTCTAAATTTCTATAGTATATGATTGTGTATATCAGTGATCCACATGTACATACAGGCAATGTGGTGCTGTGTCCATGGGATCTGGCAAAGTAGATTCAGCCTAACAATTTTTTTTTAAAGGGCCTGTATCCTGGAGAAATTACATCATGCCAAAGTATTATTTTTTTACTAACCAGGGGAAAAAAAAAAAAAAAAAAAAAAAAAAAAATATATATATATATACCATCAGAGTGTAGTTCATTTGTTCTCTGCATACTTAGTTCTCATTTAAGCTGTTCCTTGTTGTCAGGACCCTAACAGAACCACCGTAGAGCAAACATTATTTATTATTAAAAGCCAACAGCATCCTGTGGTCTGCGTCCTGTATCAACTGATGAAGGACTAGAGAATGACCAACATAAGCTGTGCAGCAGCAGCTGAGCTTTCATCTCTGACTTTACATCTACAAGCCGGACTAACAAGGTAGAACTGTTTAATAGAGTGGGCAGTGAGGGGACTCCAGCAACACTGCTTTATCTGATCCACTCGTACCAGCACAACACACGAGTCAAGTCAAGTCAAGTTTATTTGTATAGCGCTTTTTACAACGAGGTTGTCACAAAGCAGCTTTACAGGAATTTTAAAAGCATGAAAAACATGAAATCACAGCTGTTTATCCCTTGTGAGCAAGCCAGAGGCAACGGTGGCAAGGAAAAACTCCCTCAACTGGGGGAAGAAACCTTGGGAGGAACCAGACTCACAAGCAGAGACCCATCCTCCTCTGGTCGAACAGTATTTACAGTTTAAAAGCTAAAGCTGAGTCTGAAGGTAAAAGCTTTAGAAGCTGTACAGGTGCTACATCAGGTGGATGATACAGTGATGCAGTCAAGGATGGAGCAAATGGCACAAATGGAGAGAAGAACTGGTTGGTGCCAGGTGACGGGGGGGCCCTGGTGGTCAGTCTTTACAGTATTCGGTGGGACAGGTGGGCGGTTATTTCCTCGGAAAGAGAAAAGAAAGAGTTAGTTCTGGTTTGTGTTAGTACAGAGACAGAGTTAGTTCTGGTTTGTGTTAGTACAGAGACAGAGGCGGGAGCTTGTTAAGCGTTACTACCGTACTTTAGGCCCTTCTACCTTTAGAGAGTTCCACGTCCTAAGTCAATAAACAGGAGAAGAACTAATGGGTGAAACGAGGAGTGCGCCACTAGACTGAGCAGGACACCCTCAAGACCTAGCTTGCCCTTTGTTATTCACCCATAACAAAGGGCAACACGGTTAGGAGAACGAAGGGGTGTGGAATAAGTTAATTAATCAATTTAGAGATACTCGCAGGAACTAACACACTAACACAACACTTAGTGCAGTGCTAAGAATGATCCAACACCAAAATAAGGTGGTCATTTGGGGGTCCTGATAATTGAAGAACATGGTGAAAGGAGGTAACAAAGTAGGCAGAGAAACTACAGTCTGTAATTGTAGAACTACAAAGTGCTCCTGTACGGTAAGTGGAGCTGATTAAATGAATAATGAATGTAGAAATAAATAGGTGGTATTAATATTATGGCCTATACAATATTATTTATTGATATTACTTATTGTCTGTTATATATTATTTATGATCTATTATATAATATATTATTATCTGTGTATACACAACCAAAACAAAAGTGACACTGTTCAAAATGTAAATAAAAGCAGAATGCAGTGATGTGCAAATCATTTTAACTATATATTAAATTGAAGATAGCTCAGAAACAATATATTTAATGTTGTAACTGGGAAATTGTATTGTTTTTTAAAAACTATGTAGCTATTTTAACAAGCAGAAGACTCATAAAGTTGTGTAATGCAAAAAAACACCTTTTTATGTTAATTGGCAACAGGTCAGGAACATCCATGGGTATAAAACAAGCATTTTAAACCAGAGAGGTGGAGTCTTTCAGAAGTAAAGATGGGAGGGGTTCACCACTCAATACCCAAAAACCAATTCTGCACGGCTGTGATCTTTGGGTCTTCAGGCAGCACTGCATTAAAACAGACAAACAAACACTCCCAAAAAACCCTGCTTGTGAAGTTTGTTGCTGCATCTACAAGATAGACTGAGGCGAAGTGGAAAAATGTCCTGCGGTCCGACAAATCAAAATTTGAAATTATTTTCAGAAAGTAGAGGGACCACCCGGATTGTCATCATTGCATAGTTCATAAGCCAGTATCAGTGATGGTATGAGGGGCATTACTGCACATGGCATGGCATAGGCACACCTGTGAAGACATCACTAATGCTGAAATATGCTGAAGGCCTGTCCGTCGCATGGCCAACACTCACGAATCATTTGATACAGCATCCCAACTTTAGAAACAATGTTTTTTATCTGAAAATTCCACATAGGCCTCACCAACTAAAAACAATATGCCGTAATTTCCAGTATTTAGTGTTTGCCTTCATTACCGCTTCCATTCTTTCAAGACTTGCTTTCAGTTTTCAAAGGAAATCAGCAGGGATTCTTCTCCACAAAATACTTCAGGCTGAAGTTGCATTTTCAGCTTTAGTGATGTTGAGGTCTGGACACTAAGTTGGTCAGTCTTTTTTCTGAGAACACCAACAACTTCTTTGTTTGATTTAAATTGTTTCTTCTTTCTCAGTCAAGGTATTATCCAGACCAGTAGTCTAAATTCACTGCACACTTCTGAGCCCCGTTGCATCACTGTGTTGGTGAGAACCAATTACATTCTACTTAACTAAAAGTACTAAAGAGAGCTTAACTGATCACTGGACTTTAACTAGTCCCTCAGAAGCATCATTTGGGTCTGAGTGCACTTTTTTGCGTTGTTTTTGTGTTTTTTGTGTGTTGTGTTTGCCGCCTTGGCTACACACACTATTGGCACCAGAAAAAAAAGAACAGCTTTCATGCTTCTAACTTCAATGACACTGCAGATCTTTTGCTTGGAGGCCCACAAAAAGCCCAGAAGAGCTGATGAAACCTCACCAGTGGAAGCCCATCTAGCCTTTGATCACTGTCTTGCATGCTGGCACTCCAGAGAGTGCAAGCGCTACATCCTCTTGAAGATAGGTAGTTACGAGAGAGATGCTAATTTCTTTCAAAGTTATCCTTTTAACACAAAGCTAGCTTGCTGCAATGAGTTGTAGAGCATGGTCTGATCTTTTTATGGACTCTTTTGAACATGGGCAGTACTTGATGCAACCCAAAGCTAAGAAGTACTGTGATAGTAATCCCACTGTGACACCATTGGCTTTGGAGATTTAAAAACATGGGCATGTACATATGTTGCTCTAAGAATCACATAAATTGTAATGTAGGTCATGTTTAAACAAAGTACTGTAGACGTACAGACCTCTGGATTATTGATTGCCACTGCAATACCAAGGTGTGTTGGTGTATATCGGTGTATATATTCACTCACTAAGTACTTTATTAGGAACACCTCCCATCTGTATTAGGAACACACATCTGTTTCTCTGTATCCTTTGTTATTTCACCTTTATTAAATTCAGCAAAGGATCATTCACACAGGATCATTCTCAGCACTGCAGTGACACTGACACGGTGGTGGTGTGTTAGTGTGTGTTGTGCTGGTATGAGTGGATCAGACACAGCAGTGCTGCTGGAGATTTGAAACACCACGTCCTCTCACTGTCTGCTCTATCAGACACTCCTACTAAGCTGGTCCACCTTGCAGATGCAAAGTCAGAGACAATTGTTGCACAGTTTGTGTTGGTCATTCTCTGGTCTTTCATCAATGGTCACAGGATGCCACCCCCAGGACACTGTTGGCTGGATATTTCTGGTTGGTGGACTATTCTTAGTTCAGCAGTGACAATAAGGTGTTTAAAAACTATTGAAGTAAATTAAAACTGAAGACATATATTGAACATAAAGTCACATCAAAATTTCAGGAACTGAAGCTGAGTTTTTTATGTGTCCACGCTTTGTTACAGCTTCCATTCTCCTCAGGAGAACTGCTTTTTTATTTTTCATTTAAAAAATTTAAAAAATGCAGTCAAGTTGGAGGCATTTTCTGCTTCTCATGGTCCAAGTACTGCCAAACACAATCAGTGATGTCTGGACCCTAAAGAGGCCTATGGTGTATTCAATTTTCTCAATAACTGCTTCTTGACCGCTATACATCCTTTCAGACCTATAGTGCTGATTTTCTCCTCTTTCTCTTAAAGACTTTTTAAGTACTGTTTATCTCATGGGGACCAGTAAACCTTATAAACTATGTTTAAAAATCTATCCATCCATCCATTATCTACTGTTTTATGCCTCTAGTTGGGCTCGTGGGGGGGCTGGAGCCAATCCTAGCGCCATCAAGTGAAGGCGGTGAAACATGCACACTCCACACAGAACGGCCCAATTAGACAATTAAAGCAACAGTTGGTGGTCGTCACTGGCCTCTAGAAGCTTGGTGAAATACGCATGGAAAAACTTGTGATGCTTGAACACTTAACATGGCCCATCCTTCAGGAAAAAGAGCCGATCAGCTCACTAGTTACACCAGTGACAGTGGGACCCCGCTTGTTGTGAAGATCTGTCAAAGTGCAGTAACCAGTGAAAGCTGAAAAATGTATACTGGCTGTTTCTTAGCTGTTATCAGTGATTTTCATCTTGCTTTAGAACAGCAATGTGACCTTCAGTTGTAGAAGAACTCTGGTCTTATAAAAGTGCTTGTAAAAAACTGGCCAGCAGAACAAAAATGGACAGCACGTGTACAGACTGTCCTATTAGGACCAATTAGGGAGTTTCACCCTCTGAAAAAGATAAGATTAGTGCCACAGTGGGGGGAATTCACAGATTTACTGATAGCAGATAAATCAACAGTACAATATAAAACAATAAAACATTTTCAATAATACAAGTCAAAAACTCTGCACATTATGATGTTACATTGAAGAAACTCTTTCAAGTGAGTGTGTGTGTGTGTGTGTGTGTGTGTGTGTTTGTGGTCTGTTGGGTATATGTGGTCCACTGGGAGCGGTGCTGGTTGTAGAGTCTGACAGCAGCAGGAGGAAAGGACCTGTGATATTGCTCCTTCACACACTTGGGTTGAAGCAGCCTGTCGCTGAAGGAGCTGCCCAGTGCTGCCAGAGTCTCATGCACGGGCTGGAAGTCATTCTCCAGCATGGATGCCAGCTTGACTAACATCCTCCTGTCTCCCACCACCTGCACTAGGTCTAAGGGGCTTCCCAGGACAGAGCCGGCCCTCTTTATAAGTTTGTTCAGTCTCTTCTCGTCTGCCATTGAGATGCTGCCGCCCCAGCAAATCACTCCATAAAAGATGGCAGATGCCACCACTGTGTCAAAGAGAGCCCTCAGGAGTTTTCCCTGCACTCCAAATGACCTCAGTCACCTCAGCAGGTAGAGTCTGCCCTGGGCTGTTTTGTAAGTGCAGTGGTGTTAACTGACCAGTCCAGCTTGTTGTTTAGATGAACACCCGGGTACTTATAAGAGTCCACTCGCTCGACGTCCATACCCTGGATGTTCGCTGATGGAGTAGGTGTCCGCACCTGCAGAAACCCACCACCAGTTCTTTGGTCTTCCCCACGTGTATCTGGAGGTGGTTCACAAAGTCCTGAATCAGTTTTCTGTACTCGCTGTCCTCCTCATTAGTTATGAAGCTGACGATCGCTGAGCCATCAGAGAACTTCTGGAGGTGACAGTTGGGTGAGCTGCACGTGAAGTCAGCGGTGTACAGGGTGAAGAGGAACGATGCCAAGACTGTTCCCTCAGGGGCCCCTGTGCTGCTGACCAGCACAAGAAACTATTAATGTTGTTTATTGTTAGTGTTGGTTAGTTTAAGTTGTGGGTGTTGTGTCTTTTTTTATATATAACTTATAGCTTGTATTAATCTTATTAGACAGAAGGCTCTGAGCTCACTGGAAGGTCAGGGCTTTTTGGGACCCCCGCCATATAGGGCCATATACTATGCAGCGTTATCTTGGGAACTTCTATTTGAGAACCACTCTACCCAAAAGAATGACGTAGCCAGGTCTACAAGGGCCGAAAAAGCACAAAGCCAGGGCCATAAAAGCCAAGCAAGAAAAGACATCATTGAGACCAGGGACAGACCAGGGTGTGAACATCGGTACCGTAAGCCATTTGAATAAACAGCTTTAACCCTGGACTGGTCTCCCTCTTCATTCTGTCGGCAAAAAGCGAAGATATAACATGGGTATGTGTTTGTTGTGTCATTTTGTGTTTGGTTGTAGGTTTTGTTTGTGGTGTCACCGCGAGGGAGAAGCCTGGGGCTGGTGGTGACCCTCGCTGAGAGTTCAGTGCTCTGGATGTGCCTTTCTGCTGGTGTTTCAATTAAAGAACACTTCTCCAGGCAGGGTCTTCAGAGGTTTCACTTCATTATAATAAATGAAAAAAGACAAATATTAGTAAAACAGAAGCACATGTAGTGTCTATTTTTTTTCAGACAAGAATAAAACTCTGCAAAGCTGAGGGTCTGTCTCAAAACTTAGTGAGTGTCTAAGTAGCAGCGTTCTGTCGGACATCTCTCCTCATAACACAGATTACTGAGAAGCTCTAATTAGAGAGCAGCTGCATCACGGCTGTTCCCGCCCACTGTATGTGATAGGTGTTTTAGCTTAGCTTAGCTACTGGCTACCTGGCTAAACTACCAGCCGGCTATCCAAAACAATAGCCTGAGGTTTAAAAATATGCTAGCATGAATGCTAATCCCTCAGTGTATAAAGCTGCAAAATGAAGACCTCACTAGGTTTTGAGACAGACCCAAAGACTCCTCTCCAGCAAAAT
Organism: Megaleporinus macrocephalus; assembly: GCA_021613375.1. Taxonomy (NCBI): domain Eukaryota; kingdom Metazoa; phylum Chordata; class Actinopteri; order Characiformes; family Anostomidae; genus Megaleporinus; species Megaleporinus macrocephalus. The sequence continues at coordinate 19,045,714 of CM038726.1, forward strand.
GGCTATAGATAGCCAGTAAGTCACGCTAATACCAGCTAGCCAGTGTAACAACTCTGTGCTTCTAAGATGAAAAACCGCTAAAGAGGGGCTTTTGTCCTGTTCCTGGTGGACTTTTTACAGTAAAGGTACATTGTACACTTTGAATTAAAAAACAATTATAATAGTTCTTGGCAAAACCAAATAATGCTGACTCCAAAACCTCGCTGGAATTAAATATTATTAGCCATGCATAGCTGAATTTATAGCCTAGTGGCAAATAGCACAGATCCAGCAGGTGTTATATATTGCAGTGTTGTAAACACAGTGGACGTCTATACGGTGAGTGTGGACAGTGAAGGCTTTTACAGTGATGGGTGAAAACCTGGAGGCTGAAACCATAGATGTCAGCAAATCATCACCATCTCTTCTACGCCTCCCTCTCTATCTCTCTATTTCTCTGTATATATGTCTTACCTCTCTTCCTTTATCTCGTCCTCTCTCTTTTCTCTCCTAGCATCTTTCTCTGTACGCCCTGCTCTCAATCTCTTTATTTCTCGCTCTCTTTTTCTGGTCTTCTCTGTTCATTCCATAATAGCTTTATTATTATAACTGTGTGATGTACAGCATTGATAAAGAATTAAGACTGCAGTAATTACAATGTAACAATAACTAAAACAAATAATAATCGTATTAATGATCATAGTTATATTATATAGTTATAGTTATTTTTATAATTATATTAATTTTTTAAACAATTGACAGTAGCAGAAAGGAACATACAAAACACTTAACCGAAGACAGATAGTCCCAGGCAACCTGGTCGCTCAAGCCAATCCCTGAACGCACTTGCAATCCCGGCCATCACAGAAGCCACAGGGTGCTTTCTCGAGGCCGTGTCCTCGCCGCCGCGACTTCTCCTCACCACGAGTCCTCCAGCCCTATTGACTGGCTTTCACCTGCCATTTTCTTCATCATGTCTCACCAGGGTATCTTCTCCACGGAGCCTGTCGTCACAGTCTTTCACCACAGTCTTCAGTTGCTATTCGCTTGGAGGTTTCTTTAAACACTACTTCTCACCAGACCACTAAGGTGGCTTCTCACCAGACCACCTGAGGCGGATTCTGCTGCGGGAGAGTGCTCTTTTACTGACACAAAAAGGCACAAACCAAGCACCCCACTCCCCCAAACACACACACACCCACACACACACACACAAAACCCACTCCTCTCAAGTCACATACCTTCAACTCTTGCTCACTCTTTCTGTATGTCTCCCTCCGTCAATCTCTATGTCTCTATCTCTCTCTCACTCTTTCTGTATGTCTCTCTCTTTTTCACTCACTTTTTTCTGTCTCGCTCTGTCAATCTCTGTATGTCTCTTTCTCACTTACTCTTTCTGTATGTCTCTCTCTTTTTCACTCACTCTTTCTGTATGTCTTTCTCTTTTTCACTCACTCTTTCTGTATGTCTCTCTCTTTTTCACTCACTGTTTCTGTATGTCTCCCCCTGTCAATCTCTGTATGTCTCTCGCTCTTTCTAACTCACTCTTTCTGTATGTCTCCCTCTGTCAATCTCTGTATGTCTCTATCTCTCTTTTTCACTCACTCTTTCTGTATGTCTCTCTCTTTTTCACTCACTGTTTCTGTATGTCTCCCCCTGTCAATCTCTGTATGTCTCTCGCTCTTTCTAACTCACTCTTTCTGTATGTCTCCCTCTGTCAATCTCTGTATGTCTCTATCTCTCCTTTTCACTCACTTTTTCTGTATGTCTCTCTCTTTTTCACTCACTCTTTCTGTATGTATCGCTCTGTCAATCTCTGTGTCTCTCTCTCTCTCTCTCCCTCACTCACTCTTTCTGTATGTCTCTCTCGGTCAGTCCCTGTATGTGTCTGTCTCTCTCCCTCTTTCATTCTTTCTGTATGTCTCTTTCTGTCAATCTTTGCATGTCTTTCTCTCTCCACTCTTTGCTGTATCTCTGTATATCTCTCTTTCACTGCTCCTCTATGTCTCTCTGCATGTTGCGCCGAACATCTCTCTCTTTCTCCCTTCCTTAACCCATCTCCCTCTCACTCTCTCTCTCTTTCCCTTTATCCCTTTGCTTACTGTCTCTCCTCCCTACCCCATCTGTCTTTCTCTGTCTCTCTCTCTTTCTCTCGGTCCCTTATGGACACATTGTAAAAAAAATAAAAATGCTGCTCGTGTTCTCGCTGATGAGTGAGTGACGGAGTGACACTGTTTTGCAGACTGCCACCATTAGGACATGACAGCTTGTCGGACGTGTGCGCTGAGGCTGCTGAAAGCCATTTTGATGCTTGTTTCACACACCCATGGCTTGTTAGTCGGGGAGCAAAATTTTTATGTGGCATATAAGAAAAAAAATGGCTGTGGAGAGCCAAATGATGCACAACATGACACTTTAGTGCTGACTAAGTTGGTTGAGTGATGCTCTAATTCTTCATCTCGGGCCTTGAGCCTGTTATGGCTTCTCTGATGTCTGATCATAGGGTCTGATCACAGGCGAGAAAGGCGTGATGGTTCGCAAAACAGTTCCCAAACGTACAAAGGCGTCCCTTTAAATGACACCATTTACGAGCGGAGTGAGAGAGAAAGAGAGAGAGAGAGCATTCCCACTGGGGCTCGTTCTGATTTGGCCAAAGACTTTCTCCCAAATTGGAGCCCCTTATATGATCACAGCAGAGCAATGATCTTTCGCACGCGATGGTGTGAGAGTGGGCTGGCGATGGCCTCTTGTCTACTATAATTTAGCTGAAGGATGAGGGAGAATGTTTGGTGTGAAAAAAGCTCTTTGTGTGTGTTTTTGGCAAGACCAGTCCATTTTTCAAAGTCCTATATACACAATGTTCAAGCCCAGTTACCAATACTTGTCACGTTGATCGAAATAAGGCTATGTTACCTAAGTTATAAGAGCTGATCTATCTGTGCTCCACCGGCAAACTGCTTTCTTTTATAGCTCTCAAGTATCTGGAATGTGGGTCAGAGTCTCACGGTTGTGAGTATGGGTCAAGTCTCTGGGTGCTAGTCTGAGTGGAGTCTCTGGGGTGTGAGTTGGAATTGAGTCTATGGGGTGTGGGCCTCAGTCGAGTCTTGGGTTTCTTGGGAATGAGTGCAAGTCAAGTCTCTGAGTGCTAATCTGAGTTGAGTCTCTGAGGTGTGAGTCACAGTTGAGTCTCTGAGGTGAAAGCATGAGTCAAGTCTCTAGGGAGCAAGTCTGAGTCTAATCTGGACTCTCTGGAGTGCAAGTCTGAGTCAGGTCTCTTGGTTGCGAGCATAAATCGAATTTCTAGGGTACAAGTCTTGGCTTAAGTCTCTGGGGTGTGAGTTAGAATTGAGTCTATGGGGTGTGGGTCTCAGTCGAGTCTTGGGTTTCTTGGGTATGAGTGCAAATCAAGTCTCTGAGTGCTAATCTGAGCTGAGTCTCTGAGGTGTGAGTCGCAGTTGAGTCTCTGAGGTGAAAGCATGAGTCAAGTCTCTAGGGAGCAAGTCTGAGTCTAATCTGGACTCTCTGGAGTGCAAGTCTGAGTCAAGTCTCTTGGTTGCAAGCATGAATTGAGTCTCTAGGGTGCAAGTCTAGGCTTGAGTCTCTGGGGTGTGAGTTGGAATGAAGTCTATGGGTTGTGGGCCTCTGTCGAGTCTTGGGTTTCTTGGGTATGAGTGCAAATCAAGTCTCTGAGTTTAATCTGGACTCTCTGGAGTGCACGTCTGAGTAAAATCTCTTGGTTGCGAGCATGAATTGAGTCTCTGGGGTGAGAGGTCGAGTTGAATCTCTTGGGTGCAGTCAAGTCACTACGAGTCTAAATCAAGTTCAAGTCCGAGTCAGGTCTTGCATTTCAAGGCGTGTGACTACAAGTGGAGTCTCAACTTTGAAGTTCTACATGTAGTAATTGTAGTGTGAAAAAAATAGCTGAAACAAGTTAGTTATTCAATTGTATAGAAAGTATACTAGTTAGCTAGAACCAAAACCTTGTAAGGTTGATGGGAATGAGATATAAAACTGTGTTTGAATTGACTGAGTTCAGATGACAGCTGAAGCACCAGCCAGTATGCTTGTTATCCAAACTATATGCTGGGGAGTCATTGTTTTTGCCTTTTTCTTGACTACCACATTTACTGGATGCAGTGTTTCTTTCTGTCCATCAGACTGAATGTTCTTTCATAATGAAAGGCTCCATATTTGAAGCTGTGTGAAACTGTTCTGTTCCTGTTCAGAGTTGGTTCAGAGATGGATTGTCAACTCATTAAGTAAAAAAAAAGGACTAATGGATTTGGCTCTGTGCTAAAACAGCATAGTCAAGATCACTGTATGCTTGTTGTGGTGCAGCTTCATTCATTCCATGTAAGAGAGATTTCACACTGACCCTTGATTACTCCATTTCTCAAATTGCACCAGCAGTCCTCTCATGTCTGGACTGTTTTTCTCCTTTGAGATAAACACATGACGATCCATTATAAGAACCTTATCTAAGGCTGATCTTACCTGTGCCTGTGCCCGACAGAGGGGACATCAGTTAACAGTGAAAAATTCATGCCTGCCTGTGGAATTGTTTTTGTTCAGGATGAGATCTTTATTTGCACTGCGGTCCACTTCTACAATGCCAACTCATTTATTTCCCAGCGTTTTTAAAGTTTAACGCACATGCAGCCATGAAGAAAATGGAATCAGTCACTGTTACAGTGATAACTGCTCAAAAGCCAGTGTTTCTGCACAGGAGCTGGTTGGAAACATGAAAGAGAACATGGTGGTACATGCGGAAACAGTAGGGAATGAGGACAGGAATAATGAGGAGGGGGCACAAGCTTACCCTTGAGAAGAGTACTCTGGAAGAATAAAGGGATTATGAGACATTTCATTGCTACTGAGCTCCTGTTCTATAGGGTTATCCTCCCATAGGATTACTATACAGGATACAGTGCCGGTGGTCACTGATGCTGCACTCTGCAAAAAATAAAGATATCTTTTTACATCCAAAGTGCTGCACTGGAGACAATGAAAAAAAGCATACTGGCAAACCATTATCCATAGCATCCTTTAAACAGACTCAACAGTTCCATCCATGCTCAGCTCACAAATGAATTCTTCTTCAATGGGAAATTGAAGCACTGTTCTATAATTTAGTTTGGGTATCTCGCATCAAAAAACTTTTTTTGTTGATCTTGTGAGTAAAAGGCAAAATTGTGCACATTTTAATGCATTCAAATTTAACATCCTAGAAAATACACACATGTCTGCATGTCTGGGACACAAGTCTGAGCCAAGTCTCTTGGTTGCGAGCATTACTAGACTCTCTGAGTCTAATCTGGACTCTCTGGTGCGAGACCGAGTCGAATCTCTTAGATGTGAGGGCAAGCTGCATGTCTGGGACACAAGACTGAGTCTCTTGGTTGCGAGCATAAATTAAGTCTGTATGGTGCAAGTCTAGGTCTGAATATCTGGGGTGAGAGATCGAGTAAAGTCTCTTGGGTGCAGTAAAGTCATTAAAGTTTCTTGAGTCTTTTGGGTTCAAATCCGAGTTGGGTCTTGCACTTCAAGGCAAGGAGTCTTGAGGAGTCTTAAGTTTGAAGTTCTACATGTAGTAAAATAAAATAGCCAAAACAAGTTAGTTAGTAATTATATATAAAGTATACTAGTTAGCTAGAACAAAAACCTTGTAAGGTTGATGGGAATGAGATATAAAACTGTGGTTGAATTGGCTGACTTCAGATGACAGCTGAAGCACCAGCTAGCATACTTATTATCCAAACTATATGCTGGGCAGTCACTGTTTTGCTATTTTTTTGAATACCACATTAACTGGATGTAGTGTTTTCATAAAACAAACTTTTGCATATGACTGTAATCAGTGTGTTTAAGACCCCCCATGTTACTATGTAGTCAGTGGCTTCTAATCAAAAACGTTCCCAACCTGATACACTTTGTCCTGTCAACACTGTTCTCTAGAATATCACTGGATCCTCAGAATTACGACTTCGTTAAACAGTCGAATTATGAATATTTCATGTAAGCCACAGTGCACTGAATTAATGTCATTAGACTCACAAACTCCTTAAATAACACACAAACAGTGTGGTAGTGTATTCCCATGTACAGAATGAGGGCTCCTAAAAAGAAGCAAGAAAGAGAGACAGGTGCCCTGTTAAGTAAGGCTGGCTAGAAGCTCCTGCACTCTGGTTAATTCAAGACAGGTTTAGTAACAGATTAGTATCAGTACTGACTCCTCAATAAGCTGGTTTAGACTACCAAAATATCCCCATCATTTTTGGTTATTCTTTTGGTTTGGAATTTCGGTTTGGAGAAATTAAGTCTCAAGAGGATAATTAGAGGGTCAAAGGTGGATACGAGGGAGCAAGCGAGGGAAGTAGATACATTTGCAAAGTCTGCTACTTATGGTTTAAGATTACCAGAAATCCCCTTGTCTGCAACGTCCACTGAGGTCTGGTGACAGTGGCCAACAGACCCCAAGACTGTGTGACGGGCAGATTTCTCAGAAACGAGGAAACTTGAAGGCCACAGGCAGGTCAAGAGACACACCGTCAGGAGACACTGGTGAGGTAGTACCAATGTCCCAAAGCCAAGCGGAGTAAGGAGACAGAGACTTGGAGCATCCATCCAGCCTACACTCTCTCTCTTTTACTGTCTCTCACTGGGCCGTGTGAGGCATGTTTGACTCCTCCACAGAGACGTGGGTTTTACATAGCCACGGTGAGGTACACAGCTACTTCAGCAAGCATAATGAAATGTATAGCCTAAGACATGGGAAACAATATGTACACCATATATTTTCCATTTTTCGCACCGCAGCATCCAAGCATGATGGGGAAATTCCACATATTTTTTAGAAAGTTACAAAATTGAAGGCTGTATTTGACTGGATTGTGTTTACCAACCTGAATTGGTGACCTCATAGACCCACATTTTATTCACAGTAGAACATAGAACACATATCTGATGGAGAAAATGAGACATTTCAACATTTCATATGAATTATTAACTCGTTTAGAATTTGATGGCTGCAAGGCATCTCAAACAAGTTGGGACAGGGCCACTTCTACCATTGTGTAACATCACCTCGTCCTTTAACAACAGTCTGTAAATGTCTAGGGGGTGAGGAGACCAACCATTGCTTGTTTTAGGAGAGGTTTATTTAAAATGAACAGCTTTTTTGGATCATGTTGATATAAGGCCTTTTCTTTGCATGATATAACTTTAACTTGGATTTGTGGATTACCTGGCAGCACATGTTCACAGACAACTTTCTGAAAGTGTTCCTGAACCCATTCAGTGCTTTCCAGTGTAGAATTCTGTATTTAATGCAGTGCCTCTGGAGGGCAACTTTTTTGTGTTGCGTTGCTGCCATCAAGTTGTAAATGAGTTAATGTTTTTCGCAACATGGTACAATGTCTCACTTTGAACAGCTGATATGTTTCTATATTCTATTGTGAATAAAATATGGTTCTATGAGATTTGCAAATCATTGCATTCTGTTTTTATTAACATTCATTTACATTTTACACAGCGTCCCAACCTGGGGAATTATTGTATTATCCAGAACAACCAGTGAACTTTTATATGCAGTGGAAAACCAAAATACTCATCATTTCTTCATTTCTTCTTCATTTACTATACTAATAATTATTTACGTTTGTATTTACACTCATTGTTCAATTAATCAGCTCCACATACCACATAGGAGCACTTTGTAGTTCTACAATTACAGACTGCAGTCCATCTGATTCGTCCCAACCTGGGGAATAATTGTATTATCCAGAACAAGCAGTGAACTTCTATATGCAGTGGAAAATAGTGGATAGTAATAGTTTAAGGATGCATTTGCATCTTTTAGCAGAAGAATGTATTTCCAAAACCGGCATAAAGCAAAGTGTCAGACATCAGGCAATGTATCCAAAACCATTTCATGTAATAACTTTTTGTGGGGAAACTTTTTAGAAGCATGAATTACTTTGGATGTCTGACTTGGTAAGGCTCTCCAGAGCAGAGCATCTCACATCGAACCACACTCAATGACTATGTTTACGTCTTGGAAAAAATAGTGAAATTCTTCTTTATTGGTCGTGTAAAAACAAATGTATTTGTGGGATATAAACTCACACAAATGTTATCAGTGGATCACAGCGAAAAACACAAGGATATGAGCTCTTTAATAGCCCACTGTTTGCCGTGCGATGCTATCTGGCCACCAGAAGAGGCAAGTTCTATCCATAAATGCATTCTTTTAGATTGGTGTGAGTGATTTCCATCGAGGTATCCGCAGTGTTTTGACAGCAATGTGCATTTAAAACAGCCCGGCATTCGCCTGAGACGCATGACACATGATGTGTTTTTTAAGGAGTGTGGGCTATAACAGAATACTGGAATATTAATGCCGTGATGAAGAGGATAATATGAAACCTCCGGCACGGCTGCTTTCCTGGCTTTGAATATCAAACATATTTTCGCCTGCAATTGTTTGTTATTTGTTGACAGCGTGACAGCTGTCATGACGGCAGATGTGACCGCACTTCTTTAATTGCTTCTAACGTCTCAGCGTCCCGGGATGGCTCAAAGCAAACCAATAGTGATGCTAATCGTATTCAGGGGAATTCGCTTTTTGCAGAACTAGCTTGAGGCCTGCTGCATTTCCACAGGGAAAGAGAGGCACATGCTGTTTAGTATTGATATATATATATTCGGGGTGTTTGCATTCTGTACACAACGTCAGAAACCAAGATACTCATCAGTCGCCTTCATTTATTATACCAATAATTATTTACGTTTGTATCTACACTCATTGTTCATTTAATCAGCTCCACTTACCACATAGGAGCACTTTGTAGTTCTACAATTACAGCCTGTAGTCCATCTGATTCTCTGTATACCTGCTTGGCTCCTTCACCCTGTTCCTCAATGATCAGGGCCCCCAGAAAAAAAACACAGAGCAGGTACTATTTGAAAGTTGGATCATTCTCAGTACTGCAGTGACACTGATGTGAAGTTGTGTTAGTGTGTGTTGTGCTGGAATGAGCAGATCAGGCACAGCAGAGCTGCCACAGTTTTAAAGACCTCAGAGTCACTGCTGGACTGAGAATAGTCCGCCAACCAACACTCCAGCCAACAGTCTCGTGTGGGAAGCTTCCTCTGACTACTGATGAAATACTAGAGGATGATTAAAACAAACTCTGAAGCAACAGCTTAGCTATGAATTTATAAGGTGGACCAACAGGGTGTCTATGAGAGTGGACAGTGAGTGGACACACTGTTTAAAATCTCCAGCTGCACTTACTCATACCAGCACAACACACACTAACACACCACCATCATGTCAGTGTCATTGCAGTGCTAAAAATGTAAGTGCTGTTTATCTAATGAGCTTGTTGGTCAATAATGTCATGGACGGTCATTAGAAGTTGCACTTTTTTCAGTTTCTTCCTTATGTTAGTGGGTTATCTAATATCTAAAGACCTCAGATATTATCTCCTTAAAAAAGAATAACTTGTTATTTTGGCTGGACATTAAATAAATGAATGGTGCTTCAAGTGTGTGGCTGTTGACTGCCTGCTATCCCTGCTGTCACAGTGGTGTCAGAAGTGGGAACACCCCCAGTGGACTACAAGTAAACAGTAACTCAGCGAGGACAGAGGTTATGTGGACGACTCTCCATGAAGTTCTACTTCATCTTAAATATTAGTTAGGTTAATTTCAGTTACTCCTCCTTGTATAATGCATTAAAATATCTCCATTATAAAAAAAAAACATGAATAAGTGGGGGAAACCCACTATTATGAAAAAAACCCATAATGCATCTTTGCCAGGCTTTGATTTGCTGAGCTGTTTAAACACTGAACACCATCATGGTGAGAAAAACAAAGATAACATGCATTCAGACTTAAAATGTAACATGGCTGTATGATATGACACAACAAATATCATTTGCAAAAAAAAATGAAAAATTCATTTAATAATAAGACTTAATTACGGAGGCACGGTGGTGCAGTGGTTAGCACTGTGGTCTCACAGCAAGACAATCTTGGTTGGATTTCCGTTCCGGGCCGTTCTGTGTGGAGTGTGCATGTTCTCTATGTCCTTGAGTGGGTTTTCTCCCACAGTCCAAACACATGCATGTTAGGTTGATTAGTCACTCTAAATTGCCAGTAGGTGTGCGTGAGTGTGTGTTGGGCATGCGATGGACTGGCGACCTGTCTAGGTGTACCCTGCCTTTGCCCGATGGTGCTGGAATTGGCTCCAGTTCCCCCATGACCCTGACTAGCGGGATAAAGTGGATGATACTGGATGGATGGATGTTAAACCAACAAAACTCTTAATACAGCTGGAAAGGGGTTGTACAAAAATAGTGTGTTCTATTAGTCAAACGTTATAAGCAAATTAGCAGCGTAGAAAAAGTTTGTGCAGTTGTCGTTTTTTACCGCGTATGAAATGTTGAAGGATATTCTTGCAGTAAAAGTTCTTGGTCTTTTGAAGGATTTTAATAGGTGCTATGCTTGACTGCGCTTTTCCTCCAGCTCACAATGGAGCTAATGCACCAAGACTAAAGGTACGGGGCCATGGAATCTGCCTCCCTGCCCCGCAAATAGACGCGCCGGCCTATCTGTTTTCTATCTAGCGCTCAGACCGACAGGATAATTATCTCGGAATTTCACACTTGACGAAGCAATGAGATGGAGACGGCCTGGAACAGAGAGTTAAGGCGGCAGTCGCATTGGGTAAGGTCAAGGAGGGGGTGGGGGCGAATTAAAACCACGCTTTTGAGGAGATAAACAGCCAAAAAAAGTCCCTTCCATTTGCAAAACACTTATTTTCATCACCAAGCAGGCCTTCAGGCCTTGAAGACCTTGAGTCTGGACTTCTTTTCTAGGCAAGAGCCTTTTTGAGATGTAATCTAGCAAAGCGAAGGCCCTCAGGTCGATTTCCAATTTAAGCAGCAGACTCCGCGGGTCTCCGGCAGCTGAAAAGGGAGCTCGGGGTGAAATATCGTTTTGAATGACTCATAATGAAGCATAATTCCAGGACCAAACTTTGGACTTCACCTTAAGAGTTTAATGAAGAGGACATTATTGAGTTTTTTTTTTTTTGTTTTTTTTTTACAGTGCCATTCACCAAGACAAGAGGTGGAAAGGGCATTCGGCACGGTGGCTTGTTAAGGCGTTATGTAAAGGCCATCGCCCAAATTAAGGTTTCATTATACTTAGCTAATTAGGTATTCTGACAGCATAAACCTGGTTTTCAGTGAAAATCAGATCCACACTATTTCTTCTCACTGAATATGAAGCACACATTGAGATAAGCATGGCACATATGCAGTATGAATGATTATGGAAGTATTGATTGTATTTATCAATGAAGAACTTATAAAATATATAGACCAGCGGAGGGGATTTCTACCAAGAATAGTAATCTATTTAGGTCTGCAAGTAGTAAAGAGGCTTCAAGTCTAGTCATACTTTTTCGAACAAATGAAATATTAAGGTAGGTTTACTTGTAGATATGTAGTTATTCAAATTCCAATGGGTAAAATAAAATAAAATAAAATAAAATAAAACTCACCAAATACATGCAAGTCATGTGTTATTAAGATACTGCCAACTGAGGAAAATGTGTAGTATATAGAGGCCAAACGAGTCAACCATAACATCTATAAAACAAACAGGACAGCAGGAGAACACGGCAGAACCGAATGGCATTAAGGATCCGGTGAAGATCTATTAAGGATGAACATCAAAGCTTTAAGAAAGCAGTCAAATAAAGAAGAGAGAGCATATAAATATTAAAGATGAACACAAAAACAAACCCTCTACTCAAAGAAAGAGAGAGATAGACAGCAAGCAAGCAAAAAAGAGAGTACCTGCATTAGAGAGATAGAAAGAAAGAAAGAATTTGAAACTGGATAGACTGACGGGGAGGGTGGGATGGATGGGGAAAGAGATGGAGCATGAGGGAGATAGCGAGAAAGTGCATGAGAGAAAGCGAGAGAGACAGAGATGTAAGAGGGAGAAAGATAGAGGGGGAGAGGGAAGGTGGAAGAGAGAGAGTCAGTAAGAAGGGGAAGGAGAGAAAGAAAGAAAGAAAAAAGATAGAAAGAGAGAAAGGAAGAAAAATAGAAAGTGAGAGAGCCAGAGACGCAAGAGGGAGGAAGATAGAAGGGGAAAAGGAAGGTGCAAGAGAGGGAGTCAGTAAGAAGGGGGAGGAAAGGAAGGAAGAAAGAAAAAAAAGAAAGAAAGAAAGAAAGAGAGAGAGAAAGGAAGAAAAATAGAAAACGAGAGAGCCAGAGATGCAAGAGGGAGGAAGATAGAAGGGGAAAAGGAAGGTGGAAGAGAGGGAGTCAGTAAGAAGGGGGAGGAAAGGAAGAAAGAAAGAAGGAGATTCATAGAATACATTAAAACTACTGTTAAACTGATTCTGGGTCAGTTTGTGACATGTTTGATGGGAGAGGTGTAGAAGAGATGGCTGATGAGAAGAGAGATCACACCTTCCTTTTCACCAGCAGAGTTACCCACATGTGTTGTGAATGAAACTTTGCACCAATTTTTAGTACTACGGCTGCGTCCGAGACCACATCCTATACCGTATATACACTAATGCATTTCTACTGATGGTGGACTTTTTTGTATACTTTTAACTATGGCTGTATGTGGTTTTAGAACAACTAGTGGTTCAAAAGGTTCAAAGTTCTTATAGGAAAGCCTGTTTACTCAGCAGCCATCTACGGCCATAATTCACAGCCATACATGACCAGGCTCCACTCTCTTTGAATGGGGAGACACTGAAATAATAAAAAATGAAGGTCAAATTACTGTTAAAACACTTCTTTGAAATCACTGATATTGAAATCTCATGAATGGTTTATAGTGTTTAGCCTAATACAGTACCAATAACGTTTCTGCAAATCTATCTATTTGACCATTACCTGGCTATTAACTAACACCCATTACTATCCATAGTCCGTTACTATGTTTACTATGTTTACTAAGTCTTGTTGGGACACCTTGTCACAAGGTGTGTGGGAAGGGGTGGACCCAAGTGCAGAGTTTGTTTGTTTGTTTGTTTGTTTATTTATTTATTTTGGAACTTACACGGGAAAAGAAGGTGCCTGTGTACTAGTCACCCTAGGCGGGAATCAAACCACCACCTTGGTTGTACACTACCCCGAGGAGGAACCTTAAATGCCTCCAAAAGCAGTGTGGGAGGAAAAAGGTGGGAAAACAGCAAACAAAAGAAACACAAGGGTACGGTGGTGTTTTCAAACAAAACTGTCAGTAGAAGCCCTAAGGAAATTAAACCCCAAACTGAAATCCTCTTCAAACTTAAACCATCTCTCTTATACATTTTATTTTATTTTCTTGTAGATCTTAGATCAACACTATTCTCTATATTTTGTTTCTTTTTTTTCCCAGTTTTTTTCTGTTTTGTATGGAATATCTTTTCCTTCTGTTCTTTATTCTTCTTCTTTTATTGACTTTTCTGTTTTTGTTTTGTTGTCTTTTCATTTCTTTCCCTGAATACTCACCTCTACTGAGCGCCCCTCTACCAAGGTGTGATGGAGGTTGGTGTTTGTGGGTGACTTAAATAAGGGGCTGCGAAGGGTGTCCCGAGTCAGCGCTGAGGAGTCTGGGAGTTGGAGTTTTTCCTCATTTTCCTGCCAGGCATCCCTCTGCACTGACTGACCACCCTCCGCTGGTGGCTGGTAGGGCAGCCTGGGCCACGGGACCCCATGTTGTGAATATTTCTTACACATTAAGCCCATCTGGTAAAGCGAGTCTGTCCAGACACAGATGGTCACCACACCAGAGAAGTTTATGATTCAGCAAATGCCATTATTTTACATAGAGGCTAGAGTGCAGTTGTAGACTGTAGGGTGTGTCTCAAAACCTAGTGAGAGTCTACATAGACAACATTTTACGTCATAGTATGTGCTCCCAACATGTAGACTGTCCCAATTCTTACATACCTTAAACATGCTGTCTACTGAGGAGCCTTATTTTCACCTGACTTTAACGAAGCATCGAACGCTTCCTCAGCTGCTAAGGCAATCCCATGATGCAACGCAGGCAAAGCTACAAGCTGTGAAGTGGTTTTAAAATGTATGTTATTTCGATTTTCTCTGGTGTTTTAATGTATTTCTTGTCATATAATCACACAAAACAGCATTTTATTTACAACTTTGCATTAGCATTTATGCTAGCGGATTTTTAAGTCTCGGGCTATTGTTTTGGATAATAGCAAGTAGCTAAACCATGGGTCGCGTGCTGCCGTGGGCGAGAACAAGCCATGACGCAGTCTCTCTCTAACTAGAGCGTCTCAGGAATCTGTTTTATGAGGAGAGATGTCAGACAGAACGCTGCTACTTACACAGCTGCCTACTTAGACACTCACTAGGTTTTGAGACACACCCATAGACTAAGGTGCAGTAGAAAGATCAAGGTTCCAAAGTAACCGATATCCATGTGGTACGTTTGCCCATAAGTAGTGTACATAGGTTGTTCACTATTTTTATGGTGCATTGTGGGTAAAAAAAATATAATGACGCCCTAAATAGAACATTAAACGGTAAACAGGTTATGTTTTTAAACACTCCCTCTAATTTGTTTTGCCATCACAAGTCAGGTTTAACATCACTATGTGTAAACTGTTGACCCCTAGTGGCCGGAAGCATTTCTGGTGTGTGTATAAATGCAGTGTTTTTTTATTATAAAGTTTTCAGATAATACTTTATGTTCTAACTTAATATTTCAGTGCCGGGATGTTTTCTTTTCTTTTTTTTTTTGCATGCTTCATTTCTAGTAATATATTCGCATTCTCTGTTAATGTGTTTGTGTTCTTGCTTTTGTATTTGCATTTTGCTTTAATGCTGTTGTATTTTCAGCTTTTGTTTGCTTCTTAAATGTTGTTGTGATCTGACTCAGCAGGCCACTGTAATATAGTGTGGTCTATTATGTGTTTACAGGCTTATTTTTAGACATTCAATATTATATGCTGCTTATGAGGCTTTTATTTATGAACAACACAGCTTGTTTAATCCTTATTGGTCTTTTTCGATTACACAACCAATTATGTGGTGCTATTCAGTCTTGGGGGGAACTGTGCTATGTCTCAAATATTGAACTGCTGTAGTAAACATTTAACACATATGTAGGAGGGCACTGGAAACATCATGATGCTGTTGTAGTACAAGTATAAGGCTATATCAAACCAATAGCTAATAAAGAACTAGTTGTCCATTACTGATTTATTAATTACTGGTAAATTAATGAATAATAACTAAATAAAATATTTTCTACTGCACTTTTACTTGTGTATTATATATTACTGCATTGTTTTATTTATTCAATTTCTACTCAAAACAGTTGTTAAGTACAAGTTATTTATTTTCCAGCATCAGAAAAATAGATTTGCAGTTAAAACATTCCAAAATTATTTCAAACTGTCAACAGAATTTGAAGAAATAAAAGTTTTGTCTATTTAGCGAGGTAAGACAGTATGCTAATGAGCTAACCCTGCCCTGTCCTGTCTTATAACACCTCAAGAGGCGATAGTGAGTCACTGTAGCATCCAGTCAAACCAGTCCATGAAGAGAGGTTTAAAAAGTAGCACTGCTCCAGCGACATATTCTAACTTCTTATTAATCATGTTGAAGGTCCTGCACCTGATTAGATTATTTAAGGACAAGTAGCCAATAAAAAGAAGAATAAATACAATAATGGCTGATGCTCTTGGCAAGCAACCACATTTGGAAGTAAACAAAATAAGTAATAGAATCAAAACAAGAGATAACATTGGTGTTGTTTTCCACCACTGGAGACGCTCCTGGCAAGTAAAGTTTGATACTGGGTACTGGCTGAGGAGGTATGAGGACAGACTGCACTGGTGATATTTCCCCCCATGTTGTATGAATTTGACAGGTTGGAGATAAAAGCATGGATGAGCTTCTCTAGGTGTTGCTAATATTTCTTACACATCAAGCCCATCTGGTAAAGCGAGTCTGTCCAGACACAGATGGTCAGCAGACCAAATTCTATAGAGGTTACGAGAAGTTTACAGCAGGAACTCTTAAGGAAACCTGTCCCAAACCCAGGAGATAACAACTTGGCCAGACGGTCACGTGGGCCAGATGAAACATGGAGGCTGTTCTATAAGACTGTACAGTTGCTAATCAAAGGCAGACCTTTCTTAGAGCATGTCTGTACCACGGTATCTTCAAGAATTAAGCATACACTCTGTCTGGTCTCCCTCTTCATTTTGATGGCAAGTAAAGAAGTTACAATTCACCAAACCCTTGATACTGGCTGGATTTGTAAGATGATAGGAGGTTGTTTTGGTGATTGCGACCTGGCTGGAGAAGGTCAGGTCTAAGTAAAGATTTTCAACTTGGTCTTTGGCTTTTAGAGCCCAAGAATTGAAGTAATCACTAAATAGTAATTAGTAGTACCAATTCTCTTCTCTTTATTTCCAAACACAATAATCTCAGTTTTTTCTGTATTTAATTAAAGAAACGTTTGACTGATTCAGTTGTTTATGTGCTACAAATATTGACACAGTGGGCAGACTATCTGAATATCTGATGGGGATGCCAGATATCTTCTGCATAACTATGACAATCAAAGTTGTTGTTCTGTAAAGTCTGGCCTAAAGGCCACAAATAAAGAGAAATCCGAAGACGTCCAAGAACTAATCCCTGGGAGGCTCTACATGTCATTGCCACCCTATCAGATTCATAACTGATGACAAATAAACTCCAGCCTTCTGAATAGATTTGGGGAAGCAGTCACACCTTTATTAAAACCTTCATTGTGGCCCTCAAATAGAGACTAACACAATAGTACACCTATATGAAAGATCCAGTTTTCATTACAACATGGCTCACCAGTTAGCTTCTGAGAATGTCTATCTAGCTTCCGCTTATTCATAATGCATCTTATCCATGATAGTTGCATTTAAACGAACCCTTCACCACCTAAAACATTATATATATTCATTATTTATAATTCGAACATCTTAAAAGTTATAAATAATGTATAACTTTAAAGTTATAAATTATAAATCAAAATATGTATTTGTGCATAGCAAGCGTTTTCAAGAATCTGGCAGACAGCTAAATATATAATTATTGCAAATTGTTTGTTAAGAGTAACTTTCTTTTTTATTTTTTTTACTAGGGCATTTTTACTAGGGCATTAACACTGATTAAAGACACAAGGCTTTATTATATATATATATATATATATATATATATATATATATATATATATATATATATATATATACATACATACTTGTTTCGAGATCAGGTCCAGTCAAAGAGTAGCTGCAACTCAACATTGTAGACAGCCAGTGTCTCGTGGGGGAGCATGAATCACCTTTAATTGGTGGAGTGATAGTGCGAGCTCAGTGCCGCAGCCCCTCTGGAGCCTGTCCGCTTAGCTCAGCGTCAGCCTCTGTCGACGTGAACTGTGTCGAGAGAAGGTGCCAAAACCCGGCCTTGCCGATAAATCCAGGACTGCGAACTCATCTCTCTTCACCCAAGGCTGGCCATCAATCACCACTTTTGACGGATGGCCGTAGTCATCAATGAACCTGTCTCGCTTGCAGATTAGCAGCGGTTATGCTAAGGCCGTGAAATCGGACCTGATTAGCATTGCATACAGAGATGAATACCACTTGATTGTACGCCGATACGGGAAAGAAAGGTGGTCGCTGTCAATGATGCCATGGTAAACCGCAGTAGTGCAGTTCAGTTGCCAATATAATCCTACTGTCCTACGGTACGCCTGTTCATGTCATGGTCAGCTCAATAAATTAACGATTTATCTGAATATTCTTTTTTCTCATTTATTTTTTACCTTGAAACTGACTTAGAATATTTGTGTAGGTTTATGTGCCATGAACAGTTGGATGACCATTTTTAAAAAATATTTTCATCCTTTAAAAAAATACCAATTTTTTTCTGCTGTGCTTTTAAGACTGATGTATGTAAATGTATGTAAATGAACTACACCACATTCAAAAAACTGTATGAGCTGTGCAGAAGAAACTTTCAAGGTCAGACTGAAACCCTCTGGGGTGTCAGAAATAAAAAAAAGAAATCTGGTCACTGCTTTCTGATGTCCGGGTACTTTGCAAAAACAGTGTCACGGTTCCGGTTAGGGTGTGGACCCAAGAGCATGGAGGAAAGCCGTTTAC
This sequence comes from Megaleporinus macrocephalus, assembly GCA_021613375.1. Taxonomy (NCBI): domain Eukaryota; kingdom Metazoa; phylum Chordata; class Actinopteri; order Characiformes; family Anostomidae; genus Megaleporinus; species Megaleporinus macrocephalus. Next base: position 19,063,897 of record CM038726.1, read on the forward strand.
GTGTAAGAACATAGACAGGTTTTATATATATATATATATATATATATATATATATATATATATATATATATATATATACACATTTTTTATGTGTACGTGAATGGGAAAGAAACGTGCTTGTAGTTACGCGAACCGTCACCATGGTGTTGGAAGACCCTCGCACCCACGAGCACGCGGCAGACCGTTGGTCAACAGGGAGTTAACAGGGGGACGAGAAAAGGATGGAAATAAAGCGTAAACGACCGAAAACCCACCCGTTTTCGCGAGAGCTCTCGGCGGCGGAAAAAAAACAAAGAAGTGAGGGTTAAAAAGAGGTGGAAAAAGAAACGACGGACACAAACCTACTCGCTTTCGGAGAGGGTTTTTGGCGGCAAGGAGAACAAAGGAACAGGCCAAACCTGGCGTCTACAAAAATGGATAAACGGAAAGAAGGGAGCAACAACTGAAAGGAGTAGGCCCTAAACAAAAGGAAAACGCCTTGCTATGCTAAATTCTTTTATTTATACGCATGTTTCTTCCGCCTTTGTGTTAGAACTAAGCAAAATGAATACAGTTACATGGGAGGAGACCAGAGAGACAGTAAGAAGATCGAATGAGACAACACTGTCTTATCCAAGGTTGATAACACAGTGGGTGGATGATATGAAAAGGAAATTTAAGGTTACTTATGTCTACATTTTTAATTACTTTGTTTGGCAATGAAAAACTATACAAGTACTGTAGCGTATCAGTACCTGCTTAGTGAGAAGGTCGGTCGTGTACTCGTACACAAAGACGGTGAGTTTATATTTCTGAAAGCCGGTGTAACCCCAGGTCAAGCCAGTCGCCTGAGCCACTTGGCATGGGTGTTTGTCAAAGCCCAGATAGCCTAGCGCGGTGGACACTGATCATAAAACAGTTACTTAACTTAGCCTAACAAGCACCCGACTCGTCTGCTTCCTCGGAGCTTCATAGCCGAGCCAGTTCTCTGGATAAGGATGCTCTGACGCTGGTTTCCCTCCACAGAATGGTAAGAACAGACATACAGAGGTTTGGGGTGAATGTTTTAGTTTTTGCGCCTTCAGTCATAGACACGTACTCTTTTGTGGAAGGCGGCCCCCCAAACACTCTGATCTTCATGTGCTGTGTTCGTAACGCTGTTGTTCAAGCCAAGTTTTCCACTTCCTCCAATTAGTGTGACACCCTTTAACTTAACATGTTATGCTAGTCATTTTATGTTTGTTGTTGTTTTGCTTGTAATTAGTATCAACTTATCTGCATGCGCACCGAAAGTTCTAACACAAAGTAAACAAAGATGGCCCCCCAGTGTTGTCATGGAAAATAGCATGAATAGTACAGTGTTTCTCAACCTTGGTCTTCAAGGCCCACTGCCTGCACATTTTAGTGTTTTTCTGCATCAGCACCTTTTTTAACTCAGTAATGGACGGCTAATGAGGTGATTAGTGATTAGAACTGTTTGAAATGATCTAATTTCATATGCAATAACTTTTTGTTATAAAACAAACTTTAAAAACACTCATGATATAATAATGACAGTTTAATATACTACTAATCAGCTGCATCAATTGTGTTAAATACTGAAATGACGTTACATCTGGTGACTTGACTAGGACTCGAAGTTTAAAACTTGGGACTTGACTCGAGACTTGATTGTCAAGACTTGAGACTTACTTGTTACATGCAACTTAGTGACTTGGTCCCATGTCTGGCTGGCGGTGCCGTCGGAGCCCTCAAAAATAGTGTAATGAGTAATTGCTTTCCAGCGTTTCTTGTCTGGGTTTACTTGGTGCAAACACTCTTATTGTGAAGAACAGGCTGTTCTTTTTCTATGTATGTGCAGACAGGAAGAATGTAGTGGCGCCAAGAAAACTCACTACTCTAAACCTGAGCCAAGTCTTACCTCGCCAGACACATGCAAGTCTTTTATCTGCCAGTGATAGCTGCTGTACTTGTACTCCTACATGGCCAATAAAGCTGGTTAATAAACCAGTAATGCGTTTAAATTTACAGTATTTGGCAGACGCTCTCATTTAGAGTGACTTACTGTTTACAGTTACATGTACACAGGATGGTGAGGGTAGTGCTGGGGGTCTTACCCAAGGACATTAACTGGTATAGTGTAGGGTGGTTACCCCGGGGGGCATTCAAACCCCAGTCCACAGTATAGTGGGCAGAGGTGTAGCCCACTACACTATACCTGCCACTTTGCATAAACTGTGTTTCTTTTATTATGCTACAAGGTATTTGCAGACAAGGCTAGCTGTAGGTTTTTGCTGGCCCTATATAAGATATTTTAAGGTACCCCTGTCTTGCTAGATGATATACTGCTAGACTAATTGTACATGCACACCACTGATGATGAAAGTGACAAGGCAGCTGGAAGTCATTCATTTTGATTGAGAGCCAGCGAAACTCAATAATTTGTTGCTTTCTACATGCCAAAACAAATGGCTTAAGATTAGCACCACAACAAGCAAACAAAAATAAAGTTTTTCTCTTCTCTTTTTTTTCTGTTCTTCAGCTCCTGATGTATACATTCCTTTTTTGTTGTATGGGGTCCCTCATATGTTGCTTATCAGGTAGGAGCAGTGGTGGCCTTAGCACGTTAATATAACGAGGGGAGCTAAACTGACTAAATGGGCTGCCTAATTTAAATGCATGCATGGTCATGAAGTTTTGACCATAAAATATTTTAAACAGGCAGCTTAGCAGCTTGGTTTGTAAAGACTGCATAGCGTATATCAAACTCTTATTTACAAAAAGAAATGCAAAGACATTTCTTTCTATATTGGCCCTTTAACTGCTCAGGGATTGGCATTCAGGAAGGACCTTGTTTTGTATGCTATTATCCCTGCAACTTGGACCCATGGGGTCTAAAGCTTTTGCTATTTGACAGCTTTAGTCTTACAAGCGAGTTTGTAATATACCAAACACACTGCAAATCCTCTTTGAAGGCAGCAACCTCATTACCGCTAGCTACTGTAAACATGAAGATAACAGTCTTGCTTTCAAGGATATTGAATAAATCTAAGGCTGAACCACGAAGTCCACTACGGTCAGAAACAGTCATGGCAGCCACATACATGCCCGAGCACGGTCAGATCCAATGACATAATCAGCCTTTTTTTAGAATCGCGCTTCCACAATACATCCCGGCGACTCACGGATGATTAAATGACCTAAGGAGCGTATCTGATGTGGAAGGAACAGAAAGCATCAAACCAGACAGCCTCTACTGCTCTACTGGCGGGGGCTGCTCTTCAAGTTCAAACAATAGTCAACTTCGCATCTCTTCATATAAACCTGGGAAATGAATCAGTGTTATGCCCAATATATAGAGAAAGGTCATCTGAAAGTTATTGGTTCTGTCGCATGGGCCGGCCGGGTTTTTACAAATGACCCTCAATCATCTTTAAAGCGATTTACCAACCCTGCACCCCCCCCACCACTACCACCATCAGTTCGGAGGAAGACAAACAGCTATATCCATCACTAGGGCCTCATATGCACCTCAATTACGTGCAGATATGCGGACATATCTCCCAAGCCCTTCATCACTGTCTCCTACCATCAATTTTTCTTCACAAATTTCTTCATTTGTCAGAGCCGCTGCCATTTCCTGAGCAGATAAAGGTGCGATATGTAAATGCCAGGGACCACATTCAATAAAAAAGGGCTTAAAAGATGTGAATGCGCACAGCTGTGGACTATTTTGCTGAAGATAAATGAAATATACTTCTTTTGTCAGGTTTCTTTTGTCAGGTTTCCCGAAATCGAAGAATCTATTTTGTTTCATTGTTTATCTGGATGTATAAGTATATTTGAACAGAGATTAACAAATGCACCTGGAAAAAATGTAACTAATCATTTTTAAACATCCATTGTCAGTTTTCTCATACTCTAAAGGTTATTTTGTATTATTCACTGAACACACACACACACACACACACACACACACATATATATATATATATATATATATATATATATATATATATATATATATATATATATATATATATATATATGGATAGATATAGATATATATATATATATATATATATATATATATATATATATATATATATATATATATATATATATATATATATATATGGATAGATATAGATATATATAATGTGTATGTCCACTCACTGCCCATGCCAATAGCCTACCTTGCAGGACCACTGTGTAGATGTAAAGTCAGAGACAGTAGCTCATGTGTTGGTCATCCTCTAGTCCTGCATCAGTGGTCACAAGATTTGGCCCACAGGACTCTGTTGGCTGGAAGTTGCTGGTTGGTGGACTATTCTCAGTCCTGAGGTGATACTGAGGTGTTTAAAAACTCCACTTGCACTGCTGTGTCTAATCCACTCACACCATCCACATTAACAAACCACCACCATGTGTGGTCTTTTAGTAGAAAAGTTTAAGTTTTGTACAGATTGATATGTTGAGTTTGGTATATATCAAAGTATATACTTTGAACAAGCAAAGCTAACATAACTTGTAATTGCACTGTTTTTTAGCTAAAGTAATTGAATCAAATGACACGTCATGTGTTTGTAGGATGCGGAAAATAATAGAACTGGAATGATTTGAAATCTCTTGATGCATTGTAGTGCCCAGTAAAAAAAAAAGCTGGTATGAAATGTTGAAGGTGCGATAATGCATTGAGATGTGGTGGGTGATAAGGTCCACATGTTGTTGATAATTATTTACATATACAGGCCACAAATTATTTCAAGTGCAATTAAGAAATTATCAGATCAAAAAATCCCTTGAAAAAGAGAGAAATACGTGTGATCACTTGAGAATACCTGTTATTACATGTTTTTTGGCTTAGTTTCATGTCAATAAGTGAAATGGTGTATGAGATTTTTTTGATACAAATGTTGGATTTTTTTTTATCATACACCACATAGTAATTGAGAACACATAAGTATCATGATGAAGCATAATTATATATGCATAAATAGTGAATGATTTGTTTTAGTAAAGATCATTAATGCATAACTGAGCCAAAACTATGGGAATCCAGTATATTTGGTACCCAAACTCCTAGGAAAGGTGAGCAAATTCATCTAAAACATGACACACTCATCTCTTCTGAACAAAATTGGATTCTTAGAAAATGTGATGATGTTTGTTGTTTCTCGTTTGATTCTGAAAAAAATGAAAGCCATTATGTTGTCCTGCTTTTTGTGCTTGACTGTCCTTTCTCCCTCTTTTGGATGCATCCTTGAAATTCTGCAGACAAAAGAGAAAAACCCCAATGCACTAAACCCTCCATTTCAACAAAGCCTTTGAAAATACTGGCGAAGATTTGGCCAACTTTGTGATCAAAGCTTTGCTCACACATAGTAACAGTAAAGAAACGGCATCAGTTCATTTCCATATTCATGACATGCAGACAGAAAAGCCTCCATAACAAGTAAAGATGCCATAGTATGGAAAACTGCATTTACATTGGCACAGTTTAACAGAGGCTTTAAATGGGCATGTGAAACCACATCTAGGCATTTTTCACACCAACCAAAGTACAAACCGTCTTTGTATACAGCGAAGCATGTAAAATGTTCGATAAATGTGTTGTATGGCACCCTTTATATTTTCAGACTTTTCTTATCTACAATTATAATGACCTTTTAGTACAGCCTAAAGATAAGATAAGGCTCTTTCTTTTAAATTTCATATATCTGTCAAGTTTGTTTCACATTTGAACCTGAATATTTAAATAACAGAGTTGCATAGGAGGCAGCATTCGTGGTGTAGTGTTTAGCACTGTCGCCTCATAGCAAGACGATCCGGGTTGGATTCCCGGGCTATGTGGAGTTTGCATGTTCGCCCCTTGCTTGCGTGATAATCAATCCTTTTCCTTTAATAATATCAAATCAACAATGCAGTTATTCTCCACAAAGTGTGGAATGTTTAAACGACAGTGTAATGATTCACAAGACTTCGAGGTAAAGGTAAGATCCATAAGTAGATGGTTATTGCAAACAACAGTAAAATGCTATGAGCAGAGTACTGGGCAGCACGGAGGGGCCATAGCCAAGAAACCCAAGGGGTCTAGTGGAGATCTCCAGGCGGGCAGGCTGAACTAAGTAGAAGGTGAGCAGAGATGGATGGTTATCTGGGCTCAGGCTGAAGATTTCAGGCTGTAAGAACAATAATTAGAGCAGGCCACCTTGACACACCATGAATTATTACTATTTTACGTACTTGATCTTCAAGCAAGCACCTCCTTGTGTTGATGCATGATTACAGACTGTTGGCATTCTTTAGAGCAGCCTCCTGGTGAGATGCCTGAACTGCTTTACTAACTGATTTGAAGAAACCATACATATGCTGAGACCTTATTGACGACTGAAAACCACTTTCATATGTTCAATCATGTGTAAAGACTTTATGAAGTTAGTCAACTTAATTTGCAAGCTGCTGCACTGGTGTCACTCTACATCAGATCCACTTACCACACTTATATATTGTTGCTGTCCAAAGAAAACAAGTTGTTCTAAATTAGTAACTTTGCTGGAGAGGTCAAAACATCCTTTACTTTAATGTACGTTAATGTATAGAGGTTTTATTTCAAATGATTATGGAGCATTTCTATTGGTGCATTTGTCATGAAGCTTTCACAGGATATAAAAAACAGCTATAGAAATATAGAAAAATGGAAATCAAGAAAAATGTTGATGTTTTTCTTTGAAAAGCAATGCTATGCTTTGTGCCCAAAGGTATCAAGAAGTCCCTTTAAGTGGTTGTGTCATATTAAAATGAAAGCTGCATACAAATTAGGCAATATACCCAAAAGTGAGTGTATTTTCATGTTTTAATTAAATGCTTTTAGATGTCACAGAACTGGCTTGTGCCTCAGTGGCTGACCAACTGACTGACTTACTGACTGAACCATGTTTAGCAGGCAGAAATTCTCTTCAAGCGAACACCACTGACAATCAAATAAGAGCAGTTTATTGCAACAGAGGCAGGTCCTCTAGTTGTTCAAGGTCAAATCTGATTGTGAAATAAGTGCAGCTGTTTTGTTGTTCATCAGTTTATCTGAACAATCAAACTCCTCACTGGTGGGACTGTGTGTAAATTTGAGCATAACTGAAAAATCTCAACAAAAATGCTTGATTTGTGATTGTTATAACGGTAATCAGTGCACTGATTGGTTGCTAGAATGGTTACTATGGTATTTTAGGTGGCTGCTAAGATGATGATAATGAATCCCAGTATACCAGCTGAGGGGTTGCTATGCCATTGCAGATGGTTGGTAGGGGTCTCTACATTGTTGCTATAGTGTTTCACACGGTTAATAGGGTGCTAATGAACTATAAGCTGGTGCACAAAAATGTACAGCCTTTCATTCTTATATAGTAATTCTAGAAAACTTGTAAATACAGTCACACCAAATCCCAATCAGATCAAATCTTCTGGAGTTGAAACATTGATGAAATCTTGAAAACTGCAAATTGAGATGTGTAAAATAATAATAGTAATAAGAAGAAGAAGATGCAAAAGATGAATATACATATAAAACAATGACTAGCAATCAAGTTAATAGTAATCCAGTACAAATGTGGATGCACTTTCTCAATTTAAAGATGTATTGCACTGTGATTTTGACAGTACACTACTGACACTGCCCAAAACTAAAGAAAAATACAGCTAGTGCAGAAACGTCTCATACACTGCAGTAATACAGAGTTTCTATTAATTTCATAATTAATTATTTCCAGTTCGGCTAATTTTAACACTATCATTATAATTTTAACACTACTGCTCATGAGCTGTCAATGTTTGTCCCCCTGGCGAATCATCTGAATTAGAGCATACCTAGGTCCTGGAAGGCTGGAACTTGCTTTCACACAAAAGCTGATTCAGCATTTGTACTTATATTCTCTGAATATTTCCATTCAGTCAACAGTGTCACTAAAGGTGGTCAAACCTGCAATCTTTTTCATGCAATCTGTATGAATAAAGGCCACTGTAAATATTAACAGTCTCATCTGTTGAAAGTGTTAAGCGAACAAATAATAATTAGAAATTCTGATAGCACAGCTTGTACATTTGTACATATGTATCAGTGTAAACCACCATCTTTTCTAATCCATCCTTTCTTTTCTATTTTTGTTGCTGCTGGTCAACAGATGTGGTGAAAATATAATTTTAACAAGGACACAGGTAGATTTTATGCTCCAAACTATATGAGCAGAACAGATTGTTCCAACTGGGAGCTGCTATAGTGGAAGTGAATGGAAATCAGGCCCCTATGAAGACCTCAGTCATGCTCAGTCATTTAATCATCCGATTATTTCAGCTGATTAGACTTGCTGACTCACACTAACGCTTCAGGAGTGGGAAGCTCTGGCGGTGGAACCATTCCATTTCCCTCCGCCCAAGGAACTGCCTTGATTTATGAAGTGTCTCCCGCTGTAAAGACAAATGGTTAAATCCCCACCTTACTAGGGACAAATGGAGTGTGTGGGTGTGTGTTTAGCTACACACTAAAGACAGTTTAACATCTGCACCTTGGTTCCTTCCCCAGAGATAAGGCCTTGCCCTGTGGGGATTACAGTAAATATATGAGCTCAGTGGAAAAACTGCCACCTGCTGACTTGATCGAGCCCAGCACCTGTACAGCACTCACCGTGTTGAGGCCTTTTATAGAGATACTGAATGAAAGTAGACTTTCTTGTTGTAGTATATAAACCAGGGTGAATCCTCAGAACTTTCTAGGACTTCTGAAAAGGCTTACATGCTTGCTGTATTTGAACTCTACATGTATTACAACTCTTATTTTGTTTTGATTGGAATAAAAGTGATTGGAAAAAATCTTGAAATTATTGGTAGGGGTATGGGATAGAAAAGCCGGAGGTGGTTCATTGGTAGGGGGAAAGGGATGGAAAGACAGAGTTGGTTTATTTGTAGGGGTATGGGGACAGGGAAAGGGGGCTGGTTTATTGACAGGGGTATGGGGCATGGTGAAACAGGGCTAGTTCATTGGTTCAGGTAAGGGAGTGGGGATACAGGACTGTTTCATTGGTATGGAGATGAAGAGACAGGTCTTGATCATTGGCAAGGGTATATAAATAGGAGGACAGGGCTGGTAGGGGCATGTGGAAACAGGGTGGGTTCATTGGTAGAGTACAGAATTAGGGAGACAGGTCTGGGTCATTGGTAGGGGTATAGGCATGGGAGACAGAGCTGGTTTATTGGTAGGGGTATGGGTACAGGGAAACAGAGCTGGTTACTTTGCATGTGTATGCGGATGAAAAGACAAAGCTGGCAGGGGTATGGGGAGACAGGGCTGGTAAGGGGTATGGGGAGACAGGGCTGGTTCATTGGTGGAGTATGGGAGTGGGGAGACAGGGCTGGCTTACTGGCAACCACCTCCATAAAGACCCCTGAAACAGACAATATGGCAGTAACATTTATTGGAAAGTTATCAACGTCCCACATTCCCACAACACAAAAAAATACTCACTTGTTATGTCCAATGGTTACAGTAAAGATTTAAAGTTGCTTTTGTCAGTAAGCATTTCTGTGGTGTCTAGTAAACCTGTGACAATATTTAAAATGGATTAGTTAGTGATCGGTTTTGGATAAATTAAATATATTTTCCAATAATGTAACATAATTTTGTACCATAATGGTGTTTGTAAATGCCCTCTGTTATTATAACCAAGATACATCTCTGTAGTGCTGAACTTTGTTCCATTCTTTGTCATAATGGAAACAAAATTAAGAAAACAGTATTTTCTAGACAGCCCAGAAAACCTTCTTGAAATCTGATAGGCCTACTCAATTGTTAATTTGTCTTTATCTCTAAGATGTAGAGGAGAGTGGATCAAACCAGACCTTAAATGCATGGAGCTGGAAAGTTTTAAGGCACAGTATGGCAGTTTTGACATTTATGGACCAAATTTGAAGGGCACGTGAATACCTAATCAGAAATTTCGACCCCCAGTCATTTTAAACAGGGAATAGCGGAAAAAAAGTGTGAGGAAGTTTCGGATTATTGAGCGGTGCAAACATGATTTGTGGTGTGGTGAGAAAAGTTGAGGTTGTTTCAACTTCATGAAAATTACATGAAAAATGAAATCAGGCAAAAGCAACGTTCCATTGCTCACACACAATGAGAAATGTAGTTCCTTCTGGACAATGCACATGAAAAGATAGTAACAGCGCTGTATGGTTTCCCTTTATTTCTGGTCCAAAATTAACACAAAAATACTGTATGTTGAAGTTTTGCGGACGACCTGGACAGCAAAATTAGGTACAATACAGGGCAACACTTTTTGGCCAAAAGCATATGGACTAATTATTGAGATCAGGTGTTTTAGCCCCACATATTACTATAAAATTAGGCCCATAGCCATGTATTCTTCAAACACTGGCAGCAAATGGGTCGTACTGAAGAACTGACTTAAGATAAGACACTGTTATGGGACACCACCTTTGCTACAAGTCAATTAATGACAGTTTCTGCCCAGGTTAACTGTCAGTACTAATGTTAAGTAATGGAGGCATCTAAGAGCAAAGGGCTCAGCCATGAAGCTGCAAACCCCACAACATTTATAAAAGGTGTTGGCACTGGAAGCAACATTAGCATGACAACTGTGCATTATAAGCTTTATTAATTGGGTTTTCACACACAAGTGTAAGACGACTATGCACAGTGCCAAGCGTTGGCTGCAGTCGTGTAAAGAATGCTGCTACTGGACTCTACTGGAGCAGTGGAAATGTGCTCTCAGCAGTGATGGATCATGCTTCACTACCTGGCAGTCTGATGGATTAATCTGGGTTTCACGAATGCTAACTGCCAAGCAAAGTAAAAACAGTAAAGTTTGGTGGAGGAGGGATAATGATCCATTTTTCAAGGTTCAGACCTTTAGTTCAAGTGAAGAGTAATAATAATGCCACACACACATTTTAAATAATTATACTGCATTTTTGTTTTGTGTGCAACTATATGACAAAACTTTGGAAAAGAACCTTCCCAGGAATTCAGGGTGGTGTTTTAGTTGACATCACTGAAAAAAAAGTCATGCTTTTTGATAATTTAGGTCAAACAGAGTATATTGTGACGTGCTATAATGTGTCGAGAAATAAGTATATACCCATGCATTAAACCACTGGTGCACCCCCTAATCTCTCTGCTCTCTCTCTCTCTGTCTTTATGAACTTCATGCAAATTACTTGAACTAGTGTACTGTGATGAAACTACAGTGCTATTGTAAACAGCGCAGCCACGTTAATGTCATAGATTTTAAAATATATGACTAAAACTGTGGCAGGTAACAAATCCTGAAATCTGGGGATACTGCTGCATTCTCAACATCAACACTTCTCACCCTTGTGCACAAAGCAAGGTACATAAAACCATGGGTTGACGAGTTTACAAAAATATTCCTGCATGAATGGAGTCTGTTATACTAATGTTTTCAGAACGTGATGTTCAACAAGCTCATAGGTGTGAGGCTCAGGTATCCACACAACTCTGGCCACGTAGTGTAAAGATACAGTAACTATAACAGCCTGCTTGATAAATATGAGATAAAAAGAGGCTGAAAAACCATAATGGAAAAATGATGAATAATTATTATGACTCACACGTCATAAGTGGGTCTCAGGGGAAAAGAATGAAATATGAAATACGAAAAATAGAAGCATATAGAACAGTTAACTGATTCTGTCAGTTCTACTAGCCGACTGAACGCAAGGTGAACTGACCTCTTTCCACTAATCGTATTTAGCCAGTTAGCTTTCTCTTTGAGAGCAGAACATTCTTAGAATACCTTAACAGTGCAACTTGGCATATATTAGAACATAGTTTAGGTGCATGATTTATTGCAAAGTACGAGTGTGATAAAGTTTCAATCAAGAATCTCTCCTTCACTGTTGTATTTCAGTGCAGATCTTTCATTATGTTTATCTGAATTTTGGGTTTATTAATATGTCTTTGTCCTTGATATATAAATAGTGAAACAATAAATAAATGAATGACTGAAAACTTCAGCAAGGCATATCAAACTGGCAGTCATTACTTTGCCAAAACACTGCAGGAAGGGCTCTGACATTTCCCTCCTCAGCTACATCGTTAGCAATCCAAATGGGAAAGCCAACAGTAGATGACAAAAATAAGCTAAGCTAAATGGCTTACATGTGTCTGTAAGCCGTGTACTCAAATCCCCCACTGTTTGAGCTCTCATGGAGTATAATAACAGTCCTGGGGCATCTCAGTAAATGGAAATTTTGAGGTAAACAAAGTGAAATACAAGTCCCTGAGGGGGTCCTAGAAACGAGGCAGCAGGCAGATGTACTGAAGAAATACAGATGAAGAATAAAATCAGTTGCTGCATTTATCACTTTCTAGATCTAAACAGACATAAAGGGTGAGGAAGTCAGTGTTTTGAAATGCGGCTTAAATTATTTAGACTGTTTACAAGCGCTACATCATTAGTTTTTGCTCTAACATCGAAGCAGCTGGTGTGTGTTACTGTTGCTAAAGTAGTCTAGATCAGGTCAGAGTTCTGGATCAGCCGTGTTCTGCCAGTACAGTGTTAAAACACTCTTCTCTGGCAGTTACTGCTGATCGCTGGTTGGTAAGTAATGATGGTCACTTTACCCAGTGCTGCTGAACCTACTTTACTTTACTTGTTTTACAAGTTAAGAAAGTTTTTGTCTTATAAAGTCCCCATTTTGAAGATGCATGTTTTAGAACAGCATTGTTACTGATATTGAAACACATTCCACTCAACATGCAACAGCACTTTGTTGAGGTATCAGTTTCTCTGTATATTTTGTTACCCTCTTTTACCCCCCACAGGACCATTACAGAGCAGGTATTATATGAGCGATGGATCATACTCACCACCGAAGTGGTGTTGGTGTGTTAGTGTGTGTTTTGCTAATACAAGTAGATCAGACACATCTGTTGCTGCACAGTTTGTGTTGGTCTTCCTCTCGTCCTTCATCAGTGGTCACAGGACGCTGTTAGCTGGATAGTTTTGGTTGGTGGACTATTCTCAGACCAGCAGAGACACTAAGGTAATTAAAACTCCAGCAGCACTGCTGTGTCTGTTTCACTCATACCAGCGCAACACACACTAACTAACACACCACCACCATGCCAGTGTCCATGCAGTGCTGAGTATGATACACCATCCAATTAATACCTGCTCTGTGGTGGTCCTGTGGGGATTCTGACAGGGTGAAAGGGGACAAACAAAGTATGCACAGAAACAGACAGACTACATTCTGTAATTGTAGAACTACAAGGTGCTTCTTGATAGTAAATGGAGCTGATCAAATATACAATGAGTGTAGATGCAAGGTGTGGCTAGTAAAGTGCTCGGTGAGTATTTTTATAAGTTATAATTAAAACAATGTTTTAATTTCTTGTTCTTTATCTATCTGTTATATAAGGAATGCATGAGATTGGTCCTCACATTCACTGTGTGTTCAAAGGTTTGTAGACATCTGCTTATGGCGTCACATTAATGTTAAAACTCAAGCGTGCAAAAAACGCGAGGTGAAAAATATTTTACAGATGGTCCCTCACTGTCTTCAGCGTTGCTGTGGCGATTCCGGCTATTTTGATAGAAACTACTGAGAGAAATAGAAGGAACGGGATCTATGGGGAAATGTAGTGATCATACATTATTCTCTGGGTCACCACCACTTACAAATTGTTGTTTTAGAGATTTTAGGAGACTGTTTGTTTGATTGTGAGCTACAGAAGCAGCAGCGAAACACAAATATCCAACGAATATATCAGCCTATCTTACTAAGCTGCAGCGGGAACAAGTGAATACGTGCTGATAAGAAGTGATAAGACTATTAAATCATTATTATTAGGAGATAAACCAAAGTTTTAGTTTATCTCTCCTGTCGGCTCCTCTTAGTCCACTATGTTTGTTTGTAGGTTGAGAGATTTTTTGTAGTAAGTGACAAAACCAGGTGCCATCAGCCAATAGCATTCGTCCCATGTCCCCCACGAAAAGTGCACCCCCCCCCCCCCTGTAAAAATGTTCTTTCGTGCGCAGGGAGCAGCTGACGGTACTGTAGTTTGCCGCGAGGAAAAATATGAAATCATGCAAGAAAAAATGTATTAAAGAATGTAAAATAAACTGTTTATGAAAGTTGTCCATGCAGTTCTTCTTTCTGTGCTCACGAGTTTCACATTTCTGCGTACAAGTTAAAAATGTACATGTGCGAAATGTTAAAACATGGCGGGTTTATATTTTCGACCTTGTGTCTTGCACGCTTGAGATTTGACACTATTGTGACTCAATACGTGCTTATCTACTAAAACAAATGGTAATAAGAGCGAGTTCCATCTTTACCTTTATATTCGAACACTATTACTGTAAGTGTTTGGTTGCATTCAACAACAAGAGCATTAGTGAGGTCAAGTACTGGTGTTGGATGTTTAGTTCTAGAGCCAGGTACTCCAACTTATGCCAAAGCACCATCACTCAAAAGAGTGACTACAAAGAATGCAGTTTCACTACAGCTCAGTGCCGGGGGCTTTTTAGCTCACTACTTGACCCTCATGTGCAGCTCCTCCAGAGTGTCCTATTAGCCGGGCTTTGCTACAAAGAAATAGAACTCCCATTTCAGCAGTGAGTCATCGTAAAATAATAAAAGAAGAATTCATTCATTACAAGATGTGTCTAGATACATTTGGACATGTAGTGTTTGAACGCACTGGCTATATCTCATATATCGATGGGTTTGGTATCATAAAGGTTTGGCAGTACCTACCTTTTTAAAAATATGGTCAGTTCTTTCATAGTCCAATGCAAGTCACCATCGTGGCTGTCCAAAGAAAAACGTATCTACAAAATGGCAACTGTACAATCTTTATTTTAATGTAAGTTCAAATAAATTCCAACATAAAATATTTTAATGAATTTTACAAGCTATTTTGGAGAATTTCTATTGGTCCATCCCTTATTAAACTGTTACACCATGTAAATGGCAGCAACTGCATCCAAATGACATAGAATAAAAAAATTACATACAGACATACATACATGTTTTCTTTGGACAGGGATGATACGTCAGTGTCCTTCAGCACTTTTCAGCTGTTAATCCACCTTTGGGGCCAAAAGAGGTTCAATGTCAAACAAGACATCTTGATAAACATGAAACTGGCTGTTGCAAAATGATCTCGAATCTCAAACGCAGCTGTTTTTTCACAGGTGTTAATATTCTATATATCATTGTTTTTAGCCATCATTACTTTGGGAATCTTCAAAAAAGGAAAGATTTATTGAAACGCTGATGGGCAGCTTTGAGCTAACTGTGACTACAGGATATTAAGCATTTACTAATATAACTAGGAGGAAATCTGGGCCAGAGTGCACTCAGTTGGTTTGTGTGAATTAAAAAAATTTAAATATTTTCAAAAACAAAGTGTGTCCAACCTATACCTTAACAAATCAATGCTAAACTGGCTTCCAGATACCAGTTACCTGCTTGTTTCTTTTGTTTTTAGTCTGGACACAATTAAATGCCATGTTGTTTTACGAAGTTTTAACTGGACAAATAAAAACTTTCGGTTACCTAGAATATTTGCTGTTATTTATCCCATGAAATAGGAAAACATCTGTAGCACTCGGTCAGATACAGCCAAGTTCAAATAGCAAAAATATACAACAGCGGTAGCTAAATCAAAATAATTTGTTCAGGAAGCCTGTACTGCAGTTCAGGGTGAATGGGCTTTTTCTAAGTTGGACAGCTTTGCGTAGCTATATTGGAGAGAAAAATACATATTTAAGGATGTGTATAAATATATTCTATTTTATATAAAAATGTGTTTGGCTGCATTTTAGGAACACTATATTGTCACTGTTCAATGAAAAACGGTATCTCCAAAATAGTAACTTTACAGGAGAGGACAAAAACAGTCATTACTTTCAATATAAGTCAATGGAACCAAATTTTTTTCCAAGTGATTTTGAAGCATTGCTATTGGCCCTTTCATCACAGAATTTTTACACAATGTAAACAGCAGCTATGATGTAGAAAAATACAAATCGAGAGAACTGGAGATGCATGTTTTTCATTGGACTGTGATGATACACTGTATACTGTGTATAGCCTTAGCTTTCAGAAGCAGCCTCAGTCCTTTGTGCCATGGATTATACACAATGTTGAAAAGATTCCTTTGACATTCTGTGTTGACATGATGACTCTTTTATTCTGAATCTTTCCTCCCACTCTACTGCATCCCAAAGGTGTTTTATTGGATTCTGATCCATTGACCAGGAAGGCCACCGAAAAACAATGAACTCCATTGCCATGTTCATGTGGTAATTGATTAGCCCTACCAGCCCAAATTGTGTCAAGAAACATTACACCACCTCCACCAGCCTGGACTGTTAACACAAGGCTGGTTGAGTCTATGAATTCATGATGTTAGTGCCACATTCTGTCCCATCAGACCAGACTACGTTTTTCCAGTATTTAGCTGTCTAGCTTAGGTGAGCCTGTTTCCACTGCAGCTTCAGCTTTCTGTTCTTGGCCAACAGAAGTGGAATCTGACCTGGTCTTCTACTTCTGCTGCCCATTCGCCTTGAAGTTCAACGTGTTGTGCATTCTGAGATGCTTTTTTGAGATGAGTGTTTATCTGAGTTACAGTAGCCTTCCCGTCAGCACAAACCAGTCTGGCCATTTCCTGTTGGCCTCTCTTATCAACAAGGCGTTTCCGTCCACAGAACCGCCAATCAATGCATGTTTTATTTTTATTTTCTTAACTCTAAGAAACCTTTTGAGACTCTTGAGTATTTCAAGAACTTTAAAATTTGCTCTGATTTGCTCTCAACAGCCCATCTGGCACCAACAATCATGTCACAGTCAAAAATCACACATTCTGATGGTGGCGTTATGGGATGTACTGCACTGCTGCCACACAGTGAGATAACAGGATGAAGGAGTAGGTGTACAGGTGTTTCTAATAAAGTGCTTGTTGTGTGTGTACATACATTTAATTAAGCATATTATTCTCATTACTATCATTATTATTATTATTGTTAGCTTTATTATGCTGTGTTTCGTCCTGACGCTTTTCATAACGGCTGTTTTGCCCTGAAAATGAAACAAGTGAAGGATGAATCGTGACTTGAGCACTGCTTTAAATATAATGGCAAAACTGACAAATTAGAAATAGAAAAACAGTCAAGTAAATTAATTGACTTAATTATGCCATTATGGGAAGGAACAGATGGGCTATTAGTTGTAATCACTTTTTTATGACATCAGTGTGGAAAAGTTCATATACATTGAGTGATAGTCCTCCCACATTATCGACAGTCATGGGAAAACAGGGATCTCCAGCCTTCAAAAACCCAATTTAACCTGACGAAATAGAAAATGAACACTATTTCACTTTATTAAAACAAGTTAAGGTTCAGAGGAATGTGGCTGTGAGGCTCAAACTCTATTTTGAGCTAGTACAAGTTAATTACTATTCTGATACAGTGAGAAACCAGATATACAGGTATGCAGCCAGGCATGAGGGATTGGAGAACAACCCTGACTTTCAAGATCTAGTGCAGCCTGAGGAGGTAGGGCATTTCTACAGATATGGTGCCTTGGCTGGTCAAGCGCTATAGTCTCTGCATGCTTTTTGCAGTGTGAGTTAAGGGCAGCAAACTGCAGCCTTGCTAAAGCAACCGACATGACCTGCACGGCAGTTAAGCAGCTTTGAAAAATGGTAATGCTGTTCTATAGCATAACAGTGACTCCGCAAAAAGAAAGCACCTTTGCTCTTGTTTTCAAAACTCTGTAAAGCTGCTTTGAGACAACATCGTTGCAAAAAGCGCTATATAAATAAACTTGACTTGAAATAAACTTGACTCTACTGTGTGAACATTAACGAGGCCATACACAAGAGTTTATGCATTGTATTTTCTTTAGTACTTACATATAAGTGGGGTAATACAAGGGATTTGATTTCTTTTCCAGAAGAATACAGGAGTTTTAACAGTGCTCTGTACATTAAGAGTGAGGCAGCACAGCACTGCCATGACCGTGCTTTAGCAGGTTCCCATAGAGTACAGCTCAAAATGTACTACTCCACATCACAGCGTGTGGCCGTGGCAAAGACCTAGTAGCAGCTCCTTAAAAACGAAACAAAACAAAACAAAAAAAACAAAACTAGACACACATCATAATTGTGGCGTCACAATACAAAATGGTTTTGCATATACATATATACATGGAGGAAGTTCTAAAACAATCTGAAATGCAAAGGTTCAGCGTTGTGGCAGGCAGATGTTCTGACGTTCATGGCATGTCGACATGGGTAGGGGGCAGAAAGGGTGACAATTATGAATGCATGAGCTGCTACTAGAAACTTGCTAGTAGTTTGATTAAGCGTTAGCACCCTACTGGTTAACCTTGGTAATACATTGGACATGACACTTGTTGATGGTCAAAGTACGGCCGGAAGGTATACATTCATCCTGAGACACCATCGTTGACCTTGTTATTTGAAGCTTTGTGTGGTAAACCAAAACAGACTAATGTTCAGCTTCAGGTTCAATTGAACCGTTGAAATCCATCGAGAAGGAAAGACTGCTTTATTTGTATAGAAAAATGATAGGTTGACATGTTTGTACAATTTCATTGCCAGATCAACACAATACCTGTCCTGGGATCTGTTACTTCTAAACATAAACCTTGGATAAAAAGAAAGATGGGGAGCGCTGTAAATCATATAAGGCAAAACGGGATGCGTGAGGTGCGGCAGGGTTCAATATTAGGTCCTCTGTGATTGTGACCTCCAGTGCAATGGGCCTCTGCTTAAACCAGAGGATAAAGGCAATAAATTAAAAAAATGTATGACGGTAACATATGTTCCCTCATTGTTAAAATGATCAATGTGACTGAATGAGCAAGACACAATGGAGAAATGAATGTGTTGAATGACTTCAGGAGATTTATTGTGTCCTAAAGAAGCTGCAGAGACTGTTCTCATTAAACCATCCTGTTGGCTTGGTCAGCAACATCTCCAGAACAGTGGACTAAATACTTGGAAACCCCATCCAAATGTTTCTACACTAGTAAATGACAGTTCCAGTGCTTGTATGTGATCTCAGTGTGCCCTACAGAAATCTAGCTAATTGTATAATCAATGTCTTTAGAAATAGAGCTTGTAAAAAACATGATTTAATGTGGCATTTCCACCAGCAACCCCATCTGGCATTTACTAGTGTAAAAAGGCAGGCATAATAATGTGTTTCCCAGTCTCCACAACTAGAGCTCAAGATAAAAAAGGGAACAAAGCCTACATGTATAAATAAAGAGCATGTAAGAATATGTACATAATTTAAGCATACAACTCCGTGACAATAATAGCGATCGTGTTTATTTGCTACACAGAATTCCAACATCCTGCAGGTGTTCAAGTAGATTTTCGTGTTTTAATTAGAGCTCCTTACGTTCGTCTAGAAAGTGAGTGGTTAAAGGACATTAAAAGAATAATAATCACATGATTGGGTCCAAATGTATGACGTGCACTTCCACCCTCTCTCGGGGGGAGAGGGGGGGACCGTGAAATGCAATGGCAATAAGCTTCAGTAGGAATGATTAAGTGGGTTATGGTATGTACACAGAAGGGCAGGGTTGGCACTGCATGCATGTAATGCATGGTAACATAATATGTCCTCTATTGTTATTTATGCATGATTAGATAATTATCACAATACAAACATTTACAAATTTGGGGGGAAAAAAGAAACAAAAAACAGCTGGTTGTGCCTTAAATTCTCCTCTCATGCAAATGAATGCTGGAGAACATATTTTATGTCACAATGTACAAGCTGCTACCTTCCCCCTTCGCCGAAAACCGATTTCAATGACATAAAGAAATTTGGATAGGTACCCGGCCCGCGATGACGTTCACCGATGTGAACAAGCATGGTGTCAACACAAAAGAGAGGTTGGTGATTGTTGAAATTCATTTAATAAGGCATCTGACGTAACCAGAGAAATGAGTGAACCAGACATCCCGAAGTAGGCTTTAGTATGAAAATGCTACAGACGTATGAAAAAGTAATTTGGAAATTTGGAGGGGGTTGCACAAAGACAATGCCAAAAAGGGGAAAGAGAGACAACCATTCAGTGTTTTTCAATTTTGGCAACAAAAAAAAAAAAGAAGAAAGAAAATAAAACCGTATCAGTGTCCTAGTGACCGTCTTTGACATTTACCATAAATGATCTGTAGGTTACCATCGGCGGCAAGAAAGCGATGCCTCCCACTTTTTTCTCTGAGTAAAATTAAAATCTGCACTACAAAGGCCTCTTTGTTGGAGAAGAATACTCGGATGTTTGAAAGAGAGAGAGCGAGAGCGAGAGAGAGAGAGAGAGAGAGAAAAAAAGAACTACGGACACAGTGCCAAGACTCGCGGAGTTCCTCTGAGAAAGATCCTGTCCACGGCAGGGTGACCCGCACCTCCTCCCGACGGGAGTGATGGAGTGCTTGAGGAATCCATTGCGACACCGTTTGCTCAGAACTCAAAACACTGGGTTTCCCTTAGAGATGCCCTCTTCGCCTGAGAAAGGATGACACAAACACTAAAGCCATTTGTGCTAGCGGTTAAAAGATCATCTAGTCTTGTATTTGGCTTTCAACCTATTGTTTCTTTTTATGTTTCTTTTTTCATCGTTTTTTCTTTCTTTCGCTGCTGTTCCGACACGTTTAGAAGGATAAATGGCACTGTGCAAATACGACTCCCAAAGAAACAGGACAGTAGGCCTTGGTCACTCCTTCGTTCGTGTGAAAAGATAACTCCACTAGAGTGAGGGGAGAAAAAAAAAGAGAAGATTAGAAAGGAAAGGTCTTTTAGAAAGCTCCTAGATGCCATATTAGGCAATTTCTTTTATCCTGCGCATGTAGTCATGCAGTTCCTCTGGGTCTTGGAAGCCCATGTCCTGACATACCCACTGGATGTCCTCCTCATCGGCTATGGGGATGGAGTTGTAGGGCAGCTCCTCTGTGGGCAGCGTAGTGAAGGTGGTGAACTTGACGCGCTTGCGCTTGGACGTGGGCGAACTGGCCTCTTCCCCAGGCTCCTTGGTCGAGCCGCCAGAGCTGCCGTCTCCTCTGCCGTGGACCTGGCTCTGGACGCTGGTCTGAGAGCTTCCACTGCTGTGGTGGTCTCCGTGGCAGCAAGTCTGTACTCCTTCCAAGGGATTGCTAGGACTCTCCACCGTCTGTGGGGAAAGGTCACTCTGAGCTCGCAAGGGCTGCCCATTGCCCAGGAACACCCAGTGGTGTGAGTGGTCCATGTTAGCTTGGCCTTCAGGCGGGATGCGCTTGTGCCGGTACTTGAGGACAAACACGATGCAGTTGATTAGAAAGACCAGAATTGCGAGGCAGAAGACCCCCAGGAGGGCATACATGCCAATCTCCAGGTCAGTCATGCTACGAGGTGAATGCACAAAATCGTTGTCGTCCTCCTCTTCTTCTTCAGTCGGTCGCTCCTGGTTGCTGATGGTGGGGAAGTTGGTGTAGTCGATCGGGACACTGGCGGGCTGCTCATTGGATGGTTCATAGCCAGCACCGATATTGGGGTCGATTATGGTTCTCCTTGTACTAACAGGCACCTTAGGCTCAACTTCAGTGTCTAGATCTTCTGCTTCCTCAGAATCTTCCTCAGGACCGAAGCGCACCTTGACATGGACCGGAGAAGCAGCGATCACACTCTTGCGCTTGGTCTTCTGGCAGGCTTCGCATATGGTCATTTCCACACGCACGATCTCGCCAGAGCCCTCTCCCTCGGCAACGATGGCCGGCCACCTCTGCTGAGGCTCCTGAGAAATGGAGACCACCTTATCGTCCAGCGTGGAGGCGTTAAGATTATAGTCCTTGCCGTCATAGATGCTGAGTGGAGCAGCGGTGTTGTCGCTGTAGTAGACCCACATGGAGAGGCTGGCCTCCTGAAAAGAAATAAAAAAATAAAAAGGGAATCAGTCATAACATGAGCACTTTCCTCAAACACCAGGTCTTATTCAGCATATACTTGAGAGCAGAGGAGTCAAGTAACAAAGTACAAATACTTAATTACCTTACTTAAGTAGAGATTTTTGATTATTTATTAATTATTTTTCAGATACTTTTTACTTCTACTCCTTACATTTACATACCATTATCAGTACTTTCTACTCCTTACATTTTAAAAATAGTCTCATTACTCCTATATAATTTACAGCTTGTTTTTATTCATGTACATTTACATTCCAGTAAAGATTATTGATAAACTGTCTTTGAAGTTTGACTTTTTGCACCATTACAATATTTATAAACAACTAGTCTTCATATCTTCTGCTCCAAGAAACACATGTTAATACTCAGTAGTACAGAGATATGCTTCTTTAATATATTTACATTGTACTAAATTACATTCATTTTTTAATGCGGTTGAAATATAAAGCCTAGCGCATCCCAGATTTATCAACATTAACATTTTAATATAACATTATAGTCATTACGGCTTTTAGAAGAATGGAGTTTTTGGGGAGGTGGGCTAGTGGACTATAGGCCCCTGCGGTACGACCTAAGCTTTTGTCCTTAATGGCATTTTTTTCCCCTTACTTTACTTTTACTTTTATATTTTAAGTAGTTTTGAAATCAGTACTTTTACACTTTTACTGGAGTAAAAAGCTTGAGTTGATACTTCAACTTCTACAGAAGTATTTTTTCACCATAGTATCTATACTTCTACCTGAGTAATGAATGTGAATACTTTTGACACCTTTGCTTGAGAGAACCAAGCACTTGGGCTTAACACTCTTTTGCAATTAGGCATTAGAAGCAATAACTGCATGGCTTGACAACACATCCCATCAGCATTGGTGAAATGGTGCGGCCTTGTTTGTACCTTGTTTGCAACAAAGTTTCTTTGATAACAGAAACCATCCACAGAACCCCTCGACCCTGGATCTCTGTCCTGCAGGGAACCGTATGACTGCTTAGGTTTTATCTGACCATTAGGAACATGGGGTGAGGAGAAATGACACTGATGCAAGACTTGTGTTTGTGTCACTTGCAGAACAAGTATGGGTTTGACTGCTGTCCTCCTCTGCTCCACTGACGACGCTACCGTACCCTACACCTGTTAGCAGGCAGACAAAAGGAAAAGCTTCTTTGACAGAGTGCTTTTAGATAGTAATGCCAAAGTATGTTTTTTTTCCCATCTAGTTTTCTTTTTCTCTTCCTCCTCAGACGAGGAAAGAAATGTTTTGTCTGGCTATGCTCTGTTACGGCTTGTTGCGAAAGCTTAAAAGACTTTGACGCTGCCGTTGCTACCTTCAAGGTTGCTCTGACATTGTGGCCCAGTCGCTGTCATCTTCGCTCGTCAAGAAGAAGGCCGTCTTTGATATGCATGGCTTTAAAAAAAAAACACTAAAGCTGAAATGCTGTGCCGATGAACTTTTGGAACTCTCACATATGAATTTAAAAGAAGGGCTACGTTGCAGTTCTCCACAATGCAGTCTGGCTAGGAAATGACTGCCGCATTGTTTCAATACAGAACTCCGAAGACGTCAGACCAGTTTTCAGTAGAAGAGGCCCTCAATTTATTATGTTCTAAACAATCGAGGGAATTTAGGGAACGCTCGAGTATCTCCCAAACTGAGAAAGGAAAGACACGCATTAGCATAAAGCGCATTAATTATTTGAACATTCCAGTCAGCCAAATGAGGGGAGAGAGTTTCATGCGGATGCTCTTTCATACACGGCTTCAACAAAACGGTGACACACATCAGGGGAATAGCGCGGGGGACAAAGCAGAAGCACGTGCGGGGACAAAGCACGCCTCTGCTGACACCGTGACCGTCAACACTCCGCAGCGCTGTTCATTTATCAGCGCCGTTACAGGGACGGCAGGCGCAAGAGAGGGCTCGAGGGCTCGAGGGCAAACTTTCCTGGCCAGCAGAGCGGCTGCGGCGGCTGGAGGCTCTCCTCTGAGAGCCAAGCGAGCGGAAACAGAGAAGGGTCATCGCAGGCTTTTACGGCACGAGCACTTACGGCGATACATTACACTAATTAAATCCAAAGGTGGCCAAGCCGTCGGCGTGGGAAGTGTGGTGGTGGTGGGGGGGATGAGTTGCAATTAGATCTTAATGCATGAACCGAGAGTGGCCAGCCACCGTTTGATGCTTTTTGGGTTGGAGTACAGAAGAAAGTAAAAAGATGAAGAAGAAAGACAGCAAGAAAATAAAGCGTGGTCTCAAACTCCCACCGGTGGAGCTCGGGAATCTGCCCGAGACGTCGGGGCATATTAGCATGGCAGAGTCCGGGGGAGCCTTGCTCCAAAATACGAGCCTCAATTAAAGCTTTGGGAGGATTACAAAGCAAATGTACGGCGCTCCCCCGGTGCCAGTCGAGCGGGAAGGAACAGAAGTGGCGGCGTGTTCTTGGCTCCTTATTAAGCACGACGCCGTCTCATTTGGTGCGCTGATGCTGTGGGAAGATTTGAATACGTCTGAATGTCAAACAGTCCTTTATTGCACCTATGGGGCCAGCCTGGCAGAGCAAGCTCCATCTAATTGGCCAATAGATCTCCAGAACCTGACGAGGAGTCGTACCATCAGTATGCGTCATTAGAGTTGGCCCAATTTATGATTACACAAAAATTAGAGGAAACAAAGAATCTGAAGGCAAATGTCACTTAGTGTTACATGGGAATATCACTGCATCCACTGATGGCATGCACTGCAACACTGATAGCCTTTACTCTAAATACATATAATTATTCACTAGTGCTGCTCGGCATGGTTCTATGATCTATGTTTGATGAGCACAACGCTTTGACTAAGCAGCTGTGTGAAGTTGTCCGAACCCCATGCAATACAAGCTGCTTCGGGAGAAACAGCAAGTGAGGTTTGGCAACTTGGTTTTTCTTTAAAGCTGACTGATTCTTCACAAAGCAGGATGTTCCCCAGTAAGATTCTACTAGCATGGATTCTGCTAGATCCTTTGTGCTTAGGTTTAAAGTAGCTGCTACAATTACTTAATACTTCTTTCTGCTCTGGACATGTATGAAGAATTGTAGTTAAGGTGCCAAAGACGTTTCACAATATAATGTCCTACTCCAATCGGGGGGCTATTCCACGAAGCGAGCTAACTCAGTAAGCTAGACTTTTTAAGACAAGCCAGGCTCATTTTGCGCAAATTCCGTTCCACGAAAGAGGCTAGACTTAAGCCTCGCTCAGTTACCACAGCAACATATACGTTTGTACAAACATGCTCCCAGTCTTGCGCCCTATACTCTCGATTATTTCAGATCTTTTGACTTTTTTCTCGCCTTTTCGTATGTCCATTAGTAGGGCTGTTTAAATACTGTGTGCACGCGCATGTTCGGCGATTATAAAAGCCTGGCTTGAATCCGTGGGAACTTGTTGAATCTGAACTGTTTGGCTAACTCAAGCAAGGCTCACTCAAATAAGCTCCGCTTTCATAATTCGTGGAATAGCCCCCTGGAGGGTTTGCTGATTTCTTTGCTCTAGCGCATCTAGTTCAACTCATCAGTTGAGAATCAGCTGTGGTAATTGCGTTGGAGCTGGGGAATCACTAACTTCTCTACTCTGGCCCCCCAGAACCATATTTGGACCCTTCTGCATTCATTTTCTTCAGGTTTTTGGGATAATAATATTACTTTTTTTTCTCCAGGGGAACCACCTAAACAAATTGCAACTGTCAAAGGCAGAAGAAGGAGATTTTTTTTTTTTTTTTTACATGACATTGATGGTATGTTAGTCTGACAAAGCGACAGCTTTAATTATTTGCAAGAGCAGTTCTTCTGCTTCGGCTGGAGTTCCGCAATGGAACGTTACCATGGAAATTGTTCACCCCTGAAATGGCTGGTTAACTTTTCCGATTCATTCGTCTTTCATACGTTTTTAGCGGAATATTACACCTGTCGGAAGAAAAAGGCTTGGTTGCGTTCTTGACGACTATCATCCACTGCTCTCAAAACAAGCCAAAAGGTCAGCGGCTGCCGGCGAAGCAAAAACATTCTACTTTTGTAAACTTTTTCAGACGGAACCGAAACGAGAAGGTCACAGCTGCTTATTCTGTATATGCATCAGGCGAAAGTTCTCATGATCTTTTTTCAGGCGATGACAACCTTTTGGAAAAGATTGAAACAAAGCAAGACACTATGACAACGGCCCGTGTTATGAAATAAGCCAATAATACCTGCTTGAGAGCCGTGAGCGTCTGCAGGCCAGTTGCCTTGGCAACCATGGTGTGGCTATTGCCCGGGCTGGGCTGTAGACTCAGCGAAAGTCCAGAGATGGCATGAACACGCAGATCCACTATGGACACTTTCTCATCCACCACGGAGAATGGTGCCTCACCCAACAGGGCCTCTACCGCTAATGGGGATTCAACCTGGGGGGAAAAGACAGCGTCTGTTTTAGTGTAACATCTACACAGTATACTTTATTTTAAACTCTTAGAAATCACAGCTACCTCTGCTGATAAAGGCTACAGCAGATAGTACATAGACTCCCTGTTATAAAAGTAATGTAAACAAAATAAATACCATATTATACATTTTACACATCACAGCAGCCAAAACATTTCTGTCTGTTTTGATGGTCCCTCTGTTGAACTTTCTTCATACGAAATGTTTTGTATGGTTAAGAAGTGTATGAGTTACAGAATCAGAAGCAAAACAAGATTTCTGACCTCTTACCTGAGCAGGTTAACACCAACCCCTTTGCCCAGTTTAACGGCCTATCAATTGGTTTTCTCAATTACCCACCACTGCCCACCTCAGTCCTATATCAGTCATGAAGGGAACAGGGTCTGGTCCAGAACTTCCTTAATCCGTCTTCCCAAACGATATAGGTGGCGTATAATTGTCTGAACTGACTGTGTGCTATGTTAATGACTACGCTATTTTAATATGTTGGTGAACTTCAGCAGGTATTTAAATAAGGCATGCACAGTTTGTGATGAATAAATATTGGAACACTGCATCCCGTCAGCTTTACATTCCTATTTTGACTTGCAGGTAATCCTTTAAGTCGCACTCACGAGAATTGTATGGATTTCCTGGCTGCCAGAGTAAACATGTTTATTGTTATGTTTTTTTTTCTTTTGTGAGAGTTCATTGCTTCCCGCTGCTCACTGCGAAAAGCTGAACACCCCCTAGTTAAATGACATGTTTTGTTGATATGCTGAGTAAAAATAAGTAAACCTTTTCATAGAACACACTTAAATAAGACCTTTTGGGGGCCATTTCCATGTATTTGCTAAATTTGACATATTGGACAAAAATGTAATGGTAACACTTTACTGTAGAGTACTGTTCATCAGGTTACATGACACTTACATAAGAGTTTCACGACACCTGACGTAACCCTACAGAAACAGCTATAAATGTTATTGAAGTAGGTGTGATAGAAAGGTTACATTAGCCAAATTTGATTTCAATTAGATGAATTAGCATTTAGCATTTCTAAACATTTATGTTACGCAATGACAAGTATATGTAGATATCAGAGTAATGTACAGTAAAGTGCTACCAAACAAAACAAAAGATAGAAAGGACACAGTGTTTGTACGTGTAGGTTAAATATGATACATTTAGCAAATAAACCATAACCTTTGTAAAAGTGTATAAGTGTGTTCACTGTAGAGGAAGTGCTAACTTATCTGCTACTAGTCTCTAAGTTATCTCTAAATTAACAACACTACATTAATTAGTACAGTACCAGTCAAACGTTTTAGATCACTACCAGTCAAACGTTTTAGTACACTACCAGTCAAACGTTTTATTACACTACCAGTCAAACGTTTTAGATACACTACCAGCCAAACGTTTTAGATACACTACCAGTCAAACGTTTTAGATCACTACCAGTCAAACGTTTTAGATCACTACCAGTCAAACGTTTTATTACACTACCAGTCAAACGTTTTAGATACACTACCAGCCAAACGTTTTAGATACACTACCAGTTAAACGTTTTAGATACACTACCAGTCAAACGTTTTAGATACACTACCAGCCAAACGTTTTAGATACACTACCAGTCAAACGTTTTAGTACACTACCAGTCAAACGTTTTAGATACACTACCAGCCAAACGTTTTAGATACACTACCAGTTAAACGTTTTAGATACACTACCAGTCAAACGTTTTAGATACACTACCAGCCAAACGTTTTATTACACTACCAGCCAAACGTTTTATTACACTACCAGTCAAACGTTTTATTACACTACCAGTCAAACGTTTTAGATACACTACCAGCCAAACGTTTTAGATACACTACCAGCCAAACGTTTTAGTACACTACCAGTCAAACGTCTTAGATCACTACCAGCCAAACGTTTTAGATACACTACCAGTCAAACGTTTTATTACACTACCAGCCAAACGTTTTAGATACACTACCAGCCAAACGTTTTAGTACACTACCAGTCAAACGTCTTAGATCACTACCAGCCAAACGTTTTAGATACACTACCAGTCAAACGTTTTATTACACTACCAGTCAAACGTTTTAGATACACTACCAGCCAAACGTTTTAGATACACTACCAGCCAAACGTCTTAGATCACTACCAGCCAAACGTTTTAGATCACTACCAGTCAAACGTTTTATTACACTACCAGTCAAACGTTTTAGATACACTACCAGTCAAACGTTTTAGATCACTACCAGTCAAACGTTTTAGTACACTACCAGTCAAACGTTTTAGTACACTACCAGTCAAACGTTTTAGTACACTACCAGTCAAACGTTTTAGATACACTACCAATCAAACGTTTTAGTACACTACCAGTCAAACGTTTTAGTACACTACCAACCAAACGTTTTAGTACATTACCAGTCAAACATTTTAGTACACTACCAGTCAAACGTTTTAGATCACTACCAGTCAAACGTTTTAGTACACTACCAGTCAAACGTTTTAGATCACTACCAGTCAAACGTTTTAGTACACTACCAGTCAAACGTTTTATTACACTGCCAATCAAACGTTTTAGTACACTACCAGTCAAACGTTTTAGTACACTATCAGACAAACGTTTTAGATACACTACCAGCCAAACGTTTTAGTACACTACCAGCCAAACGTTTTATTACACTACCAGCCAAACGTTTTAGTACACTACCAGCCAAACGTTTTAGAACACTACTAGTCAAACGTTTTAGATACACTACCAGCCAAACGTTTTAGTACACTACCAGTCAAACGTTTTAGTACACTACCAGTCAAACGTTTTAGTACACTACCAGTCAAACGTTTTAGTACACTACCAGCCAAACGTTTTAGTACACTACCAGCCAAACGTTTTAGAACACTACCAGTCAAACGTTTTAGATCACTACCAGTCAAACGTTTTAGATACACTACCAGTCAAACGTTTTAGTACACTACCAGCCAAATGTTTTAGATCACTACCAGCCAAACGTTTTAGTACACTACCAGTCAAACGTTTTAGTACACTACCAGCCAAACGTTTTAGTACACTACCAGCCAAACGTTTTAGTACACTACCAGCCAAACGTTTTAGAACACTACCAGTCAAACGTTTTAGATCACTACCAGTCAAACGTTTTAGATACACTACCAGTCAAACGTTTTAGATCACTACCAGCCAAACGTTTTAGTACACTACCAGCCAAACGTTTTAGTGCACTACCAGTCAAACGTTTTAGTACACTACCAGTCAAACGTTTTAGATCACTACCAGCCAAACGTTTTAGTGCACTACCAGTCAAACGTTTTAGTACACTACCAGTCAAACGTTTTAGATACACTACCAGCCAAATGTTTTAGAACTTTTGACTGGTAGTGTACCTTCAGTAGAATAAGAAAATAAAGAACTCAGTCAAGCTCAGTGCTCACTTTTAAGAAACAATTAAAAACAAATCTCTGAGTTGAATTAAAACTTCAACATGGTAGTACCTTTAAAGTTGAACTTTTAAGTTTGTTTTATTACTGATGAAAACTATCTGTAAGCACTTTGAGCTGCCACTGGTCCTGTGTTGGATTTCATTCGAATATTATGAATGCTCTGCATTCCCAGACTAAAAATCCGACTCCCAGTCATAGACCTAACGCAGCAGCGAGAGACAAAAGAAAGAGAGCGGAGTACAAAGAGGGAGGAGGACGAGAGAAGACAGCTAGAGAGGCAGAATGTAAGAGTGATAGCATAACAGCAGTGTTTAGTGGGTGGATCATACACACTCTTGAGACACAGTGTGGCCAGAGGGCAAAGAAACAAAAAAAAATCTCTGAATAGCACACCTGTAGACCCAAACACTCAGCTGCCACAGAACCCCCCGCCAACTAGCCACTTTAGAGCCATTATAAGCCCTGTCCTCCCCGCCCAGCTCGCTCAAGGCTATGAGAAACAGGTGCAGAAAAAAAGCCATGTGGGTACGTGTGATGGAGAGAGAAAACAGATCTTGTTTTTCACTGTTTGGAGCTTCAGTGTGGGAATGTATTCACACACACACACACACACACACACACACAATATATATATGTACAAGTGTCTCATATGTATTATACATAAGAGCTATTATGTAACTGCTGGAGTTTTAAAAACCTCACTTTCACTGCTAGACTGAGAACAGTCCACTAACCCAAAACATCTAGCCAGCAGTATCCTGTGGGCAGCGTCCTGTGACCACTAATAAAGGACTAGAGGACGACCAACACAAACATTGCAGCAACAGACAAGTTACAGTCTCAGACTTTACCACAATAATATTCACGGGTCCTGATCAGGGTGAAATTATGTTATGTTATAGCTAATATATATATATATATATATATATACATATATATATATATATATATATATATATATATATATGTGTGTGTGTGTATATGTATGGTGGTTTTACATATGTCAGTGTGTTTATTTAACCCTTTCCAAGCGTTTCCTTGTGACAACCCAGATATTATTTGCAGTTATCATCTAATACCTGCTTTGACTACCCACTACAAGATTGCTGATGAATGTATGTATACATAAATAATACATAAAATGTCTGGGGGCATCCAGGAGAAACTATGCTCTTCAAACTGACTTAGAGAATATTATCTTCTTCTCTCAAAATAAGATATTTATGCTACTTAGTATTGTATTTATGCTTATTTACATCTGTTTTAATGACATATAGAGTTTTTACTGGTAAGAATAAATGTATTGATAAGATAAAGGGGTTTAAACAATCAGCTTAGTTGCCTTTTGCACAGTAGTGTATATAGATATAAACCCTCTGAACTCCACAAACTCACTGTATATCAAATGTAAGCTATATCTACAAATGTATCTCTATCTGTGCGATAATATAGTACAGAAATACAGAAATACAGTTCAAACCTTTCCTGAATTTGTGGAGTCTGCTCTATCAATCTCATGTTATCGCAAGATTGAATGTTGTGACCAATGGACTTCACTAAGGATTATTTATCATTCTTCATTCTTCGTTCTTTAGCTGACTTCAGAGTTGCATGTGGGATTGCACATTTGCATATAATATTGAGTCAAGAAAATGCCTTTAGACCAATGAAGGTTAATGTTTCTGTACTTTCCTTTTTTTTATTAAATATGCAACTTTTGTTAACATTACTTGACAGTCATAACTGCCTATGTCTCATTTTCTTTAATGACAAAAAATCTCAATTCTGAATCTGTGAAGAAAAATAGTGCACATGGTCCTTTCCTTTTTATCTTTTATCAAAATTCATGTGCTGTAACTAGAACAATTGTTTCTGAGAGCAGACACTACGCAGCATATGATGAGCGTTCACATTCATAAACAGGAATCATCTGTTAGCGAAAGCTCAGGAAGCTTCAGTGAATCTCCAAAATAACACAGTGAATTATTGAAGGCAGATGATGTTCCACTTGTAAGCCAGTTTCTGCAGCACGAAAATGAACTGGAGGAAGGAATTAAAGGAAATTTGGATATTTTGGCAGCAGCAATTTCCTGCAATTCAGTCTTAATTTCCATAACGTTTTTTTCTCATTTACTCAGTCCAAAGGTTCTGCTGAAGGAGTTTAAATTACTCATGAATGGATGGTAACCCACATGAGAGCACACACAAACACACACAATCTTACTTAGACTTCCAGTCATTTCCTGGAGACTTACCCAAACCTTTACCATCAGCACTACCCTGACCCTAATCCTAACCTTAACTCTAACCCCAACCCTAATCCTTACCCTAACCCTATTTCTTACCATAACCTTAACCCCAATGCCTACCCTAACCTTAACCTTAACTCTAACCCCAACTCTAGTCTTTACCCTAACCTTAACCCCAATGCCTACCCTAACCTTAACTCTAACCCCAACTCTAGTCTTTACCCTAACCTTAACCCCAATGCCTACCCTAACCTTAACTCTAACCCCAACTCTAGTCTTTACCCTAACCTTAACCCCAATGCCTACCCTAACCTTAACTCTAACCCCAACCCTAATCTTTACCATAACCTTAACCCCAATGCCTACCCTAACTTTAACTCTAACCCCAACCCTATTTCTTACCATAACCTTAACCCCAATGCCTAACCTAACTTTAACTCTAACCCCAACCCTAATCCTTACCCTAACCCTATTTCTTACCATAACCTTAACCCCAATGCCTACCCTAACCTTAACCTTAACTCTAACCCCAACCCTAATCTTTACCCTAACCTTAACCCCAATGCCTACCCTAACCTTAACCTTAACTCTAACCCCAACTCTAGTCTTTACCCTAACCTTAACCCCAATGCCTACCCTAACCTTAACTCTAACCCCAACCCTAATCTTTACCCT
Source organism: Megaleporinus macrocephalus (assembly GCA_021613375.1). NCBI lineage: Eukaryota > Metazoa > Chordata > Actinopteri > Characiformes > Anostomidae > Megaleporinus > Megaleporinus macrocephalus. Next base: position 19,096,730 of record CM038726.1, read on the forward strand.
AACCTTAACCCCAATGCCTACCCTAACCTTAACTCTAACCCCAACCCTATTTCTTACCATAACCTTAACCCCAATGCCTACCCTAACTTTAACTCTAACCCCAACCCTAATCTTTACCCTAACCTTAACCCCAATGCCTACCCTAACCTTAACTCTAACCCCAACCCTATTTCTTACCATAACCTTAACCCCAATGCCTACCCTAACTTTAACTCTAACCCCAACCCTATTTCTTACCATAACCTTAACCCCAATGCCTAACCTAACTTTAACTCTAACCTCAACCCTAATCCTTACCCTAACCTTAACCCCAATGCCTACCCTAACCTTAACTCTAACCCCAACTCTAGTCTTTACCCTAACCTTAACCCCAATGCCTACCCTAACCTTAACTCTAACCCCAACCCTAATCTTTACCATAACCTTAACCCCAATGCCTACCCTAACTTTAACTCTAACCCCAACCCTATTTCTTACCATAACCTTAACCCCAATGCCTAACCTAACCTTAACTCTAACCCCAACCCTAATCCTTACCCTAACCCCAATGCCCACCCTGACCATAACCATAACCCTTACTCTATTTTTTAATGATTTACATTGTGCAAGGACAATGTGACATAAACCTGAGCCCCACTACGCCCCACCCCACACACATTTATTATACGTTTATTTTATTTATGTAAGTTACTGTGTGTGCGAAAGGAAAAACTGAATTTTACTCTGGAATACATAATGTTAAACATCATCATGTCACACCTGTCATGTTAATTTACCATTTGCAAAATTATATTGGACACCTATTATAATAATTCCAATCAGCCAATCACGATCATCTCGAGATGTTCTCTACTGGTATAACTTCCAGAACTACTCACAACAAACCTACAGTGATGTAATAGTAGCAAAATTAGTCCAAATTAGATTAAGATTAGATTAAGAAATGATGGAAAGGTGTTACTCAGGAACATTTAATGTCTGACACAAGCAGTATTGATCATCTGGAGGACGGTGCTGTTTTAATTTAATAACTAATAATTCAAGAGGATATAAATGCATCAAATAAATCATCATTTACACCACATTTCTAAGTTGGTTTGATATTTACTTAAGTATTATTAATTACATGTTAAGCAATTGTTAATAAGTAAACATTAAAATAAAGTGTTAGTCTGGCGCTACCAGGTAGATTGAGATCAAAGTTTGACAAGCAGTTTGGCAACAACTTAGGTAGGCGGGACTCCAGTTGGTGGGATTGAAGATGTAGCCATTTTCAAACACTGTACATGTGTACTTCGATGCTGATATATGGGGTACAAACTTTCACTGCTCACTCTTAAAACCTAATAATAATCATCATTTTGCCCAGTTTTTCATGTAATACCTGAATAAAAATTAACAAATGTTGGAAAAGTGTTACTCAGAATCAAAAATCTTTGGACAAACAAAGAAGCCTAATGGATCAACTAGAAAAATGAAAGAATAATTGAATGAATGAATGAACAAATTTGTTTGAGTTACAGGTAAAATTCCAAACGGATAGATGAGAAAAAAGTCACATTATGCCATTATTTTTAGTCCTCAAGTTCAAAAAGCAGAAGCATAACATTACCAGCAATAATAGGCTCTATAATTGCCTCAATCGCATTGGCCTCAGAGTTTGCCCGATTTAACTAGTGGCAAAGTGGGGAGTAAAGCAACTTCAGCTCCTGGCCATTTAGCCCTGAAAGCCTATAATGACTTTTAATTGCGTTTGAAAATGTCTGACCTCTCCATTGAGTGTTGGGCTCCATGCTAGGCTTACGTCTCTCTGCGAAAGAAAAAAGTTTGTGGCATTGATGGAGTTTTATTCACTTTATACACTGGCGTCAGTCGAGAGGCCATGCCTGGCCAGCTTTACTAGATTTTACATAGGAACAGTCTTTAACCCTGAAAGACTCAAATCTGATTGAAGGAAACCAAAGCTGTTCCAGACTGCACATAATGGTCCTCTTGGCCATTTCCATATGTTTGAATATAGCCTTCCTCAAACTTGCAGGCTCCGGAATATCAACATGTCTATCAAGGAGAACATGGAGTTCTTGTTTTTTCTGCCACCAACACAGTATTTATGTAATTCTTCCAGATAAGATGCTGTTAGCTGTCACCTGTTTAATGCTTACTAGAACAGAGCCTGAGCTCGGCTTGGCCTGCGCGAGCCAGTGGTCCCTGGCTAGCGGCTGCTTGGCTTTGTGAAGGCGCCCGTGTTCTGAAAGAGTCTGTTACACTTCATTGACCACCTCGCTCCTATACGTTCTCCTGTTTTCTGCTGGCTGGAAGAAAAGGGCTGAAGGCCGTGCAGGAGGAGGCTGAATGTATAATTAAAACAGTTTACTAGCTGCAGCTTTCTTTCTTCACCCAGTTAAAGACAGGCTTCAAAGCTGCAAGTCTTTTAAAAGACAGCGAGAGAGAGAGAGTTCTAAAGAGAGGATTGATGAGTATTAAAAGAGACTGAGAGAGAGAAAGGGTAAGAGTGACTGAAAGAGAGAGTCAGTAGAAGCAGAGAGAGACAGAATAGCAGAGGGAGGATATATAAAGAGACAGAGAGGATTATAGAGAGAAGAGAAAGAGGGAGAGAATGAGAGAAAAAGAGCGGGCGAGTGAGTGAGTAGTGAAGAGGAAACGATTAGAGGGCAAAAAAGGAGTGAAGAGAGGAAGAGAGAGAGAGAGAGAGAGAGAGAGAGGAAGAGCTCCTGCCAGAATAAAAGTGCATTTGTTTTGCATCCAAGAAGCTGGCAATTAGTTTTATTGTGCTTGCTGTTATACCTGTGTTTGATGTCTGCTGCTTTCTAACAGGCTAAAAGGCTTTGTGCTCTTAAAGAGCTTTCAGAAACCAAAAGATAAGGACGCTCTTCTGTTTTTCAAACTTAATTACAGCCGGCCGTACACCCGGCACACCCCCCCGAGCCAATTAATCCACAGGGAATACGTGTAATCTGGACTACAGAGCAAGGGCGCGCAGGCTATTCACATGGCTTCTCCAGACCCATTAAAAACGGGCTCCCGCTAAACAAAGCAGCGAGCTTGACTCACTCGTGTCGGTGCCCAACAAACTCCATTAAACTAGTTGTGTGTGACAGGGCTGGAGCCTTTGTTCTTCAACCTCAGTAGCTGTACATGAAGCGAAAACGCGGATCAGAAATGTTTGCGAGGCTCAAAAAGCTCCGACGGTGGCAAACTCCTAAATGACAAGGATATTACAAACAGCCGACACTTCGCTGTTTGGGTGACAAGCGCTATTTATAATTAGGCCCCTCTTTTTAACTGGTGACAAATTATTTCCAGCTAGCGCTCTACATGGATCGGCGGAAGGAGGGCTGTACAAGGATTTCAAAAAGTTCCGCGCTGGCCTTTAATTATTAACGACCTTGGCGAGCTCCCTCTGTAATTAGCCAACTTTTTTTTTTTGTGTGTCTGTGAGGGCTCGACTGGATAGGAGGGAAAAAAATAAAAGAAATAAAGTTGATATCAAATCAAAGTGTCATAGTCGTGCTGTACAGGGTTCACTTTTAAACAAAACGATCAAGACTAGCCGAGTATGGCTACTGAAATATATAAACGGCCATTGTAGGTAAGTCACTGATGACCAAACTGCACTACATATGAAATGCTTTGTTAAAATTTAAAGAAGTTGCAAGTAGAAGAGTCAGGACACAAAGAATAATCTGAAAATAAGGTATGTGTGTGTGCTGTCTCCCAGTAAAGTCTAGACTAAGAATCAAAAGATTTTGCATCATTTTTAAGGCCGTGTCATCTATAACTAGGGCTGTGTATTGGCAAGAAACTGGTGATAGCATATGTGTTATGACCTGCGGCGATACGATTCGATATATTGTGAAATATCCAGATTTCTAATTCAAATTTTAGGAAAACTGCCTTAATACAAAAACATACACCCTATACAGAGTCTAATGTTAGTAGTGCACCCTTATTCTGCTTGTTAATGTTGCTGAGGAAGAGTATACTGATGAAGAACACTGCTATCTGGTGGTCAGTGGTTTAAATGAAACACAAAATGAACCACTTTCTGCCACAAATCTATGATTATAAATTATTGATTAAAAACAATTTTAAAAATTGAGAATACAAAGCATATCACCAAATATAACATCGCAATATTCAATATATCTTCAACCAATATCTGGTTTCGCAATCAATTCTTCCAGAAATTAGCCAAATGTGTAGCTTATGGAATTCAATGATTTCATGCTATGACTTCCATAAAACACCAATCTTTATCCCTCAAAACTACCTTTTTTTTAAAAATAAGAAATTCTTGTTACTTTTTGCATGTCATTATGTTTTTATGTATATATTTGCAACTATTATAATAAATCCAATGTTCCTTTAGCAAAACACACAGTTATTACCAAGAGAGTTGAAAAGAATGTGCTTAGGGGTTTAAGCCTGACTGATGGAGGTGTCACAATGAGTGGTGCAAAAAGAAACAGAATGGTGGCATGTGGGGGGAAAAACTCATCTGTAGATGAGTTTATGTGAAATGTGTAAGTTTATGTGAATTGTGTAGGTGGACTTGTAGTCATCAGGATATTCAGTTCTGTACTAACTTAAGGGCTCTTCCAGGTACCTTACGTGGTGGTTCTGTATAGGGATGCATCAGTATAGGAACTGCAGACCGAAGCAAACATCTTAGACTTTTTATGTTTCAATGCCAATACATAAGCAGAAATTAAATTGAGACTAAAGTGGATTAGCACTGGGTTTTCATTTCTACTGAGCTACAAAAGTAGTAAAATAAAATAAAACGCAGATATTTTATTAAAATAATTCAGCATTAATATTCCAGTGTTCTGGAGTACAACAAACAGCAAATACTGGTTTAAAGAATTCGGCCAACTGTAACATAAATGCTGCTAATTTATTTTTAAACCAATGACCTATGTTTGCATATATTCCTCTTTCTTAATGCTCTTAAAAAGGTTCCTTACAATCATACAATGTATTTACAATGTATTATTTTAAATAGAATTTAACTGTGTTCTCAATTCAGGCACTAATATTATTTTTATATATATATATATATATATATATATATATATATATATATATATATATATATATATATATATATATAATTTTTTTTGGGTGGAATTCAGTGCCACAGATGCCAGATCTACAACAGAACAATTCCATCAAATTCAGTCTATTGGATCATCTAATCGGATTTAACTTCCAATAACGGAGCCGTTGGGAGGACGGAGCTGTGCAATAAGCTAATCGTGCTGACCTTGGATTCCCAGCAGACACTGAAGCAAATGAACAGACTCAATCTCCTCCATCTCAATATGGCCGTAATAGTCTAATATTTAACTTGCTCCGTGTGCAGGCTAAGAGGATCTGACCCAGAAACACTGCAGTGACACTAGAAGAACTTTCAAATATAACTGGAACCAGGTGAGTTAGTAAGGATGTAAAGATAGTAACATCGGCTCCGACAGGTCATATGTTTATTCACTGAGTCATCTTCTACCCGCGAGCAGAATGTCATGTTGAATAAGGGCAGGACGTACCTTCCAGTGACTCAGACTGCAACTTGAAGGCAGATTTAGTAACATATGGGCTACATACTGCAGCAAAGTGTTCATTACTGAGCTTTGGAGGTTAAAGTTTAACATCACATTGTCATATCTAGAGGCATCACATTAACTCAGGGTCTGCTCCTGGAGATCTGCTGCCCTTTAGCATTCAGTTCCGCTCATAGTCTAACACATCTGATCTAGCTAATTGGAGTCAAGAGTCAAGTGTGTTAGATACGGGTTGGATTGGGAAATTTTCCCCACAGAGAGTTGAAGCCATCATCAGCGATAACAAAAGCATTTTTAATTTCATATCAATTATTTCTCACTCCTGGTTCACAGAAGCAGAGAAATTCTGTCCAAAGACACTACTCAGAAGAAATATTTTTTTTGAATTTGATGAAAATTAATGGATGTATCCTCATGTCTTGTGGAATGAGATGACAATGTTGTATTATTGCCATGTACTGCACAGCACGACAGTCAATCACCAACCTTCATTTATTCAGTTTCCAGTTAACGGCCAGTAGAAGTTCAAGCCCTTTATTCCTTAAAACAACCCACAGAAAACTTAATAACTCAACACATTATCAAATGTTCACTATTTACTGTGGCCGTCCTTCTGTCACAGTCTTCTCTCTTATCAGGAGACTTCTGTTCAGTTCTTCAAAGAACTGGTGGGATATTTCTCCACACCTAGAAAGTAAAATTTAGGAAGTTGGCTGTATTTTCAACTTCTTATGATCCAAATCATGATAAATACACTCAATCATGTTTAAGGTCTGGAACCTGGGGAAGTCATTGTTCTACCAACACCAACAGATGTTCAGATGTTCCTATTTTTTGCATATTTCCCTTTTTAGTAATGGCTTCTTGACAGCTACACATCCTTTCAGACCCATAGTCGCGGGTTGTGTTCTTACCGTGGAAGGATGGACAGAAACATCAGTGGATCTTTTCAGATAAGAAGCAAATGTCGAACTTGACTTTCTTCTCTCTTTTAAGGATGAAAGGTTGAAGTGCTGTTTATCTGATGGTTACAGTTTTGGTGGTCTAGCAGGTCTTGCGTGGTTGCTAGGAGTCCAGTTTTTACTTTAACTTTCAGGAACACTTGATTTCTTTGACTACCTTAACCAAGCAGTTTATAGATATTATGTAAACACTCTTCTCAGGAAGGTCAAGGTCCAGTTTTGCACAGTGCTGTCCTTGCTTTACATCAAAACAAACACAAGAATGTCAGAAGTGTGGTCGGAAAACTTGTCATTATGCAACCCCTGCATGAGTTAAAACCTCAAACCCCTCTAGTACTTTACCTTCAGGATTGTGGAACCCTGTTCCAGAGCCACCAGCACAGTATGGTCCACTAGTTCAGCCACCCGGGCGTCCTGTACCTTCAGTGAATCCTGGACCAGGTCAGTGACGTCTACCTGCCAGTCAGGCCCCAGCATAGTGATAACCTGGTTGGTGCCCTCAGTGGAGGTGGTGTGGAACTGGGTCAGGACTTTGATTTGGGCCCGCTGGTACTGCAGCGTGCATCCCCGGCTCACCTTTCTATCATCCTCGTCATCGTCATCACTGTCACGGGCTGACCTGTTGGCAAGGAAATAAAGTTCCATTTAAAAAAACATGAACAATGGATATATACAGAGCTACACTAATACTGGGTTAGAAGCCCTTCATGCTTAGGTTGAACTAATGGCTGTGCTGTTAGCCTACTAAAACAGGAATGTATAGATTCATTTTATGGATTGTAGTAATCCAGCAGTATTGCCAAGTCGCTTCAAGCGAGCTCAGTTTGTGTCATTGTAATCCAAGTGTATGTCCAAGTTGAGTCTCGAGTCTCTGGGGTACAAGCTCTTTAGTGGAGAATTTTAGTTTAGTTTTTATTAGCTACAAGCTGAAACTGAAGTTTGTACAAAACTTAATTTCAACTAAAAACTTCCAACAGCATCCAACAGTATAGAAAAGACAGAACTGAAAGAACTGAAAAAGAAAAAAGACGAAACCCCCTAAAATCTTTAGTTAATCAGTAACACAGACACTCTTGATAGCTAGCTTCCATAAAAAACTAATCCAGCTAAAGTTTTAGTACATTCTGAATGGCAGGTGAAACTACTAGTAAACAACTCAGACTTGGAATGTATTTATAACTTTAAGTTTAGATTAACTAGTAAAGTTTTACTCATATATTTAGGTACGTCATAAACACTGCTAAAGAACTGAACATAGTATATTTCTTCTAGCATTATTAATTAGCAAGCTAGGCTTTCTCATTTTTTTTGGGTTAATGGCGTACCTCAACTTTTGCTACCAGCTACATTGTTTTCCACTGCCTATATCGTATCCCTCAGTGTAGCTGGTCTTCATAGTAACACCTCACTGAACTGATAGGAAAGTACTACATTAAAGTACTAGAGTTGGACAATGTGATGATCCCAACTGCTCAAAGACAATGCAGAAGAATATGCTAACGTGGTAGCTATCCTTTGTGTTTAGGGTGGAAGTTGCTACAGCAACACCGCATGAAACTTAAGTAAAAAAACTGCTAAACAAATCAGGAGAGTTGGGCAAATACTACATCAGAGTTCAGACCTCCAAATGATTCTGGTTGTTTAAATGTGCCCAGAGAAGTACCCCAACCAGGTAGCTAGCTTTAGCATGTGTGTGGCGTGGAAAAGCAGCTTCTCATGCTCGGAAATTGTCTTCGACTTAACAGTAGCCTGCGGCGTTTTTACATCACTTGGAACCTTGATGGAGGTGATACCAAAAATAGTACCCAGCACCAGGTACCTGGTCCATCTAATAAAAAACAAAAAACAAAAACAACAAGTGGCAAACAAAAAAATAATAAAAAACAAAAAAAGCTCGAGCCAACCTGGTACCATGCAGCAACAAAGTGGCTTTAGTCGTCAATTCATGGCCTGGCGGGAGGACCAAAACATTTCAATATGAGTGCTGTTACAGCGGACTTCTAAATCAATCAACATTTATTTGTATAGCGCTGTTTACAACCAGTGTTGTCTCCAAGCAGCTTTACAGAAAAGCAGTCCATACAGCAACGTGAAAAAAGGTTTCGAGGTCCAAGCCCCACTAGAGCAAGCCAGAGGCGACAGTGGCTTCCCTTAATAATAAGAAGAAACCTTGAGAAGAACCCAGGCTCAATGGAGGAACCCATACCCCTCTGAAAAGCCACTAATGATATAAAACACAGTTCACCCCAAGTACAAATGGGTGGTGCTTATGAATAACCAAAGTCAAATCAACTTTTTCTAGCATCGTACAGCCTCAGAACCTTTATCATACGCTCAACAATGTGTCTCAAAAACTCTTCCTTACAGCAGTGCCATAGAAGAATCACTTACAGTTCCCTTCAGTGAAGAACCTCTTTAAATGTTATATAACATCAACATAATTAAACCTCTACTTAGAGGTTAAAGGCTTGGCCTAGAACTGTATGTGAAAACTGAACATAAATGCTGTTGCACAGTCATAGAACTTGGCCAAGATTGAGATCACCTTGGACGGTGAAACTTCATAAATTGCTAGATAACTATTATGACACTGTTGCTTGTTGGCTTATGCAGACGGGGATCTGCTTGTGGTCCGCAGTTATTCGAGGTGTGTTGTGAGGTTTCAAAACAGTCGTTATCTTGTGCCAGGATCTTGTGGTTTCATTGCAGGGCGGAAAGGGAGGACGTGACATCAAGAGCATCCTGAAAGGATTAGGTGACTACAAATGACAATCGGTGTTCTAATACTTCTCACCGCGGTGTAATCACGGAAGCAAGGGAGTCTTGGTTCCAGCATGCACCCTCAGTTCACCCTGCAGTTTGGAGCGCTACACAAGCAGCTTTCGAACACAGCTCGCATCAAAAGCAGCATCATCTGGACACCTGAATCATGCATCAGCGCCGTTCGTACGCCTCATACATACAAACCAGGCCAATCTGTTCAGCTAGAGAGGATCTGGCATTGCAGCCTGCCTCCGTCATACGGAGCGAGAAAGCAAGCGAGCTTGTGATGCTTGAGAGCTCCTCCTCCAAACAGACGCGCGGAGCTAATTAATCCACTCTTTGACTTTCTACACTCGGATAGCTGGAGACGCACGCAGAGCCTGTCTGCTAGTGACTGACAAAGCATGTACCGCCCATTGATTACCAGCAGCTGAAGCAGATCAGTATCACCATGCACCCAATGCTGACTGCGGTCAAACGTTGTTAAGACAGAGAGTGGGAGACAGCTACAGAGCTAAAGAGCCAGGGATTGATTTGGGCTTAATTGAGGCGCCCAAGCCCGACTACAGTTTTGCTGAAAAAACGAACAGAGAGGGCTTTAATACACCAAGATGCTGCACTTTGAGACTTTTTCTGCATAGGCTGTCATTGAAGAATTGAGTGGCATCTAACATATATATCTATATATAAAGGCAGTCAAAAAGAAACATTGTGCATAACAACCTTTTTTACCTTCAGTCAGGTTGTATTCTTTTTTGTACTGGGTTTTGTACTTTGTTTTGTTCTGTGTAACTGCTACTGGCTGCTAAATTTCCTTCAGTATCTATCTATCTATCTATCTATCTATCTATCTATCTATCTATCTATCTATCTATCTATCTATCTATCTATCTATCTATCTATCTATCTATCTATCTATCTATCTATCTATCTATCTATCTATCTATCTATCTATCTATCTATCTATCTCAGACTATTCAACAAATAAACACAACTACAGTAACTGACAAATACGAGTGTTTATCAGTATTTGTAGATCCTGCTCAAGCCAATTTGAGCCATTCAAGCCCAGCCAAAAGAGTTTTGCTGAAGAACTGAGTGGAGAGAGATTGTATTAAGCAAAACACTGCACTGTATTTTTCCTTACTTGGCAATCTGCATAATTGTAACTTGAAATATCAAGAAGGTAAAGTTTTTTTCCCCCCATTTCAGCTTACTCCTTGAAATATGTTGACATTCACTAGAGTGCAAATAAATTACAGCAGCAGTCAAAAAGGATTACTCAAAAGGTTTTTTTCTGTGTAAAGATCAGCTTTAAAAAATGTATGCAAATGGAGGAAATGGAGAAGCAAAACTGCACTAGCAATTCACACTGTGTTGTGAAAAAAGTGTGACCAAGACTGGACCAGAATATAACCATCCTGTATTTGTATCCCAAATGTATTTCAAAGAGAGGGCCGCAGTGAAGAGGGAAGACTTTGCTGGCTCTGGTAAACAGAGGCTCCTCTTGGGTGCTCATTCACAACAATGCGCCTCATTTCAATCTTCTAATTATTACCTACTCTATTTACTAATTTACCTTCATTGCTGCAGCATCTACCCACTTGCCTTTTTCAGAAACTTTTTGTACTCATATGAAGGATGAAGTATTTGTGGGCAACTGACATTCACGAAAGGACACACCAGCGGCGTCCTTCAATTTCTCAGAGATAAATGTGCTTTTCTCAGCTAGCTTTGAAGACTTCTACCAAATGGACGAACCCTCAGTGATGGAATGGCTGAGAAATTAGGGCTCCAGAACTCCAATATTCAAAGGCTTGCTTTGTCTAACAGGTCACTAGCCTCTCTTAGAGGTGGCTTCTTAGTTTTTTAATCGCTGTGCATTGCACTTAGCCAGCACTTCACAGAGATGCAAAAAGCATATACCACAGCCCGAGTAAGCCACCATGAAAATACATGCTGTTACAAGTAGTTCCATTTTTTTGCTAAGAGAAGAAATGTTTGTGGGGCTATTTGAGGTCCATTCGTACAAATTTAGAATTTAGAAGAGCCTGAATACGGGTGGAGTGGTGGGTTTTCTGGAGAAGAAGAGTACCGTGTGCTGGAGAGGTTGTGTTTGCTCTCATTGTGTTTGTTGCTGTTTTCAGCAAATATTAATTAAAAAAAAGTCATGAAAAAAGTTCATAACCTTGAGTCTCCTAAGGTTCTTCCAAGAAATCAGAACGTTACGGGATATTGCAGTTCACCTTTATCGACATTTTTAGATAAAGAAAAAAAATCTAAATCCCAAAATTAAAAAACAGATACTTACACAATAAACAAATATCAGAATAGCCTTACGAGAAAAGCACCACTCTTAGGAAGCATCAAAGAACTAACAGCGCCCACTTGTGGGGAATCTTCTGCCTGTGTGAGTGAGCTAAAAGCAAGGTCAATGAGGTTTCATCTAATCATCTAATCCAGTGTATTATGTGTAATGTATTATTTTATAGCTAGTTGGGAATAAGTATACAAATTTTTCTCCTTCGACATGGTTAAAGTTAGATCTCCAGTGTTGCAATATAAAGGACTGGCCATTGTACAGGTCATAGCTGGTAGAGGTCAAGTTGTTGCACTTTTTAATACTCAAATTTCTGTGTGAAGGTACACCTGAGCTAAACCTGTAGTGAAGTTTCAGTTAATTCACTGCGAGTCTCTAACAGACACCTGTTCTCTGAGATATTTCACTGAGAAAGAGCTTCTGTCAGCACTCTGTTGGTCCTCCTGTAGTCTTCATGAACCTCCCAATACCGATTCTTTATTCTGTCATAGGCTGATTTTTTTAAAACAATAAAACAAAAACGCTTCACATGCTTCCCACAGTTCTGTTTTGTGTTTATTTGCGTGAACAGAAGGGACTAATCCCTTCCAACACATCAAAAACAGTTGCTGACCCTCAGCAGCTATGTGACATGCATGCTTCTGACCAATTCGGTTCTGACTGCCAGTGCATGTGAGCGCCAGTTCGAGCACAGCTGTATTTTTCTCTATATTTCAGCTTTTCCTGTAAACAATGTTGCAATGGCCAAAGGGGACTGAGGTGGACGGTGGTGACCCCAGGAGACAGCGTCTCTCTAGTAAGTGTGTGTACAATCACTGCTGGAGCTGCTCACTGGGGTCATGCAGAGTGTATTTCCACAAGGACATACCCGGAATTGTGAGCTTTTGTCTGAACTCATTAGGATCTAGATGACTCCAGGACATACGGGGAGTTGCAGTCATACAGAGTTGCAAAACAAACAAACAAAAATAAATAAATAAAAAAACAGTCCTTCCTTCTTTTTTTAGCCAACCAGGATGGGCGGAGCTTATATATATGTACAAGAGCCCGTAAGGCTTCTTTGTAGCATGAAACCCAAACATATTAGACAAAGTGAGCACAATCAAGACGTTCTAAAACTACTTCTGGGATCTAGGTAAAAGCTTATGGTGGTTTTTGCTCAGAACTGGATTAATACCACCACGTCTGATCACATTTCCACCTGAATGGCCGATAAGTATTAATACAAAAAAATTAGGAAGCAAATTTTACTCACAGCCCATGTGTACAGAAAAGAAAACCTATATTTTGTATATATACACACATTATCTTCTCTATATGAAGAGATAGCTGGCAGTGTATTCTGTCTGCTGAGCATTTTAACAGTTGATAGCATTGGCTAACCTACTTATTAGTTAGTTTAGCTTTTAACTAGTTCACATGAAATACTATAGTGCACCTACGCTTACACAAATGTCTAAGATCGTATGGAATCACCTGTGGAATCAAACACAGCTTCTTTGTCCAGTGTGAAAGTATATGCTCAAAAGTACTCGTTCCTTAAGTCCAGGCATGAATATTGCTGGGTTTGCTCTTACATTCACTAACTTTTTAATTAGTTTTAATTCTAAAACTAGCAATTAACATCCTTCTAGCTAATGTTCAGATGCAAATATTGGTCATGTTGAATAAATAGCACTGGGGAAGGTAAATTAGCGAAATTGCTCTTAGCTTCAGCTGCAAATATTATCAATCATTAGGTTCTGCTTGTACCAATCTTGAGCGGAATCAAAAACTATAAAGCTGGAACCTCCTGTACTAAACAGATGACCACTAGAAAAAGCAGAGTTCCGGTTTACAGAGACCAGATGTTCCATTACTTTGTATAGTGCTCTTAGTAAAGGTCATTAAAAATAAATAAGTACACTTTGCTATAACGCCATTATGAGATGACATCACGTTGCTATGGAGATGCTATTTGTTAAAAGGCTCTTTATAATAAGTCTTTTTTTTATAATACATGGAGTTGTTCAGTGTCCCAGTTGTACAGATATATATATATATATATATATATATATATATATATATATATATATATATATGTAACATAATTCATTCAATTATTAGCCTCATTTTACAGAGCTATAAGTAACTACTGAATTATAGCTTCCTGGCCAGCTGAATGTCTCTGTATTACAAATTAATGAACAAACTATATAGAGACTGCGTTGTTATTTTATAGGAGAAATGCTACACTGTATGGCTTTTCTTTTAAATTGCACAAATTACATTTCTGCTTGTAAAGAAAACAATATGGTGAAGATCCTTAAAGTAAATAAATAATAACACTTTTCTTCTCTGTGCGAGTAACACGATAATTCAATTACTCAGCGACAAAAGGGCAAAACCAATTACACAAGCAACTAGTTGAACTAGTTAACGTTGTGCTATTTAAGTCTATGAAGATATTTACAGTTGCACACAGAGACTATTGGCGATCTCCTAAGCAGCTTCATAAGTAATGCAGAACAACTATTAATAATGACCGGAGTAGAAGTGGCAAAACAAAATAATTTCTTATATTTACAATGGAATTTCTTAAAACATTCAGCGTGATATTCATCATAGAAAGTGAAGTTTGTTGGGCTCTTTTCTTCTCTTTGTGATCCTCGTGCTCTAAAATAAAATGCTAAAGGTGAAAAATGTGCGCAGTGAAAATAGTCCAACACTTGAACCAACAGAGCAAATATACAGAGTAAATATAAACCCAAATTAGGAACTAGTGAGTGAGTGAAATTAAACAGTAAGAAGTGGATTAAAAGTTGGTACACAGCCCTGTGCTAATTTGGCTCTAATATTTTTTTTTCTTTTTGTCATTTGTCGTTTTTTTCATTGTTATCATTCAACTGTCCAAGATATATATATATATATATATATATATATATATATATATATATATATATATATATATATATATATGTTCCTCACCATGACCCCACTGGCACGACCATCACCATATATATATATATATATATATCTCGCTTGCTACTGGCTGCTGCTGGCCTCTAAAAGGTCGTGAGGCAAGGTCATGTTGGTGGTGGCCGTGGCAGTGGGATCACAGGGGGCACACAGCCTTCGGAAACGAGACTACGTGTGTTGTTTATGTCATTGTTCATCAGGTAAAGGTGTGTTGTTGTGTTGTTCTGTGGCAGGGGATGTGGGTTGTCATAGTGTTTTGTGTGTAAGGGAGGGTTGCCGGTGGCGTAAAGCCTGTGGTTGGCGCTGACCTCCCGTGCGGGTTCGGTGCTTTGTATTTGTCTTTTCTGCTGGTGTCAGTAAAGCAGGAGTCATGGCCTCCAGTGCGGCTTATACTGTACAAAGGCCACTATATATGCTGTAATAACCATAATAAAGTGTGGGGAAAGTGGTGATCTGTGTATGTCACCTGCGGTCAGGCAGGATGGGAACCCTCCA
Source organism: Megaleporinus macrocephalus (assembly GCA_021613375.1). Lineage (NCBI taxonomy): Eukaryota > Metazoa > Chordata > Actinopteri > Characiformes > Anostomidae > Megaleporinus > Megaleporinus macrocephalus. The sequence continues at coordinate 19,111,813 of CM038726.1, forward strand.
GCCCTTGATGAAAGCCAGGCGGTTGTCCGAGAGCTCCAGACGAAGGGGTAGTTTGGGGACCCAAACGGTCAGTTCCAGCGGGGCGCTGAGGTGCTCATAGCTGAAAATCACACGAGCGTTCATGGAGCCTCTCGTTTCCTTTCCATTCACATAGACATAGTCACAGCTCATGGATACCTGAGAGGCAAACCAGACAGAAAGAGAGGTTATACACAGGACGTATGTGTGAACGTTTTTGGGGACGTATTTAAAAAGCTATTACTTTATTTTTAAATATTCAAACATTATTAATACAGTCAATTATTCACAGTTATCATCTAATTCCTGGTTTGAATGGTTCGAATGAAGACAAAATCAAGATTTCTGGTAAAGGAATTAAACAAATTCATGCCATGTCTGGGGCGTCCAGGAGAAAAAAAAAACTGGCACACAAGATATTATCTCCTCCTTTCAAAATAACCTATTAAGGCTACTTTGTATTGTATTTTTGCCTATTTACATCTCTTTTTATGATATCTGGTGTTCCTACTGGTGAAAATACACTTTACACAAAGATAAAACATTGTCAGAACAAAACCATCTCCAACAAGATATTGAACAAAACATGCTTTACTTTTATTAATAGTCAGTACAACAATTTTTTACCCCAAGTCATTTAATGTTTAACAGGGATCCAATGGTGTCCAAAACAGAATAAACACAAGTTGGTGTTTTTTTGGCCCGCAACCACCTCCAATGTATTATTCTTGAGAGATGACATGTAAACACATGCAAATAAATATACAACTAATAAACTAACAAGCAAACAAGAAAAAGGAAACAAAAATTGGACACAATTACATAATTATTTAAATGCCTTTCCAGGCAGGCCTCCTGCTTAAAAACACACTTCCGTAATAGAAACCAACGGCCAAGTGTCTTAGCATCTGATCAGGATTATGTTGGAAAAAATGCTGGAACAGATAAAAGTAAATGATACTACATTGGAAATAATGATACCAAACACATCACTTTAAATGTGTTCCTTAAAAATGTTTCAGCAGTAGATCATTCTGAAATGTAATTAAATAAACAAATACTGCTGAGCCTGCATTTTTTAAATGGCATACATTTGACTGTTTGTTTCCTAATGTTTCACTTTTCTCTTTGTATTTAGTTTGTATCTTTACCTTTCCAACAGTCTCCCTCTGGAGCTGCTGTTTACACTGTTTTTGTCTTGTCGTATTACCTGCCCTTAATTGTCATGTTTCGTTATGTAAATTTCAGCGTTTTGGTCATTAACTTTGTAAAGCCTCCTCTGAGAGAAGTCTGAGAGGGGTATATAAATACAATGAATTATGTATTATGCATCATTTTGCGTTAACAGACTTAGACAAATAGACTTAGACAATAAAATAAGAACAAAGAAATTCAAAAAGGATGTGTAGCTGTCAAGAAGCTGTCCCTGAGAGCATAAAGATGGATGTTCTCTGGTGTTCTCAGAATAAATGGACTGCTCACCCCAGAGTCCAGATCTCAGCATCATTCAATGTGTTTGGGATTTCTTGGTTTGTGAGAAGCAGTTCTAAAACGTAGCACTAAAACTAAGAAATGGAAAAACATTTCCATTATATGACCAAGTGGTTACTGAATCACACAGAACCTTACGCTGAATTGATGATATAGTCCCACACAGAATGAGCAGACGTCTTCAAGCCTGTGCGCAAACTGCAGAAAAGCTTTTCAAACTGCAGTACTTTGTGTTTTTCCCAGCATGTTTCTGTATAAGCACATCATTAATGCCGCAACACCAAATACCACCTTATTAGACACTGACTGTGGCAGTTTTAGCCAGAGGCATTATTTTTTTTCCAAGAATCACTTATTATTATTCTGAATATTTAGCCTTTCAGTACAGCACACAACTCCTGGATACACTCAGACACAAACGCATGCAAATCATTAGTCTTTCTGCAAGTAACATGAGGGGGATAAACAAGCAAAACAAAACACTACGACCTCATGAGACCACATGGACCCTTTACCATCATTTATAGCCTCATACAACACACAGCATTCACATGGGATTAGTTCTGCTTGGGGTTTGGGAGGGTCATGTAATTACTACTGCCGTTCTCAGTGATTTTAGTCTCGTCCCGATCCACCGTGTCAATCAGATTTTTACAGACTGTGCGAGTCTCACGCCATTTAACTTCTGTAAGAGGAAGCATAGAAATAACGGCAACTTCCATTGTGAGTAAAAACCCTATTATTTTGTGTGGAATTGGAATGTGAAGACAACAGAAGAAGCATTTATTTGAGTAAATGATTCAATATGTCCATGCGTACTGTCTAACCTTCTCTAAACATTAAAACCTAAAAATGATTAAAATAAATGAAAAAAAAAGGTTTTTATGATAAAAAAAAATTTAAACTAATGATAATATCAATGACACGATTGTACGATAATATCAATTGATTACGACAGCTAAACTGATTAGTGAACAAAATAATAGCTAAATAAAATGTTTTTCTACTCTATCCTAGAGTGAATATTGAAAGTATGAACAGAGAATGCACTCCCATCTCTGTCATTTATAAATCCTTCGTAAACATTATAGACTTCCTGTGATATTCTGGCATTACTAACTGTGTTTGAAAGCCGCCACATATTGCTTCCTCTTTTTTTTTTTTACAAAACTGTACAAACATATTTAATTTGGTAACAAAATCTTATATATATTTCATGTAATTCTTTAAAGCTAAAATAGAAAAAGGTCCTACTCTATTAATGCAGAATGCTGGAAAAAAAACAATATATACCCATATATATATATAAGTTGTGTTTTGGATGCTGCTATGTTGGTCAGAAGCAATAGATGCTGATCACTGTACCATGACTGTTGATGGCCTGCCTGCATTCCCAGCTGCTTAGTAGAGCTGAGTCTCCACCACCAGCTTTTCTCTAGAGGGCTGTATTCCCAGCATCTTCTTACTCCACACCAATGATCCACTATAATCACTAATATGCAATTACTTACTCCATCTAAAGTCTGCCTCAGCTGTATTTCTGTCTAAATGAAAGAAAAAGCTCACTTTACTCCCTCACTTCCAGTCAAGGCCAGAAACAAACCCACTGTTTTTCTGTCAGTCTCCCAAGTCCACTTGCCGACTCTGCACAAGCGCGACAGTCTTTAATAATACATTACTTATCGTAATATATAGCTGGGGCTTTGCTTTGGGATACCATCTATGATTTATCTGGGGGTCTCAGGCAGCTGACATTGTAATCAGAGAAACTAATCTTGCCCTGATGGAAGTTGGAAGCTGTAGTCTTCCTAGGCCTTGAGATTCATCACAGTGGGGATATCTATGTAATAAAACACTTAGGCCTTCCAGGCAACCCCCTCCTTTATCCATATCAATACTGGGAATTGATCAGCTGAGATGAAGCGTTTTATTTTATTTTATTTTACTTTTTGAGGTCAGGACGAGATGATCAGATAATTGACAAACGACAACAACAACAAACAAACAATCGGTTAAATCAAAGCAAATAATATCAAAGCCTTAAAGCTTTTCTTTTCTTTTTTCACTTGACCTTGTCAGCCACTAAGTGTTTTGTTGTTTTGGAAAACGGCCCCAAGACTCGACAATAACATCAGCTTCTTGGTACATAAACAGCAAATTGCCATATCAGGCCACAACACCATCTGGGATACGGCATTTCTAAACAGTGGCTCTAGAACTTTGATGAGGTGGTGTACGTGTACATGGTCATTTGGATTTCGCTTTTATCCAAAGCGACTTACTTACATTGGCTAACGGTGAGTCAGTCAGTATGCAGCAGCTTGGGGTTAAATGTTTCCCTCCAGGAAACCCAACAGCTGGGATCAAACCCCTGGCCTTTTGAATTGTAGCCAAGCCTGCAGACTGCTGAGGGTAGCTGTAATAGCACTAGCTGTACAGTGACGGGGGCGGCACACCAGCAACAGGAACAACTGTCTCCTAAAGACATTTAGATCAGCCTGTCTCTCTCCACCACCACCGTTTACTTTGAGAGATGTAACCGAATACAAACAGACCAGATACAATTACAGATATGAATAAAAAGCCTCATGCCATAAAAACAAAAAACACTAGAAGATAATCCTTGCTTTTACACATCCATCACATCCATCAGTCCCTTCCTCCGTCAGTCATAACTCTGTCTTGCTCATGAGACCTTAAAGAAGTGTGAATGTGTTGCTCATGTTGTTGTGTATTACATTAGCCACATGTGATTTTTGCACACAGCGGAATTTGACCGTGCAGTGAAACACCCACATATACACACACTAGTGAACACATTAGGGGGCAGTGAGCACACGTGCCCGGAACAACCCTATCCACGGCACCCGGGGAGCAGTTGGGGTAAAGGGCACCTCAGCCGTGGCCTGGGGGATCCCGGGGATCGAACCGGCGACCTTCCGGCCACAAGACCGGATCCCTAACCTTCAGGCCACGACTGCCCCTATTACGCAGTGGGACTGTTTAGAGTATGTTGGGGCAGTGGTGCAGTGTCATGGCTTGCCTGCTATCTCAGCTGTTTAGTAGCGCTAGGCGGTGGTCTTCACTGCTGCTATGTTCAATAAAAGACCATCCCACCGTTTTATGCAAACTGTCTTGCTGGGCAAACCTACACACAGCCTTAATATGGGCTGACCGTCCCAGAGTCCAGACTTCAACATCACTGAATGTGTTTGGGATCGCTCAGATTGGGGTGAAGCAGAAGATGCAACCAACTTCTAAGACTGGATTTATCTTATTTATCCTTTAACATTTGATATTACATTTACCTCTGCATTGTAATAGCTGCTTTTAAGTTAAATAAATAACAGGTGGTCTCTACATTATGGGCAGTATGGCACATTGCCAGCTAAGAGTAAAGTTATAATATAATGCAAATAGTAAATAATACTAGGCAAAAGCATGCAAAGGTTTGGGTGCCCCTGGATAAGCAATTTACTTGCCCCTAGAAAATCAATGACACATAATTTTAGACTTAATTCAATTCAGTCGTATTGTCATTATACACACACACACACACACACACACACACACACACATTAAAACATATAACTTCTAGTGGGCCCTGAATCCACATCCGATTTACACCATGCCCACTTCCTGTACAGCTATTTTAAGCAATAAGCACTTATAGACTGGTTAATAGTGTTACACCCCCCAGCACCTCCGCTAATCTGTGCAGCCCCTGAAAACTACCAATAAACATGACCTGCTAATTCCATACAGAAGCTTCTCAGCAATGTGGGTGTGAGGAGGGTAACTGGAAGTGCTCCCCTGTTGTACAGCTCTTCCACCCCCGAAGGAACCAAGCTGGCAGCTTCAGCAGTGCTAGTAATATGGCAGGGGCGGAGGCCTAGACACCACGGCAGGAAGATTCCTGTTAAGCTTCACAGATCCTCCTACACTCTAACCCTCGCTGCGTTCATTCAGAGGACGCTCTCTGCCGTGGTGTACTGCCCAGACCACCGAACAGATGGATGAATGGACAATCTCTCGGCCGCTGCTGAATCTACAGTGCCGAGCTTTTAAGAGAACCATATTGGCTGCGGCTTGAAGCACGCGTGCGAACGTAATGGCAGACTGATGGGTTTAAAAGCGACGGCGCATTCGTGGGGTAACAGGGTGGGCTAATGTTTTAATGCGGGTTAATGGCACTCACAGAACTGAATGGTGGTGCAAGCAATTAAGGAAAGTGCCGGGTGATTCTGACACTGATCCCAAGCAAGACTGTTTGCTAGCATGTTTTAAATACAGAGGTGTTGTGTGTGGGGGTAAAGCGTGCCACTGCTCTCATACAGAGTCTGAAACACTACAGTGGAATTTGTTACAGCATTTCACGACTGTATGAGTTTCTATGGGCATGACGTGATCACTTACTGTTTCTTAAATCTGTGTGCGCCACAATTGTTGGCACCCGTCACTGATTATTTAGTGCGGCCTCCCTTTGCAGTGATAACAGCTCCAAGTCTTCACCTATACCGCTTAATAAGACTGTAGTACACAAGTTAAGAGATCTGAGACCATTCCCCTACACAGAATCTCTGGATCCTTCAGATGCTTCTTCAGCTTATGCCATAAGTTGTCTATAGGATTGAGGTCAGAGAGTTAGGATGGCAAAACCTTTAACTTTTTTTGAAGCGTGGATCATTTTTCTGCTGGAAGATCTACCAATGCTTGCTAGCATTTGATCAAGTCCATGTATCCTCAGAAAAAAAAAAAAAAAACAGCCACACGAAGGCATAAATCCACCATTATTCTCAGCGGGCATAAGATACTTTTCTGCATGGCTATCTTTGTGTCTTTGATTGTTGCCGATTACCTCTATTTTGGTGTCACCTGACCATAGAAAATAGTCCCACTGCAAGTTCCAGTACACTCTGGCAAACTGTGGGCACTTGAGAGTGTTGGTGCTTGACAGCAGAGGCTTTCTTCTGGCAACCCTCCCAAACATCTTGTGATTATGTAGTTGGCATCTGATTATGATTTAGGAGGCATTCTGGCCTCAAGGCCTGGTCTAATTCCTCAGCTGTGATCCTTGGGGATCCTTTGTCCACTGAAATCAGCCTCCACTCTGCGCATACCTCTTAATTATTGCACTGATAGTCACTGTGTAGGAAGCCATTTATAGGCTTCTAATAAGTCAGCAGCATTCTAAAACTCTCAAATATGAATGGGAATATGCTTCAGTTCGACTCATAAGAATTTCTGGGGGTGCCAAAAATTGAGGAGGAAAATATTAATGAGAAGAGTTCGCTTTTTTTTTATTTTACTCATCGCACATCAAATTAAGATGACATATGTGGTGATACTTTAAGAGATATATTAAAATGATGAGCTATAAAGACTATAAAGCTATAAAAGTTTTTTATGGCCTACTTTGCTCTTGTTTACCGGGGGGTGCCAAGATTTGTGGAGGGCACTGTAAAAAGCCTTCCGGCATTGCTGGCACTCGGTGGTTAGCTTGTGGTTTGTGGTTACAGTATAATATGCATGACTAATGAGTGGAGCATGTGGTTGGCTTGTGTTTTGAGATGAGCAGGTCATGCATGCAGGTAGTGTTTCACGCATGTGAATAGTGATTGGTACATGTGCTGACCGGGTCAAGCAGGTGGTCCATAAAGCTAGCACGTCAATGCACGTGATTAGCATAAATGTCATTAGAAAGCGGTGCTTGGTTTGGTTATTAGCATGTCAAGCATGTGGTTAGTATGCGTGTAGCGTGTCCTGGATGCGTTTCTAGAATGGTGTCAAGTCATTTTGTTGGTAGTGTATCATGAAGAGGTTGGCGCATCATGCATGCGATTAGCGAGTGGTACGTTCAGTTCAAGGCTAATGAGTAGCGCATTCTGTTAGTGTTTACGCTAGTTTTTGGATTAAGTGGTGCACACGGTTAGAATGTGGTGCATGTCCTTGTAATGTAATGCATGTGGTTAGTTTGTTTAGCATGTCATGTGTGAGGTTAGTCTGTCAAGCATGTTGGGCTTATATTAGCATGCCATGCATGTGATTAGTGTGTAGAGGATTTTGTTAGCTTGTTTTTAACATGCAATTGGTAGCACAAGCAAGTCATGAAACATGGTTTATTATCATTTTTAACGAGCTCATGTTTATTTTTAACAAAATTAACAGTAAATAAACAAAATAAATCAAACAAATCATCAAATTTAGACCCTTAATTTAAAATAAAACATTAATTGAACAGCCATTAAACGCAGACTCTGGTCATTTTAAACAAAAACTGCAATCATTAAATGTAGATCTTGAATTGTTGCTGCTGTTCTGTTCGTACCGGTCAGATCTGGTCTGTATGGTGTTCTGGGTTGTTTGTTTTGTGCTAGCTGCGCATGCTAGCTCTGCTGTTTGCTAATACTCATTGTATTCAGCCACGTGGTGTACTATTAAATGCCGTATCAGATTAGTAGAGTTAAATGTCTTTGCCTTGGCTCCCTCACGAGATATGTTGATTTTGCAAATTTTAAAAACGTCCTGAATGAGTCTGCATCTCATACGCTAAACAACTGCCAGACAGACAACATGTTTTCTATCAGCGCATGTGGTGAACGCTTAAACTGACGCCGCTGCTTTAGTCAGTTTGTGGAAAATAAAAGGGTAAGTATTTCCACCTAGTGGTTCAGATAGGAATTGCAGGGAGTTGGCCGGATAGGGGTTTCAAGGAGGTCTCCTCTTCCTGGAAAAACACTAGCTGGAAATACACAAATTAGGCTCATTTGGGAACTCTCGGGATCGGCTAAAGTGGAGAAATATCGGCCGATCACATATTTTGATTAAAATCGCCCAATACCGATACATAGCCGATCGATCCTTCCATCTCTAGTTAGCATGTTGTGCATGCGGTTTGCGTGTCATGCATGTTGCAATGAAATCAGCACATCCTGCATGTGGTATATGCGTGTGGTGTGTTGTGCGTGGGTCAGCTGTGTGCTTTGCTGACCAGTGGGAGGCGGGGGGCGGGTAGGCATGCGCTCTGTCCTCAGATGGCCAGCATGACTAACACAGCCTTGGGAGGAGGGAGCAGCTGGCCAAGCACTGTTCACAGCTTCCTGCTCTCCGACACAAAGCCCCACAGGGTCTCAACAGACACACACACATACACATACGCATCCACATGGAGGAGAGTCCACACACACAATATCTGTGTGTTCAACCAAATAACCATGGCCCAAAAGACACAGACCACCTCGGTTAAGAAGGTTAGCATCAAAGCCCTTTCAGCCTACACACACATAAAGCTAAAACAGACCCGCTCAAAGATACTGAAACTACTTTCGCCGCGCGCCATAAGAACGGCAACGCGTGACACTTGCACTCCTGCATTAGCTCCCCTTCCATTCCAAGTCTAAGTGCATCAGTAGTAAAAGCCCAAAACTCTGCTCCAAGGGATAACCTCACTACAAAGGGTCTACCAGTGAATACCGCCACCAAAAAGATATTACTGGGGCTTCTGACCTTTCTCTTCCTTATGGAGTTTTCTCTTTTCTCCCCCCAGCTGGAGTGTTTTATTGAACTGTCAGTACATATGTACGTCACAGCATGAAGGGCTCCTCTCAAATTAGCCTCCACAGTTCAATGGCCAGCGCAGTCAAGCAGCCCACTCAATAACCCAAGAGCTAGTGCGCTATGCTGCCTGTCCACCACAGCTCTAAATCTTGAACCAGATTCATGGCAAACCTTGGTCGGTGCTATCCTTTGATGTATGGATCTCACTCCTTGCTTGACACACAGATGTCACGGGCACGCCAGGCCTATATCTTAAATGTCTTTTCCGAAAGGCTTGTTAAGAGTTGGTGCGGCTGCGTCTCCTGGAGTTCACGCCGATGAAACGGATGGCGAAGATTATTGGAAATATCATAAATGTGCTGCAATAAAGGATAATTGAAAACGGGTTTATGTCTATATCGTGGTCGCTGGGTATGATTGAGAGTTCTTGGTAGGAAAAAAAAAGGCCCAAGCAGAAAGAGACGGTCATTCGCAAGCGCTAAGCGTTTATGGAGGGAAATAAAAAGCAATAGCAGGATTAGCGGACTCATACGCGCTCAAAGGAAATAGAGAAGGGTGAAAGCCACGGAATATTTAAATGGAGCTTCCCCCCCCCCTGAGTCTGAGCTACAGATCCCCGGACTCTCAGCAGCGATATCCCTTACCTACCTACGTTCATTCTGCTTAGCGTAATCAAAAGAGAAGTCACATCCAGCCGCATGACTTTCTGAAAGAGTTTTCGTTTAATAGCTGGAAACGTGGGGCCGTGTGATTACAGTCCCCAGCCATTTTGGCTGCGGTACAGTTCCTGCAGTGTACTGATTTTGATGGATTGTCTCGGACGGAAAAGTCATCGATCCCTCTGGGGGAGTTCAAAAAGCATCAGCCATGAGAGTGTGCAGGAAGGCAGTTTTAAGTGACTGTTGGACGCTTGTTTTATGGTCTTTTAAGAATAGCTCCGCTTTCATTGCCTCAAAGGACTGGGAGACAACAGAGGGAGACTGGGTGGGCAGGTGATAGGGGCAGTGCAGAGAAACTGATGAAAGTCAAAATCTTATTCAACTAAAAGATATAGCTGTGTGAAGCTGAAAACATGTAAAATGCATATTAATACTGTTTAAGTGTTTGATTCCTCAACTGCTACACCTATAACTAGTCCTTGGGCTAGACTCCTAAAGTCATGTGGACTTACCACTTGTAATTGATGCACTGTGGACTAGATCATCTGCTATATATGTAAATGTAGGTGGACGGATTGTTGAAAATTTTGTTTCAATAACAACAGAACGAAAATAAATGGGCCAGTTTAGGTTATTTTGGTGGCATAATTTGCTGTATAACTTCCACACATACCAATAATTCTACCAGAATTATACCAAGGCTCACAATTACACCAGGTATCACAATTATAATGCATCATGCACAAGCTACAAAATACAGGACCACCTGGTTGAACAATCTGAGAGTCTCAAAATCTAAATTCTGCCATGCTATCTGTTAGAGAAACAGATGCACAAACAGAAATGTAGGGAAAGGTAATTGTTGAGCTACTTTACCCACAAACTGTAAGCTTCTGCCACTGTCTTAACTAACTAGAGTTGCCTCAGGGTGGCACTGTTGGATATTGGTTCACCCAGTTTATAATTCATAGCCTAACAACATATCTATACCCAAAAAGCCTCAGCACACTTATAACCTCGAAACCTTGCCCAAGAGTTTGGTGGAAAGAGTGAATTATTACCCATTTCTCAAACCGAATGGTTAGTTAGTAGCCAGCCAACAGGAGACCCCCCTGATTGCCAGGGGATATTTCACAAACTAATAACACGGTCTCGTGTAATTGCCGTCCCCAGTAATTGATCAACAGTAACTCATTTGTGAGAGTAATGTACCTTGACAATGTCCTCGTTGGACGACTTGCACTCCACCGAGGAGGAGATGTCGGTGACGGTGCCACTCATCTCTATGGAGACAACCTTGACTGGGATTGCGACGGTTCGTCCAGTCAGAATGGCCGTGTTGATGATCTCGGTGTCCTGGAGAGCGAGAGAGTGAAGAGGAGAGAGTTGGAGATGGAGGGGAAATGGTCATGAAAGGTTACCATGAGTTCAGAGCAGAAGTTTGAATACTGAATTGAAGCCTGGAGACAGTGCAGTACAGTTTTACAAAGTCTCCGTCTGCATCGGGCTCATAAAGCCAAATGTGTGGCCTTGAGTAACAGTCTCTGAAGGGGAAATGTCTCAACCTTATAAAACACAGCCAATGAATTTTAAAGGCTTATTAGGATTAGAATATGGTCTCATTTTTTCCACACTGAAACAAGCAAACGAGTAGACAGAGCAGACACAATGTGTTACAACAAAGAAAAGTAGATGTGCCACGTTCCAAACACAACTTGCATGAACATTGAATCTTCTGAAAACCTATAAACAGACTACAGCTACCCAGTGATTGCTTTACTAACCTCATTTCTCATTAAAAAAAGGAGCTCAGTGTTATTAAGGCAAGTCAACGAGAGTAGATATAAAAAATAAACATGAATGTACAGCATAAAACCAGGTGGTAGCCACCATTACGGTCAAGCTGCTGGGACCATCAAATGATTTGGATTTCACCGCTTGTCTCGCTACCTGAACTCACACAATGATGTGGTGTTCTGCTGTGCTACAAATTCAAACAGGTCTCTCCTTTCAATTAGAGCTCCAAAGCAAACGCTAGGGCCAATTATGGAGCACACTGGCTCCTCGATTGCTCCTGTTCACATCAATTCATTATTTTTTGTTGCTGCGGGGACGCGACAACAGCTAACTGTAAATTATTCCGCACGGGGACCAAAAATAGGAGAGAACTTTATGTGTGCAGGCCCACGCCTCAATAAATCCAGTGCGTTTGCAGAAAGTATGTGACCACAGCTTGTGTTACTTGAGGGCAAGTATAAAAGGCAACATGACTTCATTAAATTCAGGCATTGTAATCTCACGGCAGGCAGCATACGAGACAGAAGTGGTCACAACTGAGTGAGTTTTCAAGAAAAATGACTTGCATTGTTAATTTGGGGAATTCCCTGAGGAGAATGTTGAACGCAATGCATAAACTTTTCCTGTTTCCTTCTGTTTCTTAGTTTCTTACTAAGTGTGTGCTTGTAAAGCACCGCAGCAGCTCAAAAAACATTGCAAGATGGTGCCAACTAGGGGTGGGCGATATGGCCCTAAAATAATATCATGATATTTCATGGTATTTTTGCGATAACGATACTCTTGGCGATATGACAAAACATTGAATTGAAAAAATATATTTCAAGAATACACTACTGCAATAAATTGAAAATCAAATTTTATTATTGCATACGATATGATATGGCACACCCCTAACTGAGATATTAAAAGATACAAGAATTTTCATCAGATTTTAACAGAAGGCAATGATCCAGAATGTCAGAATACTAAATAAAACTAAATCTCTATATATCCAGGACTGAAGTAAAGTGAATGATACAGGACAGATTAAATCTGTCTCTAGTAGATATATAATGGGAAATGAGAAAAGTGTGAATTTTTATTTTGCTAAAAACAATAAATAAGTAGTACCCAGATGTGATAATTAGGGATGGGTGATATAGCACAATATTTTAGGGTATAATATTGTTCACAATATTAAAAATTTTTGGCGATATTATTGTTTATGATACGATATGGCACAACCCTAGTGCCAACATCACTTCTAACTGTTCAAAGTCTTTAGATAATAAAATAAAAAAGCCTGTCAATTAGCATCAGGTTACCTGCATGCCTAAATCATTACAAATCATGCAATTCATGCTGGTCTGAAACATTGTATGCTGTTCAAGCTGCTATAATATTGTTCTGGTGCTGGTATTATATTGTTCTTAAATGGTATCACAGCATCAGAACACAATTTATGCATCTCTATATCGTTGCGGTCCAATAAAAAAAAAAAGGATCTCCAAAATTGCAACTTTACAGGAGAGACCAAAAACATGCTTTACCTTCAATGGAAGTCAATGGAACCAGAATCTTTTCCAAGCCATTTTGTAGCACTTTTATTGGTTCATTCGTCATGAAATTTTCACACAATGTAAACAACAATTGGTGTGTTCAAACGATACAGAAAACTCAAAATCGGCAAAAACAGAGACACATGTTTTTTATTGGATGGTGACAATGATGTATATATATATATATATAGAACCTTCTGGTTCCATTGACTTACATTCAGAGTAAAGACAGTTTTTGCCCTCTCCTGTAAAGTTACAATTTTGGAGCTACTTGTTTTTTTATTGGACAGAGACAATTATCTTTCATTGCTGCTGACTTACATGCCAGCATCCAAATCGCGACACATACTAGTTTTCCTGGTAACCAGCCCTACTTTTTTGTAGCAGGGTTGCCTTAAACAATGTGGGGTGGTTAGGTGGTCTCCAACAGACTTATGGTGGGTTCTGACACTGTAAGACATGCTGTCATGTATAACAATACACAATCGCTTCAAGATGGCTCCCATTCCTGTTTTCAGCTATGCTCGTCACATCAAACACTGTGTGATGTCTGTGTGATGTCTGTGTGATATGTGGATCTTTCGTCCTTTCTCCCATCACAGCCATCGATAATAGGCTACAGGGAAAAAGTGTTCACTCCCAAATATTTCACTTCTTTGTAATGGGGAACTATTTGCGTCCTCAGCCACATAAAACCCCTTTGGTCCTTTTACTCCCCTCATTTCTCACGGCTAAGGAGTGCCAAAACTCTGACACAAAGTCTTTCTCTGGGGTTATAAACCTTCAGCTTGCAGACTCCACTCAGAGAATTAACCGTGCTGTTTAATATTTCCCTGTCTAAGCATGGCCACTGACTTATTAGCTCAGTATTAGAGCTGATGTCTTGACGCTCCCCGGCTGGAGCTGCATAACCATAATTCTTACGTATCCCTACAGTTCTTGGTCTGCCTTGATCATTTTGAGCCAAGACCAAGCACTTCTGCAGTGAAATGAAGCTGACCAACTGTTTTGTGAGGCTCTGCATTTGCAGCAGGTGCTCACAACTTGGTATCCCCAAGCTTTGGCCTGTTCTGTGGAGTCTTATGTAGGCCACATTCCTTTTTACAACTAGGCCAATGTTCGGTTGGTTATTGGGCTAAGTAGAAACTTACTGCCATACGTGTAAGAGGATTTGTAGTATCGTAAAAATGGCCAAATCTAAGTATTTCAGTATATCTGTGTATTTACACATTCACAATTAGTTAAACAATAATGTAACTGCTGGTGATTTTCTCTTGTGTAATAAAACATGGGGTGTGTGTCATTACATTTCTACAAACAGCTGTTCTGGTGTTCTGAATGGGAGGTGTACAACTATGTACAGTATGAGAGCACTAACTAATATTGTATATATCATTAATATTGCTCTTCACTTGAACTAACGGGCTCAAATCTTGACCCATTAAACAAACCCATCATTCCTCCTCCAGTAAAATGAACTTTTGGCATCATGCACCCCCTTAAAACCCAGATTCAGTGACTCTGGGGCAGTAGAAACATGCTCTCTTGGGTCACTGGACTCTGGGGCTGTAGAAACATGCTCTCTTGGGTCACTGCATTCTGGAGTAGTGGAAAACATGCTCTTTGGGGTCACTGGACTCTGGGGCAGTAGAAACAATATGCTCTTTGGGGTCACTGGACTCTGGGGCAGTAGAAACAACATGCTCTTTGAGGTCACTGGACTCTGGAACAGTAGAAACATACTCTCTGGGGTCACTCGACTCTGGGGCAGTAGGAACAACATACTCTCTGGGGTCACTGGACTCTGGGGCAGTAGAAACAACATGCTCTTTGTGGTCACTGGATTCTGGGACAGTGGAAACATGCTCTCTGGGGTCATTGGACTCTGGGGTAGTAGAAACAAATAATGGAAACAAGCTCTCTGGGGTCACTGGACTCTGGGACAGTAGAAACATGACCTCTGGGGTCACTGGACTCTGGGGCAGTAGAAACAAATAATGGAAACAAGCTCTCTGGGGTCACTGGACTCTGGGACCGTAGAAACATGCTCTCTGGGGTAACTGGACTCAGCAGTGGAAGCTCATGCCAGTGCTGAACACCACTCCTGTCAGTTCTTAGCATTACATACAGTGATATTTGGCTTGTGTGGATCTAATCGGCCATGGAAAGCCTTTCTGAGAGGCTGCCAATGCACCAATCTAGTGCTGACGTTGCTTCTCTGAAGTAAATGTTGCAACAGAGGATATATGATTTTTACCTGCTGGATGTTCCAGGCCTCGACCGCCCCGCTAAGTGCATACTGCTTCAAGACTATGCTTCCATTTCACAGTCATAACACTTACAGTTAAGCAGTGCAGATCTAGCAGGCCAGAAAATTCACAAACTGAAATAATGGCAGAGTTGGCATCCTACAGAGTCATGTTTAGAGTCTGGACTGGAGAGTGAACTGTACGCTTTCAAACAAACACATATTTGTAATGATAATTTGGACTTATAATGAACCCCTTTACATAACTGAAAAAACAATCATGGCTATCTTACAGAATTTAAATTTTACTGAAGAAAAACAACAAGAATGATCAATATGTCAATGATTTCATATACTGAATCATGACCTGCGAAGTTAGTAACTGAATTGTGGTTAAATAAGAACCTAATGAACTGTAATTGAATTGACAGCAAAAATTGTAAGCAAATCCAAATCAATTGAGGTAAATTTCACACTTGATGCCAAAACCAAGATTAAACAAATCTAAAAGTTTATATGTAAATAACTCGCCTGGGATCAGAACAGCTCGCGACATTCTCACTGTCGGTATCCTTCCCTGTAAGGGTTAAACTCTTTAATAAGGAGACTGTGAGCAGCTTTGTGCTGCAGCATGCTAATTGCGGCCAGACTGTGTTTGCCAGGGGAACTGGCCGAGGCTGCCATGCTGAAATGATAACCCTGCCTGATTTAACACTGTCCTCCTGTGTGTGTCGCCTTTACACACACACACACACACACACACAGACACACACACACACACACACACAGACACACAGACACACACACACGGTAAATTCCCCTTAGTGCTTCTTTCTACACCTGACTCGCAGAGTGGAATCTGCTTGCCAACACTTTTCTGCCCAGAGATTTTGGTGGATGTGTACGTGCGTATTAGTGCTAGAGAGGTTATTGCCTGAGAGAGTACACGGATCAGACTTTTCCACTCCTGATGGCAATTCTGATACCTAACTTAGGATATCAACCAATACAGAGATACAGAGAACTGATATATTTATATATATATATATATTCCTCAGGGAATATATATGTTAACCTACAGCACTGTGTACAATTACTTTATTTAAGGAATTCATTTAACGGCATCGGGGGAAACAATCACACAGAAGCTACCACTAAACATATAATTTTTTATTTATTAATGAAACAAGTTTATTTATTAATGACTCCCTTTTCTCACCAAGGCCTTCTTGAGCCTTTCAGATCAGACTCTGTGTTGAACTGTCTTTCCACAGTGGAAGAAACACCTGTGAACCATTTCACATTTGAAGCGAGATTCCTTTAAAATTGTTTATCTGATGGGGGGGCGTAGTGGTCTACCAGGGTTTTTTAAGGAGTCTAATTTTCTTTGTAACTGCTTATCCTTTTTTTTAACTCCAGTTTAAACACCTTTGATTCTCTCATCCCTTATGCCAGTGAATTATCTCCTTCCAAATATCTCCTGAAAATGTACTGACTGGTTTGACTCTAATGGGTGGTCACCCATTTTTGTACAGTAAGAAATGTTAGAAATGTTATTTGTATTTTATTTTTTTTTTTAGTTTTTCTGGACATGAATTTCATATTCATTCATTTTAGGGCTTTGAAGACTAAACGATATCTGTATTATCTTACAATCACCCAAATGTCAATTCTGACAATTTATTTAAATTTCTTAGCATTTCTTTACATGAACCCTCCTATTATATTTAAAAAATTACATTTATAAAGCTACGAATCGAATTGACACGCCCAGCTTAAATGCTCTTAAAAACATGGTTCAAGTCAAGCAATAAAACTTCATTATAAACTCTCAGAAGATTTAGAAAGATGAAAGATGAAAACATATGGTAAATTTACAATTGTAACAACTATTTAATAAACATTTTTCACAGTATTAGGGCTGTGTATTGGCAAGAACCTGGCAATACAATAGATATCACGATTCAGTTTATCACGATATTGCAAGCAATGTGATATACTGTGATTTTTCAAATCCTACTATTAAAACACACCACTATATGAACTATAGGTTTGCTAATGCTTACAATAGCATTGCGCCCTTGTGCTGCTTGTTAATGTTGGAGTGGAGCTGAAAATGGATTACAACACTGCCATCTAGTGGTCAGAGGTTTAAACACAACACGCAACGTTTACCAGGAATCTGTGTATCGATACATAATATCCCGATATTTGATATTTCAATATTTGTTAACACCCCCTAACTCAAAGTGGATAACATAATAAGAGGGTTAGGCTGATAAACACCGAGACATCTGAAACAGCGATTTGCTGATAAAGCTGGCGTGAAGCACTGCACAGGGCTTTTACTCTGACACGCTGGGCCATGCTTTGTTAAGAGGAGTTTTGTAAAAACACCTCTTTCATCTCCATCACCAACCAAGTCTGCACGTAATGTGGTCATGCACAGCTTTGAGTTCTATTAATAAATCACAAAGTCAGAATCCGACATGGTCTTTGGTTACGTTTTGCATTGACTGTGTCTAAGAAACAGCGTGAGTAATGGATCAGTTGGTGGTGATATTGAACCCGTGTAATGGGTCGATGCGTCACTAATTCCAGTGTCCACACACGGCTGTTTGAATCTGTGCTGTATGAGCGTGAGATCGTAGCATGTATTCTTGTGGAGCATTGAGATTATATAACGTGTACAGCGTGTGTTGGGTGCGAGTGTGTGCGCGGTGAGTGGGATTTGCCAGGTCTGAGTCTGTACGGGACTCATTCGGAGCGTCTGGCATGCTGCATATGAGCTCGGCCTTTGTTGTGGTCTCTAAGCGCCTCTTACGCGGACCTCTCTGATTGCTTCCCGCTCGCAAATCCTCCCGATGAGAAAGAGACTAGACCTCGCTAGGCTTCAGACGATTTACAGGAGGCTCTGCTTACACAGCTGTCCACAAAGCCCTCCATTTCTCATATATTAACTTGGTTCCAGCTATTGAACACCCGCACCCCTGAGGACTTGTATGGTGTTAGGCCCTGTGTCTGGCTTTTCAATTGCTGTTGCCTGTATATGTGTGTAATTGTCAGGTGGCAGCAGCGAGGGGGTACCAACAGAAAACGATGCGTCGGCTTCAGCCCTGCTGTGGTTTCTGTAGTTAACTTGTATGAGTAACCGTATTCTTTATATTCTATATATATTCTATTACAACTAACACTATGAAAGCTATTAGCATTAGTTATACTTTTAAAAAAAATGTAATTTGTTTTGTGCTGGAGCTGTGAGGCTAATGTAGTTAACGATTGGCACTATACATTTTGTTATACAGTCGCTATATAATACAAGGGCGTGGATTTGCTCTTGACATTGGTGGGGACCTATGTATCCGCTAATCTAAACCTAGCTACAGAGTCTCAAGTGACAGCGGGGACAGGCACAGCCAATCACACTGGCCATATGTGTTACGGGGAGGTAGGACTCCAGTAGAGAACGTGATTTAACCCTTTCTGCACCTCTAGGTTAATGAGACGTTGACAGATTATGGGTTTTTTGGAGGAGATCAAATTACTGGTGGGGACAATTCAATAACCGGGGACACGTCACTTCAGTCCATGCTAATTCTACGCCCTTGATGTAATCTTATGTAGACTTATATCTATGCATGTTATTAGACACACCTACCTTGTATCCACATTCACTTTGTTTTTTCAGCTACACTTACTATATAGAAGTAGTTCTATGGTTACAGACTGTAGTCCATCTGTTCCTCTGCCCACTTTACGTTCCTACCTTTACCGGGTTCATCAGTGGGCAGGACCAACAACACACCAGGTATTAATTGGGTGCTGGATCATTCTCTGCACTGCAGTGACCTGATACAGTGGTTGTGTGTTAGTGTGTGTTGTGCTGGTACGTGTGGATCAGACACTGTGTCCACTCACTGTCCACTCTATTAGACATCCCTACCTTGTACTATGTAGATATAAAGTTAGAAGTAACTGCACATGCTCCATCAGTGGTCAGAGGATGCTGCCCACAGGAAACTGCTGGCTGGATAGGTTTGGTTGGTGGACTATTCTCAGTCCTGCAGCACTGCTGTGTCTGATCCACGTGTACCAGCACAACACACACTAATTAATACACTACCATGTCAGAGTCACTGCAGTGCAGAGAACGATTCACCACCCAATTAATACCTGACCGTCTGATAAGCAGGTTAAAGTTGGGATGATAAATTATGAAAACAAACAGATGTACCACAATCAGTAATTGTAGAAGTACAAAGTGCTCCTATACGGTAAGTGGAGCTGATAAAGTGAAAAATGAGTGTACATGCAAGTTAGGTGTATCTAATAGAGCGAGCAGTGACTGTACGTGCATTGTGTTCCTCACAACATTGCAATCATTCATTCATGCAATGCATTCATTACAACAAAAACATGTCTGGCCTGGAATGAAAGAAGGTATATGAAGCTAAATGAGTAAAAATTTTAATTATTTTTTTATTTTCTTTTACTTTGAAAGCAGACGTACAAATAAAATCAGAGTGTCGACTGTGTCACAAGCTGCTTAACTCAGTAAAGTAGTTCAGGCTCACTGATTCCATTAATGCACACAAAGCACTGTTATAAAGCCTTATTATGAAGTTGAAAAGCATTCAGGCTGCAGCTGTGGCCAAAGGCTCCATAGAAACACATTCATTTTGGGCTCTCTCAGGAGCGCCCTCTAGTGTCTGATCAATCTAGAAGACATTATTGAGTTGCAGTTCTCCTTACTATACTTTTTATTGGCTGAATACTGAATTTTGTCCATTTTTCATTGCGTGTTATCCACAATAAGTTGTACAAAAAAAAAAAAAAAAAACAGAGAATCAAACACTCTACCTTGGGGTGAAGACAAAATTGGGTGCATTTGACTCTTGCTCAGCTACACATCCGCCAATTTCTTGAATGAATAAGTCTTTTGTTCAATCAAAGCCACATTAGTCTTTCTGGATGAATCATTTTTGGGCAAGCTCTAGCTTTGTTGTGTGTGTACTGTGCACCTCGTGCAGGACCTGTTATTAACTGGCCGCAACAAAGAAATGGCTCCAGTATGTTGGAACACACCGCAGTCTGGCCCCGCAGAGGCCACCGCTGTTATAAATTTAATAGCCAGATGAATTCTAAGGGGTCAATAATAAAGTCTCCCACTTTTGGAGCTAGCGAGCTAGCATACAGCAGATGGGCAACCACACAGGGAATTAATATGGCCTCTGTGGGCTTCCCAGCCTGGACCTATTACCTGCAAAATGACTTACAACGCAAAGCAGTTTTATTCAATAATCTCCCACATGAGATACCACATGGAGCACTAGCTGGGCAATGGGACCAATGCAAGGATAATGGCTAATATCAGTAAAATCAATGGACGTCTATTCTTCATGTGTAGTACACTAATATCGTCCAATTGGTTTCGCAAGGTTATAGGCCTGAGGTCTATCCGTGCCATTCATCTCTTGTGCGTATATGTTCTTCTGACAGAGCTGTAATTAAAGTTCTTGCCTTTAGCAACATTAATTACACAAAATTAATTATTTGAAATACACCTACTTGATTGACCAACATCCATAAGAGTGACCGAAGTAGCAGGTCATGATGAGATGTTTAAACCAGAGGTTAAATAACCAGGGGTTAAATAAGATGCTCAGTAACTTGGAGGGGGAAAAGAATTCAGTTTGTCTATTACTTTGCAACCTTCTTCCAAATTCCAGTTCAAAGGTAAATGTTCATCAAAACATAGCTGTTCAATTGAACTATATCCACAACCCTTGATTACATCCAGGTTACAAGTAAGGTATTACTCACCATAGACAGGGGTATGATAGCCTGAATATCCTTCTGAACCACCGTCAACTCTGTCACCACCTTGTCCGAGTCTGGGGGCGGGTTTTGGCCCCGATAATCGATGTTCCAGTTGATTCTCCTAGTTACCGACTGGCTGGTAAAGTTCTCCATCTCAAAATCCAGCTGCATGATTTCAATGTTGGCAGCCACATCCCTAGAAGGAAAAAGAGGGCAGTTATGAGAATGTGAAGTGGTGGATGTGATCGATTATTTGAGCGCTTAGTGAGGAAATATGCTGGAGTTAGCCCCCAAATTCAGTTATTATGCTCACTTAGATGACTCTAATTAGGGTCAGATATGTATTTGATTATTGAATGGTTTAATCTGCTGGCCACCAGCACAGACAGATGTTCTGCCATGTATTAGGCATTATAAACTGAAACAACCAGCGAATTAACCAATTAGGAGAACTGGGTCCGGCCCATCTGGTGTTTTGGAATAGATGAGGCGGTCTAAAAAGTAAGCTTTGGAGATCAGATTTAAGACAAAAACGTGACTTGACTGGTGTACATGGTCTAAGAATTCTAGAAAAACACAAAGGCAATGTTATAAAGATACTGATGTTCAAGACAATAGATTTTGCGTGCCAACATATTTTATATTTTATATATTTATTTTAAAACGTATTACAGAATTTATTTAACAAATCAGATTTTTCAGATTTTTTATTTGACAAATCAGATTTTTTCTGAACTTAGAAGTACCCCAAACGAAACTCCAGCTTCTAAATACAGTCCCATTTGGGCTAACAAAGGAGGATGTGGTGTTCCATTTGTAAGAGCCTGAATCTTACAGGATAAATTATCTGTATCATTTTCACAGACAGCACAAACTGAAATACTACAGCCCAGATATATGTCAGTCTTACATGATGGGGCTGCTCTCAACAACAATAACAACCTGGTGCACAGGTTTGTCTGTAGGCAGGTTTTCTGATTAGATTAGCGCCATATTTACAAAGGCCTATTATTCATGAGGGAGCAATACACGTAAGCAACTACAGAAACATTCAGCCTGGACTTAAGAGGGAGCTATTGTGCCCTTTTTCAAAGTCAAACATTGTATTTTTAGGATGTACTAAAATAGATATACATGCACCCAAGACTCTCATACGGTTTTAAGCATTGTTTGGGCTCCTGTGTCTTTAAGCCTCTCCTCCTGCTGAGTCCAGCGTGCTCTGATTGGTCAACCGAAAGAGGCGTGGGTTCTGCTGTGTCAATTTGAACCAGAGTCCGATCCTGAATGCAGTAGTGAACCGTGACCCTTAAGCCTCGGCCCTCTCCAACCTGGGTTGAACGCTATTGGCTGATGGCACCTGCTTTCGTGACTGACTGATCACTTCGAAACACATCTGAAAGCGGTGGTAGCCTAGCTCTAGCTAGTTGTATCTCCAGCTAGTGTCGCCACAGCATGCAGAAATGATCATACAGTTAAGCCCGCCCACTTAGAGGGAAGATATGATTGGTCAATTTTACTGTCATTTGAAATTAGTATCACGCTGAATTATAACTGCCTGGACCCCTCTGTACATGAACATATACATATGTTCATATATAAAAAATGTGTGTGTGTGTGTGTGTGTGTGTGTGTTAAGAATATTTTAGGGCGTAGAGAGGGCGTAGAGGGCCATGACGGTTGAATGTCGGGTAGAACAAGTTGGTAGACCTGATCTACTTTCACAAGCTAGACTTCAGCAGGACGTGGTAAGTTGTTTAGCTCTCTGTGTGTTGAGTGAGGGAGTTCCAAGCTTGGTTATAGGCAGCCAATAAGAACTGTGTTACAAGATGACATCACCTTGTAACAGAGAAAAGGGCTGGGATGTGTTTCAGGCAGCTGAGAAAGAGGTTTCAGTTGGAGAAAGTTTCTCTATCTGGCATGTACGCTGGGCTTTATAACTTTGCAAAGCATTTAAACAAAACTGAAAAAGGCTAACAGGTCCCCTTAGAGAGCCAGAGTCTAGAGTGTGAAACATAAATGTGTGTGGGAGATCAAATTTGAAACATCCAGCACACAAACACGATAGCTCTGCTTATTTTAAGCTCATGAATCCTGAAACTGTCGGCTCTGACAACATAATTGGCCTCTCTCTCTCTCTCTAAGTTGTATGCATGAACCTTCCTGCTTATGTAGAGAATCAGACAGAAGTTCTGCTACTAGAAAAACAAAGTTCGTGAGTGCTGATGGAATTATCACAGTAGGCTATGCTTTTTTTTTTTTGCTAGTGAGCTTGCTAGGTTGCACAGACTGGAAGACAGTGAGGCTGAAGGGGGAGGACATAACGTCATTTAACAGTCTTGTCTTGTTACTGGTGAAGACAAAGCTTTTTGCCAAGATTAGGACCATCCAACGTACATCAATGAGAGAGAATCCCAGCCAATTTCATAGGGCTTCTGTATACATGCATATTAAATACCCTAATTAGAGCATATTCATGGATTAAGGTTCCCTGGGGCCTTATGAATTTCTTAATCCATATAAATTAAAGCAATAACAGTTGCAAGCGAATAAAAATAGTCTCAAGTGCATAACCAGTATATAAAACACAACGGGCAGCCATGCAGCGGCGCCGACTACACTAGTTTCTTCTTGAAGGCTTTGGCTGCAAAACTCTATAATGGATAGTGACAGAGTAAATGAGCTCTATCTGGGCGTCACACACTCATTCATTGAGCATTATTTGCTTTACCCGAGCTGTGCCTGCTGCACACGTTAGGGCCGCTGATACTAGATGACAACTACGGTGGGGGCGCAACAGGCCAGAACTGATTTCCCCTCATACCAGGGCAGAGATTCACATGAGGAAGCTTTTGAAGAAGGGATATTAGGTTATAAACAGGTTGACAGAAGGATTATGGCAGCGGAGGCAATGCTGTAGATTCCACAAGTTGGCTAGAGACAACAGCTTTCATCAATAACAGTGTCAATGAATGCTAGAGCTGCTATAACTTATGCTTGACAGATTTATAATAGTCAATATATTATCCAGGTGCGGTATGCTACTGTAACAATACCTCCAGGCAAATCTATTCTGTGCCTTGCACAGCTCTGGGTAAAGACTAGGCAGCACCAATCCAAACAAAAACAACAACATAGATTTTCAAGAATCTAAGCTGATATACTGAAAAGACTGAAACATGCAAATGTAAATTATATACAAATGCAAAAATAAAAAACTGCACTAGGCAAACTTTGAAGGTGTGGAACTAAGCATGTTAAAGGGTCAACATTATGGGAAGTAGTGGCTAAACCCTAAAGTTTTACATTGAAATTTGGACTGTTATTGGTAGCACACAAATTATGACTAACAAATATTGTTTAATATATATTTAATGGTAACATAACCACAATCTATCATTTGTTTTGCATGTTTTTTAAATATGTTAAAGGAGCAATATGTAAGACGATGTGATGTTGAATTTATACTCCATTTCTCTCTAACCAGTCTGAATACAAGACTTACACACTAACACTGGAGGAAAAAACTGGTAAAATGTCATGCATGGCTCCTTTAACACTAATATTTATATTTATTAATTATTCAAAGCAAGCCAAAGTGAGGCCTTTACAATTCATGTGCACAGCTATGACAATAACTAACTTCTGTACAAGTGCTACTGTATTTCTTTCACACGAGCTGTACAGACAGTTGTAGGGAGTAAGACAGGAGCCTCTGGTAAAAGCAGAAAGGCCCAGCAGATACACAGAGATTATAGTAGAGATTATATTAGTAGTACAATTATAAACCCATTGTTTGGACAATAAATGGGATGATAAGAAAAACTGAACTGAACCACGCATAGCCTTTTCTAGAAAACATTTTTAAAATACGTTGACAGAAACATAAACAAAATGCTTGAAAGTTGTATGAGAACTATGAAACATCCATTATAATCACCAAAATCTCCAACTAATCAATACCAATTCAGTAAGAAGGCAATCTTTGACTGACCTTAACACTGTAAAATAAGACATTGCGCTATGAGAAACTACACGTTTAACCAACCAGAATGTTTTAAATGCAGTCTGAAAGGAAAGCTAGCATGCTAATGTTAATGCTAATGCCAAAGAGAGAACATTCAGCTCAAACTTTACATTTAAGTATTTCATTTTCTGCTTGGTGAGCTGTAAGCTTTGACCAATTTAGCAGCACCAGTTGTACATTAGACACATACTCTGGGTTTTAGGTTTGTGGGATGAATATCAGTATATGCTTGTAGTGTTTTTGCGAGCAGCTAGCATTCTCATTGTTCACAATGAGCGCTAATCACTGTGCCATAAAGCAATGCTCACATAATACAGAGTTTACATCTTCATTCCTCATCTTCCTGTGAGTTTCACACACTGAGCACAGAGATGTTTCTCCTACAGGACAGCCAGTTACAGGGTACTATTGAAGAGTTTACTAGCATTCAAAAATTTTCCTTTTTAAAGCCAATTGTGTTGCAAATATATATACATAGAAGTGATCAAGTGAATGTAATGTTATGGCTAAATAAATTATAGTAAATTTAGTCTGTGTAACACCTTTAAAAACACATTAAAAAAGAATATTAAAAAAAATGTAATCTAACAAAACAAGCATTCAATACACATTCACCCATTTCATTAACAACATTGTTCTCTGTCTCTCTTTAATCACAAGGTTTCTACAGTGACTATAGTGGATCAACAGAAACTCTCTAAAAACACTTGGAATAAAACTCTTTACATGATTTCACCTTGAAAGTTATGAATGTTTTTGTAAGATATCTGTTTTACTTGGACAGAGAAGGTTTACTAAGTCTATGCTAACAAGTGGTCTTTGTTAAAAACTGAACGTGGAAAACCATCATTATATTTCACTGTTTTCTTTGTCAACAGAGTAACAAGGCTGACCAGTTCACATAGAAAACACACAAAAATGTGGTTCATTAGAATCCAAGCTTATTCCAGGAAAACCTTAAGTCTACTGTTTTACTCTAAATGTATTTTTTATGAATAATTGACTTCTTATTCAACTGATTCGAATTCTAGAACATGAATCATTGAATTTAGTCCGTATTTTTTAACAGGTTTATTTGTTCAAACTGTTTTTCTCCATTATTAGAAATAATGGAAAAGAACAAGAGGACTTCTCCTGTGGGAGATTCTGGCTATATCATGGAGATGAATGAAACAGGGTTGAGTGCATGTTGCGGGCCATTAAAATGTACATGTTTTATAACGTATAATGGATGAGTCATGAAAAAGATGTTTTGAACATTAGATGCTAAAAGGATTCATACATTAATGCATTTATTAGACTTTTAAAGTGTTTTAATGATGATATTTTAAGGTATGTAGTTATAGGAGTGGGAAAAATTCTGCTTTGTAGGTGCTGAAGGTATTAATCTGAAATATGCACGTCTTGTTTTTGTTGTTAAATGTATATGTGTATATTAGGGTTGTATAATATTGACCAAAACAAAATTATATCTCTATATATTTTCTGTCATTTTGTTGATAACAATAATTAACTATATTTTGAATTATTTAAAATGTGTTTGTAAAAGTCTTATTTTTTACTAGGTTGCACTTCTTAAAAGATATTAATATCCATCTACTATCTTCTGCTTTATCCCACTAGTCGGGGTCATGAGTGGGGCTGGAGTGAATGACTCGATGAAGTTTGCTGAGTGTGTGTTTTGCTGGACACCTTATGTGGTTTAGGTTTGTCTTGGAATGTGGACTCCCGAAGTTCTTCATACTCCTCATACTCTCTTCATACTCCTCATACTCTCTTCATACTCCTCATACTCTCTTCATACTCCTCATACTCTCTTCATACTCCTCATACTCTCTTCATACTCCTCACACTCTCTTCATACTCCTCATACTCTCTTCATACTCCTCACACTCTCTTCATACTCCTCATACTCTCTTCATACTCCTCATACTCTCTTCATACTCCTCATACTCTCTTCATACTCCTCATACTCTCTTCATACTCCTCATACTCTCTTCATACTCCTCACACTCTCTTCATACTCCTCATACTCTCTTCATACTCCTCACACTCTCTTCATACTCCTCATACTCTCTTCATACTCCTCATACTCTCTTCATACTCCTCATACTCTCTTCATACTCCTCATACTCTCTTCATACTCCTCATACTCTCTTCATACTCCTCATACTCTCTTCATACTCCTCATACTCTCTTCATACTCCTCATACTCTCTTCATACTCCTCGTACTCTGTTCATACTCCTCGTACTCTGTTCATACTCCTCATACTCTGTTCATACTCCTCATACTCTGTTCATACTCCTCATACTCTGTTCATAATCCTCACACTCTGTTCATACTCCTCATACTCTGTTCATACTCCTCATACTCTGTTCATACTCCTCACACTCTGTTCATACTCCTCACACTCTGTTCATACTCCTCATACTCTCTTCATACTCCTCATACTCTCTTCATACTCCTCATACTCTCTTCATACTCCTCATACTCTGTTCATACTCCTCATACTCTGTTCATACTCCTCATACTCTGTTCATACTCCTCATACTCTGTTCATAGTCCTCATACTCTGCTCATACTCCTCATACTCTGTTCATACTCCTCATACTCTGTTCATACTCCTCATACTCTGTTCATACTCCTCACACTCTGTTCATACTCCTCATACTCTGTTCATACTCCTCATACTCTGTTCATACTCCTCACACTCTGTTCATACTCCTCACACTCTGTTCATACTCCTCATACTCTGTTCATACTCCTCACACTCTGTTCATACTCCTCACACTCTGTTCATACTCCTCATACTCTGTTCATACTCCTCATACTCTGTTCATACTCCTCACACTCTGTTCATACTCCTCACACTCTGTTCATACTCCTCACACTCTGTTCATACTCCTCACACTCTGTTCATACTCCTCACACTCTGTTCATACTCCTCACACTCTCTTCATACTCCTCACACTCTCTTCATACTCCTCACACTCTGTTCATACTCCTCACACTCTCTTCATACTCCTCACACTCTGTTCATACTCCTCATACTCTGTTCATAATCCTCACACTCTGTTCATACTCCTCATACTCTGTTCATACTCCTCACACTCTGTTCATACTCCTCACACTCTGTTCATACTCCTCATACTCTGTTCATACTCCTCACACTCTGTTCATACTCCTCATACTCTGTTCATACTCCTCATACTCTGTTCATACTCCTCATACTCTGTTCATAATCCTCACACTCTGTTCATACTCCTCGTACTCTGTTCATACTCCTCACACTCTGTTCATACTCCTCACACTCTGTTCATACTCCTCATACTCTGTTCATACTCTGTTCATACTCCTCATACTCTGTTCATACTCTGTTCATACTCCTTATACTCTGTTCATACTCCTCATACTCTGTTCATACTGCTCACACTCTGTTCATACTCCCCGTACTCTCTTCATACTCCCCGTACTCTCTTCATACTCCTCTGTTCATACTCCTCACACTCTGTTCATACTCCTCACACTCTGTTCATACTCCTCATACTCTGTTCATACTCCCCGTACTCTCTTCATACTCCTCATACTCTCTTCATACTCCCCGTACTCTCTTCATACTCCCCGTACTCTCTTCATACTCCCCGTACTCTCTTCATACTCCCCGTACTCTCTTCATACTCCCTGTACTCTTTTCATACTCCCCATACTCTGTTCATACTCTCCGTACTCTGTTCATACTCCTCACACTCTGTTCATACTCCTCACACTCTGTTCATACTCTCCGTACTCTCTTCATACTCCTTATTCTCTGTGCTGGTTTGTTGGGAGATGATGGAGGTTAGGGATCTTTAACGACTGCTTTTTTACTAATTCTGCAAACTGTCTTCTGAGCAACGTCTGTCTTTTCAGATCCAAACCAGCTTTACGCAAGTGAAGATGATCCTCGTCTAGGAGTTACATCTAAGGCGGTGATTAGAATTGATTGATGCACATGATTAGCATTCTATCTTCAACTGTTTATGTGTTTATGGTGAAATGCACATCTTCACAGTTGTACAGGTTGTGCACTTTTAGACGCTCCCTTAAACAAGAAATCATCAGTGTTTCAGTAATATTAGCCAATTTTAGCTACTTGTTTAGTTTTACCAGTCCTGCAGCTCGAAGCAGTGCTAACACACAACTAAAATGCTAAGTGCTCATCACAGTCACTACAAATGAATCTCACTAAAGGTGAAGCTAACTTGCTAACTAACGCTAACAACAGCAGACGATAAATGAATGAAAAGCTTCTTAAGAATGTGCGTCGTATAGAAAGAAAGTGAGTGCATGGCTATTGGAATATGAATTAAATGATGTGAAATGAAATGTGAAACATCATACCCTTTTTTCATAAGCCCCCAACATCATGTGCCATACCCTGGGGGCAGATTTGGGAAGAAAAACATAGCAAACTGTTCATAATTAAAAGTTCTTTGGGTGATCTCCATAATTTAAACATTAAATAATACTAAACTAAAGTCTAGTTTTTAGTTTACTATAGCAATTGTCAATTACAGCCATTTGTAATATGACAGGTGACTTTTAAATGGTACAGCACGTCTGATAAGTCAAATGTGATTTACATCTAGACGTTTTGTCCACCACTGCAGTCTGCAGTATCCACTGGCCGGGATAGATGCAGCCGGTCAAACCGGCGGCCTCGTTCAGGTGTGTTTGCTAACTTCAAACTTTGATTACTTTCCCTTTTGTTTGGAAGGAAAATATTTCAAGGGAAGGGCCTTAAATGGGAATCAATCTCCATCAAACGCGCCGGCTCCCCCCGGTGCCCCTTCGCTGGACACTGCATTTACAAAGTTAATATTGCCCTAATTAGCCACCCGTCGCTAAGGATCGATAACGCTGCGAAACACACACACTCGAGAGGCCCAGGAAGAGTCTTGTCAACAATCAATCATTAAGCATTGCCTGTTCCAGAGGCGAGCTTTAAAACGTCAAGCAGTTAGACTCATTTTACGCATGATTAACCTACAAGCCTATGGAGAAAGTTTGAAAAAAAGGAATCCGAGGCAGCTGCAGCAACAACAACAACAAAATGATCAACCCGATGCCAATAATAGCCCCTTTAATTGAAGAAACACAACCGGAAGTCTTAAACTGACACAAGCTAGTTTGAAAACTTTGTTGCCCTGTTGCTTAAAATAGCTTGAAGAAGCTAGTTCAGCATCTTTAAACACACTAAAGTAGGACGGGCCAATAGTGGTCCGTGAGAACATTGAGACTTCTTACAAGAACTCTAAATCTCACAGTCTCACAAAAAAGAGAAAAAGATTTTTTATGCTATACATATTTATATATAGTAGGCACTTTATATAGATTCTATAGTATGAGGACAAAATATGTGGACACCAAAGCATTGCATCTATATTATCTTGGTTGGATGTTCCATTCCAAAACCTTGCGCATTAATAGTTGCAACTGGTTAGCTACAGGTAGAACAGCTTCCATTTTTCTGTTAAGGCTTTCTGTAAGATTTTGGAGAGTGCCTGTGGGAGTTTGTGCCCATTAAGTCGAAAGAGCATTTGTGAGGTCAGGCACTGAAGTTGGACAAGAAAGCCTGGCTCGCAATGCCTCCCATTCTAATTCTTCCCAACAGTGCTCAGTGGGGTTGAGGTGTGTTCACAAAGTTGGAAGCACAGAATTGTCTAAACTATCTGATGATATGCTGTAGTATTATCATCACCTTTCACTGGAAACACCCAAACCCAGAAAAACAACCTTAGGACATTATCGCTTATTTTGGCACCATGCACTCCTGTGGGTAGCGTTGACCTGGCATCTGCCAAACCCAGACTTCTCTATCAGACTGATTCCCTCCTGGCAGAAAACACAAGTTTATTCTCCAGTGGTGGTGTTCTTTACATCCCTCCAGCCAACGCATGGCTTTGCGCATAGTGATCTTAAGCATGCATATCTGCTCAGCCGGGGAAACCCATTTTATGAAGCACCGGACGGAGAGTTCTCTGATGTTGCTTTCAGAAACAGGCTGAAACTATGCACCGAGTGCTGAGTTCTAAGGTGCCGTCCAACGACAGTGCTAAGACAATAAACTCTAGAATTTACTGCCAGTGTTTGGCTATGTGCTTGATTTCATACACTTGATTCACAATGCCTCTGGTTGAAACTCCTGGAAATGGAAAAGAAGTGTGTCCACATACTTTTGGCCATAACGTGAAACTTTACTATAGTAGTTAACATACTACTAATATCTTTATTAATTTGTTTATGGTTTTGTCTTTTTGTTCCTAGGCCAAACACATAGAATTTTGGGCTCCCCAGCACAAACCTCTGAACCAGACAACGAGAAAATTAAAGGAAAATGAAGCCAAGACCCTCTGTGAATTTGGAGGTGGCCCTCGGGATCTCTGACACAGTAACGTTCTTATCATGAATCAGCGTTAATATAATGAGATTTAGTCATTTTAGATCTTTTCGATTGGTCTATTCCTCATGAAATGTTCTCACAATGTAAAGCAGAGGGCTTTAGACATGACTGCAAAGAAAAGAAGACAGAAGATTAAAGAGCAGAAAGAGCATAATAGATGATTATATATATATATAATTTTTTTTTTTTTTTTTTTTTTTTTAAGGCCTTGCTTTGAAGTCCTTCTCACTGTGACTCCTTATATATATAGTATATATAAGTAGTCACAGTGAGAAGGTCTTCAAAGCAAAAGCAATGTTATTCCAGCATGTTAAAGATTTGAACCAGGGTGAAAACATTCAGCAATGAGTTTATATTGATTCGTTTAACATTCTGGTCAGCAAGCCTTAAGCTTGGACCATTTAGAAGAAGCAATTTTACAGAAGCAGTGCAGGTGACACCGGGGAGGGTTGTAGGAGGGTGGTCTCAGGCTCTAAGACTATGTGCTGAACTCTATACTGTACAAATGAAAGGATACTTAAGGCACCTTTGTTTCCCAGCCTGCCACACAGACGGGGCCTATTAGAGAATCTCCAGGAACCTTTTCGAAAAGGGCAGTTCTCTGAGGAACCCATGACTATTTGCAAGGTTTCCTTAAGGAACTGTTTTATCCAACCGGTTTTGCCTTCCTGTAATATTCTGTACATGATAGCTTTTCTAAGTCTTCTCAGACAGGCATGTTTAGACATCCATATATTGTTGCTATCCAAAAACATGTATCTCCAAAATAGCAACAATGTCAATGTAAAGAGAACTTATTCCAAGCCTTTCTGGAGCATTTCTATATTTCTGTTCATCGTGACATGTCTACACAATGTAAAGGACTGCTATCAACCTCTAATGACATAGAAAAGTCAAAAATTGGAAACAATGGAGATGCATGTTTTTCTTTGGACAGTGATGATATGCAGTATTCACACATCTCATAAGAATAAGGAATACTAAGAGTAATAGAGAGCCAGGAATGGTGCTGATGAAATATATGAAAAACTTATACCTGTATGGATATTCTACACATAAGTGAGTCTGAGTAGATATATATTATAATTTATTCTGTAAGTAATAGCTCTTATAATATATATATGTCTACTTATTATTCTGTATTCATATTCTATTTATTGTATTGTGTTGTGTGTTTCTCTTAGTGTATTATTGTTCTTGTTACATGTCATACATGTGTGCCTCACCAAGACAAATTCCTTGTATGTGTGACATACTTAGCGAATAAACAATTCTGATTCTCTTCAGCTCCTTTGCACAACTTCTTTATTCTATTCATTGTATTTACTGAAAAAATTATCTTAGTTTAATACTTGCTAACAGTCCGTGTGCTTGTCTAGTCTGTTCAGTACTTTACATGGCATGTGTGCTCTGGCCAAGACAAATTCCTTGTATGTGTAATGAAATGAAGTGATTCTGAAGAGTAGTGCCAGATGAAAGAGCTAGTAAAGTGCCATGGGTTTCTCCAGCAGCCTCATTATATGGGAACATTATTTAAAGCACCTACAACTCATTAGTTTATTTATTATTATTATTATTTTACTTAAGGTATCTTTAATTTTCATAGTGTACCAAACTTTGACATGGCTGTTAGTGTTAAAATTAGAAGTGGCTTAATACCACTTGTCCCATACCAATACCTCTTAAACCTCTTTACAACTAAGCAACTAATAATATATTTCTCTGACCAGCTGTCTACATAACATCATTCTCATCAAGTGTAAAACAAATATTCTACATTCCTGAAAGACACTGCAGTGTTTCTGATTGGTCAGCCATTCCAATATTCACAATGAAATTTTAACTTTGGTCAGGTTTGGTGGTGCATTTGGTTGTGTTTTTGTGTAATAAATAATATTGGATAATTAATAATAATTCCATTATCTGGCCCAGAGATTTTGACCAGCATTGAGTATCTGAGTGTCATATTTGTGGAGCCCTAAAAGAAATCCACTACTTATTTAAATAAGTCAATGTCATATTGGTGGCTACAATCTACTGAGTTGTAACACCAGGTGGGGTAGATTGTAACAGTAGTAAAAAAAAATGCCCCAAAATAATATTTATCAAATCATATCTTTTTCATTTTGTCTCACCTCCTGAGTGGTTAACATTTGGTAGATGAATACATACCAGTGATATATGACTAAAATAAAATTATATCATGCTATTTTCCAAATGTTTTCCAGTATAATAGTTCTGGATGACGTTTAAATTAGTCATATTAAAGCAAATGAACCGGTTTTTAATAAGTGCTGTGACTCCATGTTAAAAACACCGGAGCTTGCTTTGACTGGACTGTTTTGTTCTGTTTCCTTCCCTTAAATTACATCAAAGGAAACCTTATGTAGTACTTTCAAACGTTAACCAGACAGAAAGCACATTTTCATGACAGGTATTGCTGTTAACTGTCAGATCCTGGTTACTGTGATTAAAGTGCATGAAAAAAGCTAAAAGTGAACAACAGACCCGCTGCTGTTTTATGGCCACTTTATTAAAGACAAAATGCTCCAGTTTTAAATGCCCTACTAAAAATGTGTGCACCAAATCAGAGACCACCCTTCATTTATTGGCAGTCAAAATGGGCGTTAGCACATTAAGTTATTCAGTTTTCTAGATCAAAAACTAAAGCACAATACAACTTTAACAGAAATCCACACAGAAGCTAAATTGCATATACATGTACTTTGTAGTTCAACACTTACAGGCTGTAGCCCATCTGATTAACTGCATACACAGTTTGTCCCCTTTCACCCTGTTCTTTAATGATCAGGACCCCCACAGAGCAGGTACTAGGTACTGCAGTGACACTGACATGGTGGTGGTGTGTTAGCGTGTGTTGCACTAGTATGAGTAGATCAGACTCAGCAGTGCTGCTGGAGTGTTTAAACGGACTAAGAATAGTCCAGCAACCAGCAACATCCAGCCAACTGAGTCCTGTGACCACTGATGAAGGACTAGAGAATGACCAACACAAACTGTGCAGTAACAGATGAGCTACTGTCCCTGACTTCACATCTACACGGTGGCCCTGCTGGATGAGTGGACAGTGAGTGGACAGTGAGTGGACACATCACTTAAAAACCCCAGCAGCACTACTGTATCTGATCCACTTGTACCAACAGAACACACACTAACACACCACCACCATGTCAGTGTCAATGCAGTGCTGAGAATGAACCACCACCCAATCTGCTCAGTTGTGGGCCTTTGGGGGTCCTGACCATTGAAGAACAGGGTGCAAGTATTAAACATGTTCACCATTTGTCCAGATTCCATTTAGACTTAGTTTCAGTTCTTCAAAGAGATCTACAGGATCATGTCCATAGTTCAGTCTAAGAAGTTGAAGATTCTACTCCTTTACTTTCTTTCCATTTGTCACTGAGGAGCTTCTTGACAACTACACATCCTTTCAGACCATAGCATGAAGTTGTCTCCTCACAGTGAAGGGATGAACAGAATCACCTGTGAATTGTCTCAGATCTGAAGCAAGAGTGGAGCTCTTCTCTCTCAAAGGTCTAAGTACTGTTTATCTGATGGACAACATTTTGGTGGTCTATCAGATCTTGCACAGTCACTTTTCAAAATATAGGGTATCCTATATTTAATTTCCTCAGAATTACATGTAGTTAATGGGTATATTGACTGTGATATATTGACAATTACATGTACACATTTAAAACAAGCCTTTGAAGGCTGGGTTGAGACAAAATAAACTAGTCTTAGCTCATATACTGTGGTCGTTGCATCCCAAGAGCTGAGTAAATAAACATTACTGGATTTTAATATAGCCCCACTGAAGCCATTAAGACCCTCAGGTGGAGGCTTGCTTTTGCTTAAGAGCTAGGAACAGCCACAAGAAGAGGCTCCTCACATATGGAAAGGAGCTTCACGACATAAAAAGAGGTATCACATCTGGTTTTGACAAGAACAACAGGCTGTCGAAACTGAAATGACAACACCTCTGCAGTGCTGCAAGTTACACCAGTGTCTCAAAACAAGACAGTGTCATAACATGTTCTGCCAAACGTCTAGAAGTGTGAAAAATGCCTTGACGTATCGTCATAGACCAATCCGGAGGTGGTGCAGTGATCCTGGAGTGTTAGGATCAATTAGAATAAATTATAATAATATTCAGAAGAGCAGACTGTAGTGATTCCTGAATAGTGATTATAGGTTTTAAGAGGAAAAGCAAGGTAGACAGAGTGGTATGATGTGAAATGCTTTACTGTACAGGGAGTCAGAACCAGGTGAGGCGTTGTCTACAATGTAAATCTCACCATGTTTTACTACTGAAAACAACTAGTGAACCTACACCACCTTGTGAGTTTGTATTTTCTCTCTCTGTCCACTATATAAATAATGGTAATAGTTTCTGTTGGAACAGCTTAGAGGAATTCACAGCTGTGAATAATTCAGATTTCAGAAATTTCTCTAAAATCATGCATTTCATATCAAACCAGATGATGACTAAATTATGCCACAATTCTGAAAGATTGGTGGAATTCTCCTTTAAATGGTACAGAACAATGTCATTATTTGAGGGTTTTTTTTCTTTCTGCTCTCTCATCTCATTAACAAACCTGATCCTTTTCAGAAATTATCCATCCACAGTTTGTTGTTTATACATTCCTTCACTCAGGTTTAGCGGACTGAGGGTTGCATTCGAATAAAATTAGCTTTGGGTGCTTCACATAAAAAGAAATGTTGAAGATTTTAACTAGATTGTTTGGCCAAAATTACATTTTCTGGTTAATATCAAACATGAATCCACCTTTTACATATGTTGCATGAGCTGTAGCACACTGACTCCACTCACACAGATTCATCCTGAGAGCCAGAATTTCATGATTTATGTTGTTTCTAAAAAAACAATATTATGTAGGACTTGGGGGATGTAGAGACTTGGAAATACTTGCTGTGTTTAAGACTGACTTCGGTGGGAGTGTTGAAAAAACATTTAAAGAGAACTCAGTCAAAACTTTTCAAAAGCTGTGCCTTCTGAAGATATGAGTAACCATGTACTACAGTCATCATATCTTCAGGCTGATTTTGCATTTGGGACCTAAACGTTGAGTTGGACCTTCTTTTTAAGCCTGTGCATGTGATGTGGGTCGAAAAACCTCTCCGCCCAATCCGTCCATACTTGTATGACTTTTAAATGTTGTATTATTTCAGGCTTAACTTAAAGACTCGCAAATGTGTACGCACAACCTGGTTTAGTGTGTTCTTTTTTTCTCTCTCTACTTAGTGATACTACCTCGTTTTTCAAACATTGTGCTGCTTTAAAGACTCAAAACATACATTGTGAGATAAGAGAATATCGTTTAATGCCCAGCAAATTCAGAGAACTGGAAGGCAGTTACAATTCTCCAAAATCTACAAACT
Source organism: Megaleporinus macrocephalus (assembly GCA_021613375.1). Classification (NCBI taxonomy): domain Eukaryota; kingdom Metazoa; phylum Chordata; class Actinopteri; order Characiformes; family Anostomidae; genus Megaleporinus; species Megaleporinus macrocephalus. The sequence continues at coordinate 19,148,836 of CM038726.1, forward strand.
TTTAGAACTCGTCGCCCAGGCCATGTTTTATCTTCCAGTATATTCTCTTTGGTGGGATATGAAGGCTAAGAAGATTTGAAGGTTTTTATCACACTACAAACAAAGATGCCTCTTTCATGTGCAATGATGAAAAAAATGTGAGGAAAAAGAAAACAAGTGAACAAGCAAGTGGCAGTTCACCTTGTGAATTAATAAAGAGGCTTATGGTACATTTTTTTTAAATGATTCTGTTGGAATTCCTTTTTTTATAATCTTGCTAATGTTGTATAGCAGCGCAAATAGGAATATTCCTGTTATGTAATGTGACGCAGCCAGTAGATGCTAACTGTATAATTATTGCAAGAGATTAAAGAGCATGAATTACACATGAACCCAGTTGTTTCTCTGAGGGTGACTCATTTTTGCTTACAATGGAGGCTGTAAAAACGCCTGGAATGATGACTTTGTGGCACATGACTAGAACTTGAAACACTGAAAGCTTATAGTATGAAACATCTAACTTTTACTGTCATCCAATTTGAACAGTCATGTTTGTTGCAGATTATATACCACAGTGACACAAACAGTCGTTATACAAAAGACTGCATGAGCTGTTGATTTAATGAGTGAAAATTAGTTCACACCTCCTCTACAGAGCAGGCCTGGGCCACAGTGCGATGTAATCGGATCTCATCGATGATGGACAAGTAACCCAATGGCAATAAGTGAGAAGCGCTAATTGTCATTTTGGGAAAAAGAAGTGAGAAACAGCTGCTAAACAGCGGTGGGTATTGAGAACCAGTACCGTATCGACTGGTCAAAACAGAGCTGTTATTGGTATTTATGCAACTTTAATTAATTCTACAAAGCAGGCATTTTGATAGATGCTAGACTGGATCAGCAGGAGGGGCGCTCTGCTCTGCGTAACAAACACACTTACACACGCCTCAGACTCAGAATCTTAATCATTTCAACGCTGAGCTTTAGTCTGTGGTTCTTATTCATAGCTGAATAAGTAAGATGTTTAAAAGTGTTTTTCACTTTCCAAAACTGTTAATGCAGAGTACCTTCTCGATTAACTACGTCCCAGATCTGGTCCTTAACCAAAACTTTTTATTCCAAAACAGCAGAAACTAGAACTAGGAACACCCACTCCTTAAGTAGAAGCTAGAAACATTCCCTCACTTAGCTAGAAGCTATAAACCTCCCCTCACCTAGCTAGAAGCTAGAAACATTTCCTCACTTAGCTAGAAGCTAGAAACATTCCCTCACTTAGCTAGAAGCTATAAACCTCCCCTCACCTAGCTAGAAGCTAGAAACATTTCCTCACTTAGCTAGAAGCTAGAAACATTTCCTCACTTAGCTAGAAGCTAGAAACATTTCCTCACCTAGCTAGAAGCTAGAAACATTTCCTCACTTAGCTAGAAGCTATAAACCTCCCCTCACCTAGCTAGAAGCTAGAAACATTTCCTCACTTAGCTAGAAGCTAGAAACATTTCCTCACTTAGCTAGAAGCTAGAAACATTTCCTCACTTAGCTAGAAGCTAGAAACATTTCCTCACTTAGCTAGAAGCTAGAAACCTTCCCTCACTTAGCTAGAAGCTAGAAACCTTCCCTCACCTAGCTAGAAGCTAGAAACCTCCCCTCACTTAGCTAGAAGCTAGAAACATTTCCTCACTTAGCTAGAAGCTAGAAACATTTCCTCACTTAGCTAGAAGCTAGAAACATTTCCTCACTTAGCTAGAAGCTATGAACCTTCCCTCACCTAGCTAGAAGCTAGAAACATTTCCTCACTTAGCTAGAAGCTAGAAACCTTCCCTCACCTAGCTAGAAGCTAGAAACATTTCCTCACTTAGCTAGAAGCTAGAAACATTTCCTCACTTAGCTAGAAGCTATGAACCTTCCCTCACCTAGCTAGAAGCTAGAAACATTTCCTCACTTAGCTAGAAGCTAGAAACCTCCCCTCACTTAGCTAGAAGCTAGAAACATTTCCTCACTTAGCTAGAAGCTAGAAACATTTCCTCACTTAGCTAGAAGCTAGAAACATTTCCTCACTTAGCTAGAAGCTAGAAACATTTCCTCACTTAGCTAGAAGCTATGAACCTTCCCTCACCTAGCTAGAAGCTAGAAACATTTCCTCACTTAGCTAGAAGCTATAAACCTCCCCTCACCTAGCTAGAAGCTAGAAACATTTCCTCACTTAGCTAGAAGCTATAAACCTCCCCTCACCTAGCTAGAAGCTAGAAACATTTCCTCACTTAGCTAGAAGCTAGAAACATTTCCTCACTTAGCTAGAAGCTAGAAACATTTCCTCACTTAGCTAGAAGCTAGAAACATTTCCTCACTTAGCTAGAAGCTATAAACCTTCCCTCACCCAGCTAGAAGCTAGAAACATTTCCTCACTTAGCTAGAAGCTAGAAACATTTCCTCACTTAGCTAGAAGCTATAAACCTCCCCTCACCTAGATAGAAGCTAGAAACATTTCCTCACTTAGCTAGAAGCTAGAAACATTTCCTCACTTAGCTAGAAGCTATAAACCTCCCCTCACCTAGCTAGAAGCTAGAAACATTTCCTCACTTAGCTAGAAGCTAGAAACATTTCCTCACTTAGCTAGAAGCTAGAAACATTTCCTCACTTAGCTAGAAACATTTCTTCACTTAGCTAGAAGCTAGAAACATTTCCTCACTTAGCTAGAAACATTTCTTCACTTAGCTAGAAGCTAGAAACATTTCCTCATTTATTTAGAAGCTAGAAACATTTCCTCACTTAGCTAGAAGCTAGAAACATTTCCTCACTTAGCTAGAAGCTAGAAACATTTCCTCACATAGCTAGAAGCTAGAAACATTTCCTCACTTAGCTAGAAGCTAGAAACATTTCCTCACATAGCTAGAAGCTAGAAACATTTCCTCACTTAGCTAGAAGCTAGAAACATTTCCTCACTTAGCTAGAAGCTAGAAACATTTACTCATTTATTTAGAAGCTAGAAACATTTCCCCACTTAGCTAGAAGCTAGAAACATTTCTTCACTTAGCTAGAAGCTAGAAACATTTGCTCATTTATTTAGAAGCTAGAAACATTTCCTCATTTATTTAGAAGCTAGAAACATTTCCTCACTTAGCTAGAAGCTAGAAACCTCCCCTCACTTAGCTAGAAGCTAGAAACATTTCGTCATTTATTTAGAAGCTAGAAACATTTCCTCACTTAGCTAGAAGCTAGAAACCTCCCCTCACTTAGCTAGAAGCTAGAAACATTTCCTCACTTAGCTAGAAGCTAGAAACATTTCCTCACTTAGCTAGAAGCTAGAAACATTTCCTCACTTAGCTAGAAGCTAGAAACATTTACTCATTTATTTAGAAGCCAGAAACATTTCCGCACTTAGCTAGAAGCTAGAAACATTTCTTCACTTAGCTAGAAGCTAGAAACATTTGCTCATTTATTTAGAAGCTAGAAACATTTCCTCATTTATTTAGAAGCTAGAAACATTTCCTCACTTAGCTAGAAGCTAGAAACCTCCCCTCACTTAGCTAGAAGCTAGAAACATTTCCTCATTTATTTAGAAGCTAGAAACATTTCCTCACTTAGCTAGAAGCTAGAAACCTCCCCTCACTTAGCTAGAAGCTAGAAACATTTCCTCACTTAGCTAGAAGCTAGAAACATTTCCTCATTTATTTAGAAGCTAGAAACATTTCCTCACTTAGCTAGAAGCTAGAAACCTCCCCTCACTTAGCTAGAAGCTAGAAACATTTCCTCATTTATTTAGAAGCTAGAAACATTTCCTCACTTAGCTAGAAGCTAGAAACATTTCCTCACTTAGCTAGAAGCTAGAAACATTTCCTCACTTAGCTAGAAGCTAGAAACATTTCCTCACTTGGCTAGAAGCAAGAAATCTCCCCTCGCTTAGCTATAAGCTAGAAACCTCCCCTCACTTAGCTAGAAGCTAGAAACATTTCCTCACTTATTTAGAAGCTAGAAACATTTCCTCACCTAGCTAGAAGCTAGAAACATTTCCTCACTTAGCTAGAAGCTAGAAACATTTCCTCACTTAGCTAGAAGCTAGAAACATTTCCTCATTTATTTAGAAGCTAGAAACATTTCCTCACTTAGCTAGAAGCTAGAAACATTTCCTCACTTAGCTAGAAGCTAGAAACATTTCCTCACTTAGCTAGAAGCTAGAAACATTCCCTCACTTAGCTAGAAGCTAGAAACATTTCCTCACTTAGCTAGAAGCTAGAAACATTTCCTCACTTAGCTAGAAGCTAGAAACATTTCCTCACTTAGCTAGAAGCTATAAACCTTCCCTCACCCAGCTAGAAGCTAGAAACATTTCCTCACTTAGCTAGAAGCTAGAAACATTTCCTCACTTAGCTAGAAGCTAGAAACATTTCCTCACTTAGCTAGAAGCTATAAACCTTCCCTCACCCAGCTAGAAGCAAGAAATCTCCCCTCACTTAGCTATAAGCTAGAAACCTCCCCTCACTTAGCTAGAAGCTAGAAACATTTCCTCACTTATTTAGAAGCTAGAAACATTTCCTCACCTAGCTAGAAGCTAGAAACATTTCCTCACTTAGCTAGAAGCTAGAAACATTTCCTCACTTAGCTAGAAGCTAGAAACCTCCCCTTACTTAGCTAGAAGCTAGAAACATTTCCTCACTTAGCTAGAAGCTAGAAACATTTCCTCACTTAGCTAGAAGCTAGAAACCTCCCCTTACTTAGCTAGAAGCTAGAAACATTTCCTCACTTAGCTAGAAGCTAGAAACATTTCCTCACTTAGCTAGAAGCAAGAAATCTCCCCTCACTTAGCTAGAAGCTAGAAACATTTCCTCACTTAGCTAGAAGCTAGAAACATTTCCTCACTTAGCTAGAAGCTAGAAACATTTCCTCACTTAGCTAGAAACTATATAAAGCAAGACCCCTTTTTTCTATATGAGCAAAACTCCACCACCCCACCCGTATTCTGGACTCAGGAGTGAATACCAACTTGCTTCGGAACCTCAGATTTGCTTTAAAGTGACTTGCTGTGGTAAAAAAAACCTGGGGAGTGTTCCACTGGTCCTTGTCTACATCCAGTGTTCTCTCAAAAAGTTAACAAATACTACTACATTAAAGACCGGGTGCAGTGATCTCCCCACTGCATCTGCTGCACATGTTCTGTTTAGTGTCTATGGCTTTGGAAATCACTTGCAAACTGTTTCTATGCTATTAGCATGCAAGTCATCATAAATCTGCAGAAGATGCTCATAAACGCATGTGTGCAGAAATATTTAGGTGATGTAGTTTTATAAAAGACTTTCATTAAAACATGTGAATTTGCCTTGTGGGCCAATATTATCGATGTCGATAGTGGGCAGTCGTGGGCTGGAGGTTAGGGAACCAGCCTTGTTTCCTTCTGGGATCAATAACGTATCTATCAACTGCAATTTTTAAAGCAGAAAATAATAATAATGACTTTCAGATATCGCCCAGGCCAAATCTCTGCATGTTATATTTTCTGAGTGCAACATGTATAATATAATACAACAGAAAATGTGGCCAGTGAAAAAGTTATCACGCAAATCATAGTGCATGTTTTACTTTTTCCAATATGTTAAGGAAAAAATAGTGTCAGGAAGAAACAGCTATATTTAAGAGTGTTCTCTGTAGAGGATACAAACTTATTTTCACTTTGAAAAGCAACAAAACGTGTAATTTGACCTTGATGTTCAAATAGGAAATTTTCACACGGGTTCCTTACGTCACTGTTCATTTCAATTCTGTACAAACTCCCAGAGGAGCTAGTAGGTATTTTGGGTCTTCTTGCTTCAACTTATTTCCTTTAGATTCAACTTGTCAAAGCATTAAAACATTTTCATAAGCCTACTCCGTATTTGGTTACAGCTCATAATTCCAGCCCTTACTTAGCACCTGGCAAGCTGTGAATATGAATATAACATGCCTGCACATCAATAACTGTACACAACTGGCCCAAACTGTGAAGCTCGTTGCTTCTCTGAAGTGTTGCTTCTTGGCGGCAGAAGCAAAACTGTTTATCCAGCTACAGATCAACTGTGTGAAATTCAGCAGTGCAGTAATGGAGTTATTCTGTCTGGAATTTGTGTTTTACTCAAGCTGGAAAATAAAAGAAAAGGCCACAAAGTGTCGTACGAGTGCAGAGTGGACGCTGGACCACTTTCTACTACACCTTCAACTTCTACATCTCAGTGGTTGAGAGAATATGACTTCCTGACACAAACACTATGCTGATTAATGAAGGGAAGCTAGAAAACACTGCATCACTTCTATTCGACAGCTACTGTAGCAGAAGCTTCTATTCTATAAACAGCTCCAGTATATCTTCATAACCCACCTTTGACATACAGTCTTCTGCTGCTGCTCGTCTTCTCTTTCGTTTTGATCCTGCCGTGTTTCAAAGCCTGATTTGTGGTGGGATTTTTTGGCAGCATCTTCATTTGAATTGAAAAAAATATATATATTCTCCTACTCTGTGCAGGCCGTGTCCAGGCTAAACCACTGAAGGGTTACAGAGAGGGGTCTTATGGAGGGGGAGGGGTTGACAGAACTCAAAAGAAGTAAAACCAATGTCTTAAGAACCAGTACAATTTATAAATGAAGCAAATAAATTTTAAAAATTGGCCTTAAGTCAGAAACTACCTTCATGTGGATCATCCTATGTACCTCTTACACCACATTCATCTTCATAAGCAGCAGTGTTGTGAGAAAATCTTGACACCCTTGAGTATCACAATACTGCCCCACGTTGGGTGCAGACTTTAGGGCAGTCGTGGGTTGAAGGTTAGGGATCCGGTCTTGTGACTGGAAGGTCGTCGCTTCGCCTTGAGCAAAGCACCTAACCCCCTACTGGTCCCCGGGGTGCTGCGGATAGGGTTTTCCACCACTCTGGGCATGTGTGCTCACTGCTCCCTAGTGTGTATGTTCACTAGTGTGTGGGTGTTTCACTGCAGGGATGAGTTAAATGCCTGGGTCAAATTCCACTGTGTACAATCTAATTCTTCTATGTATTCTGATAGTAATTTCTTCGTAACCACTGTATCAGTACTTGTTCTGTTTAAACTCCAGACTGCTATCAACAGCCCACGCACTACTAAGATAAGCACTAGCAAACCTATAGAAAATCATGTATTTTCATTTTTGACGATTTTTAGTTTTCTACATCATTTAAACACAGCAGCTGCCATGTACATTGTGTAAATTTTAATTTTAGGATGAATGGACTAATAGAAATGCTCCAAAATAGCCTGAAAAAAGTCTGGTTCCATTGACTTACATAAAAAAAAATAATAAAGAAGGTTTTTGCTTTCTTTTGTAATGTTGCAATTTTGCCGATTGTTGTTTTTCATTGGACAGTGAAGACATGTTCATCTGTTTTTATACCACAACACTTTTCCTAAAATTAGATTAAGAAAATTGAGATATGCCTTCCTTACAGTATCACAATATATTAAAACATATTACACCATAAATGTTTTCTGCCAGTACTCAGTCCTAATATGTAGAAGAGGATACATGTTATCATTATTATTTAGATTTTATTACAAGTATGGAAATTTATATTTTAGCCATAACTTTTTGTTATTGCCTGGGACTCGCCGCTGTTGATACTGACTGTGAACTGAACGTAAATGCAATAAAATACAAAATTTGTTATTTTAGGCCAAAAATTGTGGCAGATTCTCTTTGCACTTCGTATAGGGCTCCTAGTCTTCACCTGTTAGAGGAATAAATGTACAGCTGTATGCAAAAGTGTAAGCCCCCTACAGTAAAATGTGCAGAAGTGCCTTATCAGTAGAGGAGCTTATTGCAATTTAAATTCTGAGCAGTGGCGTCCAAACTTCTGCATGGCAGCCTTACTGTTAAATACCATCCCATTTAGAAAGCATTCGTCCAGTAAATTACTATCAAAGATGTCCATCTACGTACTACACAAACCTGAATTTCCCCCAAGTCACATGCTGCTGTGTTTCTTCCCATAAATGCAGTGATGTAGCATGTTCCATAAAAATCTAAAAGCTCCACACAAAAGCTACATTTGCAGTGAGTCCTCGTTCGCCGTGTGGTTTGGGAGCACAATGCAGCGATGCGTTATTAATGACAGTCCCTTTTTCTCAGAAATATACCTTTGCTTTCAAAGGCAAATTTATAAAGCAGCCAAGCCTAACACATTATCTTAAACATATACTGAATGCGGCATGAGGGGGAAAAAAAAGAGAGCAGGGCTACATCACTGTTAAATGTGCCATCACAAAAGGGCCCCCCCTTAATGGTATTGCACTTAGCCGGATGAGGTGGGCTCCAAATAGCTCGAGGATCTCGTCATCTTTATTGCGTTTTAACAGCTCACAGCCCAATGTTGCTAAATCGAATGAAGAAAGCGAAAAATTATCCATCTATCCTCCGACGTTCCACCTGACTCGAAAATGAGAGAAGGGGCCGTTACTGAAATGAAGAACTTGGAGAGGTTGACTGGAGATCAGGAAAGTTCATGGGGAGAAAAAGTCTATGAAGAAAAGTTAAGCCATTAGAATTATATTAGAAACTGTATATATATATATAAATTCTCAGTCCTCTGTCTAAATCTGTCTAAATTAAGGATGTTATTGGACTAATTGCTTGTTAGGACACTCTTGCTCAATTGTGATGCACAGCTGAAAAACATTCTACTAATAAGTGAGCATAAAAGGGAACAACATTCTAGGTTAGTTTAGTATCTGAAGCATCAGCAGTTGATGACCAGAAAGAAACAACTTTCTTTAGAGACCCGTCAGTCCATTGTTGTGTTAAGGAAGAAGATACTCCATTAAAACAAGAACATTTCACTGTGATCCCAAACTTTTGAGCGGTAGTAATGACCTCTTTTAGAAGCATAGGATTTGTATTTGATGGAGGAACAACTGTGTTTGAGGTACACTACCAGTTAAATGTGTTGGAGGTGTACACTACCAGTAAAATGTTTTAGAACTGTTTTAAAACTTTTGACTGGTAGTGTACTAAAACACTTGACAGGTAGTGTTCCAAAACGTTAGACCGGTAGTGTTTATATATATATATATATATATGTGGACCATATATCATCAGCTGGTTTTAGCTTTGTTTACTCCTAGGGGAATTACTGGATGGCTTTGTATTTCAATTATGTTTTTTTTCCTTCCAAAATACCATCTCAGAGCTTTCACCACCCAAACAGCTGAAGAATCTGAACACATACTGCAAAATGTTTCATGGGTGTCTATGTATAAAGTGGTTTGCTAATAGTACATATCCAAAAGTGTCCAGAATATGCAAATGCAGCTTTTTTATTGTCCAACATCTATGGTGATGTTGGTTTTACATTATATGCATATTATAGTTACCATTTGATAGAATAGTATAGTATATAGTATTTATATTGTCATAGATTATTAATATCAGTTCAGTCTGTAAAACTGACATACTGGGAACCTAAAAACAAATCCTATGCTTCTAAAAAAGACCATTCCAGCTCCTAGAATGTTCTGTAACAGTCCTGACACCACAAATGTATGCCTCCAAATGTATATACACCAACTCTAGTTCCATAGCAACAACTGCATAATGGCAACAATGGACTTTACATGTAGAAATGTATCTTTCCAGGTTGTAACATGGTGATGCGGTTGATATAGCATAGTGTAGTGGGTTACACTGCAGCCCTCTATACTATAGACTGGGCAACCACACTACACTATGCCAATAATAGTCCCAATAGTCCTTGGGCAAGGATAATGTTCTGATAATCTTTAAGCAAAGCTGAATTTGCCTTCCTATTTGCCAGCTTCTTAAGCTAACGTTTTTCGTTCCACCTTAAAGGCTACAAACTGTGAAGAAATGTACATTTTGGGCTTCCTTAAGAAGGATGTTGAAAATGTGCTAACAGGCATGGTGAAAGTCCATCTTTAACCAAGGCTGAAATTGGCTTTCTATGTGTTATCTTCTTAAACTAATGTTCTGGTCCTCCATAAATGCTGGAGCTTGTACAGTGTCAGAATGTACTGTAGCACTACTTAAGGTGGAAAAGGAAAACAAGCTGTTAAACAGGAAGCCAACTTCAGTGCTTATATCTTTAACAAGATCCTTAAGAACTTGAGTTCAAAGTTAGTTTGCTCTGCACATTTTACTCTGACCAGTTTGTCAGACCTTGGACTCTACTGAGGCTCCATGTAAGGAAAAGAGGGTAAAAAGAAAGTGCACTTTCACCATAAATAGCTCTAGAATTTAAACAGCAAATTGTAAATAGCAGCCATGCCGAATGTTTTTTTTTCAACTACTTGACATTTAAAACAAGATCATCTTAAAATGAATGTTTTACAGTAACAACCTTAATTTACTTTGTATTACCGTTAAGGTTCATTTTATTTTCACGGCTATCTATTTCCTTCCAAACAAGGAAATTGGAGCTTAAGTACGAATTCATTTCTAAGCTTTAGAAAATTTAAATTAAATATAGTTTCACCTTTATTACAGCTTCCATTCTTTCACGGAAATCTGCAGCAATATTCTTCTCACAATCCACTGACACAATCCAGTGAAGCTGAGGTCTGGACTCTGGTGTGGTCAGTCTATTGCTCTGAGAACAGCAGCAACGTCTTTGATACATTTTTAAACATTTTCCTTTGTTGTCTCGTTCCTTTTTTTCCAGTAACAGGTTCTTGACAGCTACACATCTTTTCCGACCCACAGTGTTGAGCTGTTTTCTCTGGAAGCATTTCTCTGTGACTTCCTTTTTATTAATGCAAGTGGATTATCTTCTATCTAATCTTCTCAGAAACCTCCTGAAACCACAATCACTTCGTGGCTGTTGACTGGAAAATGACTAAAATGGTGGTTGGCCTTTGACTGGAGAAGCATATCTTACCATGCAATGCTAAGCATCAGCTACTGTTGCCCAAATAACAGCTTTAGAGCACTCACATTAGGTTAGCTGGAGTGATAACGCACCATCAAACACCTCTGGGTTGAGCTGCAGTAGAGTAGAAGCGGAGACTGCAGTAAAATGAGAGCTAGCTCACTAATAATAGAGCTGAATTAGAAGGAAAGGCTGGAAGGGCAGGTGTCTGGATGCTGCCTGTGTGCTGTATTGCTCCAGTGTTATATCCCGAAGATATTGCTATAAACTTGCCTGACGTACCTGCAACAATTCTCAACAAGATTAGTCCACTGGCATCAATACAGAGAAATAAGAAGGGCAAGAAGCTTAAAGCTTAGAGCCAAAAACAAAATCAGGGGTGTTAAGCTGATGCCTGAAGTTCTAAAACAGCCTTTCCCAACCTGTTTACACCATAAAAGAAGCTGTCTCACGAGGATTTTTGCTATCAAAACAATGTCTACACCCTTTAAGAGTCTATAATTATTACTGTAATTCTGCGGTGCTATTTCAGTTTAATCACTACATTGTTACCTACAGGCCCCACATCCTAGATCTTTCATGAATTTAGTACCTTTCTTTGAGGCCCTCCTACAACGTTGTTGTAAAAAAAATGAAAAAAATATTAATATATATTTAATTCACTTTTTTACATGACCATTCTCCAACCTCTCTCATCCCTTAGAATTAATCTGACTGCAGCTTATATGTAATAGACTTTGGTTCTGATTGACTGCCCTGCTCAAACAGTCCAGCCTGAATCGCTCTGTATAACAATCACCAGGAACGAGCAAGGCTAAACTGCTGTAGGCCGAATTGGCAGGTACATGCAAACGTGCTGACTTTTGTGACATTACAGAAACGATGAATTCAAAACGAGATGGTATTGCAGCCCAGATTCCAAATACAGACTGCATGGAATGGAGAGTGAATGATGGGTTTTAGAACTAACCCTAAACCTAACCCTAACCTAACACTACTACATTTCATAATATGGGAGAAATTCATTATCTGTACACTTGACTGATTAGTAGGTTTGAGGATGAGATCACCAGCCATAACTACACACCTCTTCTAAGTGTTCGCCATGTTGACTGAAATCAACAAGTCCATTTCTTTCATAAGTCATTCAGGATGAACAATTCTGAAACAGTACTACAGGAATAACCAACCCACGTGAAATGACTGGAGAATGACTTTGAGGTCAGAACTAACAAAAACTAATTACTAATTACTAGTAATATTATTATTATATTATTAGTGAACTAATTACTTCAAGGATGCACAGCACTTTCCAAATCACATGCATCTCATTTCCAGTACAGGTAATTTATTTTCAGGACATATTTCCGAAGAGGTGATAAGTAACGAAGTACAAATACTTCGTTACCTCACTTAAGTCGAAATTTTTGGTTATTTATACTTTACTGGAGTAATTATTTTTCAGATTACTTTTTACTTCTACTCCTTACATTTACACTCCATTATCTGTACTTTCTACTCCTTACATTTACACACCAATATCAGTACTTTCTACTCCTTACATTTACACTCCATTATCAAGACTTTCTACTCCTTACATTTACACTCCATTATCTGTACTTTCTACTCCTTACATTTACACTCCATTATCTGTACTTTCTACTCCCTACATTTACACTCCATTATCAGTACTTTCTACTCCCTACATTTACACTCCATTATCTGTACTTTCTACTCCTTACATTTACACTCCATTATCAGTACTTTCTACTCCTTACATTTACTCACCATTATCTGTACTTTCTACTCCTTACATTTACTCACCATTATCAGTACTTTCTACTCCCTACATTTACACTCCATTATCAGTACTTTCTACTCCTTACATTTACACTCCATTATCAGTACTTTCCACTCCTTACATTTACTCACCATTATCAGTACTTTCCACTCCCTACATTTACACTCCATTATCAGTACTTTCTACTCCTTACATTTACACTCCATTATCTGTACTTTCTACTCCTTACATTTACACTCCATTATCAGTACTTTCTACTCCTTACATTTACTCTCCATTATCGGTACTTTCTACTACTTACATTTACACTCCATTATCAGTACTTTCTACTCCTTACATTTACTCACCATTATCTGTACTTTCTACTCCTTACATTTACTCACCATTATCAGTACTTTCTACTCCCTACATTTACACTCCATTATCAGTACTTTCTACTCCTTACATTTACACTCCATTATCAGTACTTTCTACTCCTTACATTTACTCACCATTATCAGTACTTTCCACTCCCTACATTTACACTCCATTATCAGTACTTTCTACTCCTTACATTTACACTCCATTATCTGTACTTTCTACTCCTTACATTTACACTCCATTATCAGTACTTTCTACTCCTTACATTTACACTCCATTATCAGTACTTTCTACTACTTACATTTACACTCCATTATCAGTACTTTCTACTCCTTACATTTACACTCCATTATCTGTACTTTCTACTACTTACATTTACACTCCATTATCAGTACTTTCCACTCCTTACATTTACTCACCATTATCTGTACTTTCCACTCCCTACATTTACACTCCATTATCTGTACTTTCTACTCCTTACATTTACACTCCATTATCAGTACTTTCTACTCCTTACATTTACTCTCCATTATCAGTACTTTCTACTACTTACATTTACACTCCATTATCAGTACTTTCTACTCCTTACATTTACACTCCATTATCAGTACTTTCCACTCCTTACATTTACTCACCATTATCTGTACTTTCCACTCCTTACATTTACACTCCATTATCAGTACTTTCTACTCCTTACATTTAAACTCCCTTATCAGTACTTTCTACTCCTTACATTTACACTCCATTATCAGTACTTTCTACTCCTTACATTTACTCGGCATTGTCAGTAATTTCTACTACTTACATTTACACTCCATTATCAATACTTTCTACTGCTTACATTTACACTCTATTATCTGTACTTTCTACTCCTTACATTTACACTCCATTATCAGTACTTTCTACTCCTTACATTACACTCCATTATCAGTACTTTCTATTCCTTACATTTACACTCCATTATCAGTACTTTCTACTCCTTACATTTACACTCCATTATCAGTACTTTCTACTCCTTACATTTACACTCCATTATCTGTACTTTCTACTCCTTACATTTTAAACATAGCCTCGTTACTCCTACTTCATTTACAGCTTGTTTTCATTCATGTACAACATGATAACATGGCTTTGAAGTTGTGCAATGGACGTATATGCGGCTAAAACAGGAAGCCTAGTGCATTCCAAATTTTTTAACATTAACATTTTAATATAACATTATAGTCATTATGGCTTTTAGAAGAATGGGGTTTTTGGGGAGGTGGGCTAGTGCAATATAGACCCCCGTGGTGTGCTTAATAGCATTTTATTTCCTTACGTTACCTTTTACTTTTATACTGTAAGTAGTTTTGAAAGCAGTACTTTTACACTTTTAATGGAGTAAAAAGCTTGAGTCGATACTTCAACTTCTACAGAAGTATTTTTAAACCCTAGTATCTATACTTCTACCTGAGTAATAAATTTAAATACTTTTGACACCTTTGGAAGAGATTAGATGCAAGAAGCTTGAATTTAAACTGAAATGCACAAAATGAGCAAAAGCTATAGAGAAAATAAGACTAACACTTCAGATCTGAAACAAGAGTTTCTGTCCATCCATCCACTGTGAGAAAAAAAAACAACCTAACGCTATGGGTCTGAAAGGATATGTAGCTGTCAAGAAGACATTACTGAGAAAAGGAAGTGCAACAAAAAGACAACAGAGAAGATTTTTGGGATCACTCCAGAATCCAGACGTTGACATCATTGAACGTGGTTTGAAATTCAATTTAATTCAAGTTTATTTGTATAGCACTTTTACAACAATGTTGTCTCAAAGCAGCTTTACAGAGGTTTTGAAAAAACATATATCCCCCAGTATGGCAAGCTTTAGAAACTGCACAGGTAGAGGCAGTCTCTGACTGAGGCAGTCTCTGACTGAGTCTTTATGCAAAGTGGGCATGAGCTGAAACATTGCCATCATATCTCATTGCTGGTACATCTGGATGGCACTTTGATATAACTGAGGGTGCTGCAAATTCTCATACTGAACTTTTGAGATGTGGAACAATATTCCATCAGATTTCTACTGAAAACTCAAAGTAAGTCTCCTGAAAAGAAGAAAAGCTGTAATAAAGTGACAAAATGACAGCACTTGAGACTGGGACTCTAACTAAAATCCAACGCACCATGCGTTCGGAAGTGTATTCACACTCCTGGGATTCACACGGTGAACAGTAAAAGACAGTGGAGCTGTCAGATCCTCCACAGTGATAATGAATTAGTATGCACCGTGCTAAATGCTGGGTGGGTCATTTGAAGCTGGAAGGCTACATAAAATAATAGAGAGATCATAAGAATATATGAGCGTTCAGAACAGTCCTGCAAGGAACACAACATTATTATAAGACCATTAACTGCATAGAGTCATTAAGCCCTAAACTTCTGCTAAACTCTGTTCTCAGTGAAGCTATTATATAGTTTCAAGTTTCACTAAAAATGGCTTTCAAACATTATTATAAATGTACTATTAAGTACATTCACCTTCCACATCAATAACATTGACACACTGATGAATCTAGCAAGAAGTAGCAAAATTAATTTCACCTTAATGTTTATTTAACGTTCAAAGCAAATGATGCTACAGCCTTTGGTATAGTGGTTCCCTGCATACCGAACATCTCAGCAGCTTGGAATTATGTGAGCGAGCATATGATTTGCTGCTTTAAACTACCGGGTTAAATATTATCCAGCTGTGTGGGGAGGAAAAAAAGGAAAACGCTTGAAAATGCATGCTTTTTTAAAAGCACTGAATGAAGCTGATCACAATCTAGCCCAGATATTAAGCTTCTACAGCAGTGATTTGGCCACATCATCTCATGTGGCTAATATGACCCACAGCCATAGAAAGCGCTATGCCTATTGTTGAAAGCTGTGATTTATATGACCGTACATTCCCATTATTGTGCTTTAATGCAAAAGGGTTCTATTCAAAAGCCTTGAAGGTGGTCCTGCCCCTCCGTTCCCCTCTTTTATACCCTTATGGCATGTTCGACCTTGTGCATCGAGGCTATATCATTTCAAGGCGGAGTTATATATTCAGCGCCAGTGTGTATAAAAGAGGTTCATGGCTCGGATATACAGTTCCTCCATCGGTGTAGAACCTTTACATGATGGTAGAGGTTGTATAAACTTTGTAATAGGTTCTTTTTACAATCACATCTCTCATCTTTTACAACGTGGTTCTTTAAAGATCTATCTATTTAATACACCTCAGAGTTCTCACATCCCATATGTGTCTTTGTTTTGAACGTAAAATATATTATTGCTGTTAATGGAAAAACATGTTCCTCCTAAAGTGGCAACTTTACAGGAGAGAACAAAAACTGTCTTTACTTTTAAATGTAAGTCAATGGAACCAGAAAAGTTTTCAAGCTATTTTGGAGTATTTCTATTGGTCCATTTATCATGAAATATTACCACAATACAAAGGGCAGCTATCGCATTCGAATGAGGTAGAAATATAAAAGTCAACAAAAATGGAGGTAAATGTTTTTCTTTGGACAGCGACGATATTTACAGCATATATATGTATTTTTACAGCATACACTACCGCTCAAAAGTTTGGGATCACAGTGAAATGTTCTTGTTTTCAATGGAGTATCTTCTTTCCTTAACACAACAATGGACTGACGGGTCTCTAAAGAAAGTTGTTTCTTTCTGGTCATTTTGAGTCGGTCAGCAAGCCATCAACTGCTGATGCTTCAGATACTAAACTAACCTAGAATGTTGTTCTCCCTTTTATACTCACTTATTAGTAGAATGTTTTTCAGCTGTGCATCACAATTGAGCAAGAGTGTCCTAACAACCAATTAGTCCAATAACATCCTTAACTTGGATTGGCGGTCGTACCAGGAGATTTAGACAGAGGACTGAGAATTGCTGATAATAGAACTATATGCAAAATAAGCCTCTATACAAAAATAGGCTTTAATACAAACATTTTTATTCTTTAAAAATCATCTGATACACAAACTAATTGAGAAATGGACAATATTGTTTGTGAATTGCACGAAAATTGCATGAAATGAAATTCTAGTGATCTTAAACTTTTGAGCAGTAGTGTATATTACAACAGTCTATGACAGAAATGTTCTATAATTATAAAAATATCTATGTGTATCAGAAGGTCAAGAGTTATGCACAACTGGTCTTATTTTGGATAGTCAGTATATGAGCTTTGATAATTAAAAGAATGACTTAAATTAGAATCGAGGAGAAATCGACTTTGAAATTTACTGTGACACTCTCCAGGAAAGTAAAAGAGAATAAATATAGAAAAATAGAAAGAATATTATAAGAATAAATATAAAAGAATAAGGAGGAACACCATATAAAGCTAAACTGTAAATAAACTGCAGTAAAAACATGGCTGTGTATAGACGTGCAATATGCACAGGATGACAGTTTATAAGAGGTAACAGTCTGTATAAGTTATGACTGTGTAAAGAGTAAAGTGTGAAGTGTCTGTGCATGAGTGTGAATTCTTACAAAGCCTAGAAACAGGCAACAGTCACCACAGTGACGAGTCTGTATGACCCATGAGTGATGAATGAAGACCTGGATGTGGTTTGAGCAGGCTAAGATGTTTTTGTTGAGTATTTACAGGAAACATGAGTGACTACTGACCTGTAATATTTGTTAGCAACTTGCAACTCCAGCACTAAATTAAAGAAGCAAAACTTGGACATTAAACATGTCACTGCCAAAGCGTTCATGAAATAAAAAGCAAGCTTGGGTATTAAGTGAAAATCTAGAGCTGAAAAACTGAAAATGGATATTTTTGAACTAGCTGTAAAGATAAATTTCAGGGATTAAAATTCAGAGTAAATCACTTCTAATCTGTTACTCGACTGCTTATACAAGGTCCATATAACTAATCTAGCATGTTCTTTTTAAAAAGCTGTTAAAAAAGCTGTTAATCAACCCCCCTTTAAAACCTCCACTGCATTTCATATTTTGTGTATATGCAGCTGTTGGGACCCCCAAAACGTTGGCTGCATGATGGTCCTCTTTGTGAAGAAAAGTGCAAAGGGGCGGGGTTAAGATGTCAAGAGAAGGACAGAGCGACATGCGCCAGGAGGCACCACGCGTCAGAAAAAAGTGTGAGGAACATGAAGCTTGAGCCACATAAAAAGGGCAGCGCCTACCTCGAGCGAATACTGACAAGAAGGTTTGATATCTTACCCAGGGACCCCTTTGATCTTGCTGACTTCCACTGTGGCAATAGAGTGCTTGGCCCCCGACTGCACTTCCCATTCTACTTTCCACTGGTTGCTCTTTGACTTTGTGTTGAGCAGATTTACCCCTTTCTTCGCTTTTACCCTGAGACGTAGAGAGAGAGAGAGAGAGAGAGAGAGAGAGAGAGAGAGAGAGAGTCAGTTGAGTCTAAGCATACAGGGTTAACAAGACATTTCCAGCAGGAATGAATAGACACATATAGAGAGCCTGCAGTCATGACCCACTTCACTTTCTACAATGACATCAAATATCAACGATAAAAACAGCTCAAATACTGACTCCATCATAAGCAAGAGCATTTCTTTAACCCTTCCTGACTGAGGCCTTGCTGCTTTTGCATAAATGTGTTTTGCTTGATCATGTTGTCATTGCTTCTAGCAACATTAAGTATTATATATTTACATAGCTATAGCACAACCTAATGATAGTAGTCAATATAAACCAAAATTATTTATTTTTAAATATATTTAAATCACATAGAACGCCACTAAACCTTGATTTACTGGCTGGTCAATATCAGACGATATTGGCAAAACAAACTGGAGATAATTTGGAGACTGATGACATTGCTGGATGCTGCAACCTTGAAAAATTAATAAAAATGACAGAAAATAACAGGTAATTAACAGCAACCAAATGCACAAAGAATTCTGGGTTAGCCCACCCCCAGTGCCACAATATTTATTATAATGAGAACTGTTACTGTCAGAGTCCTTGCTGTTTTTTTTTTTTTATTAAAGAGTGTGTCAATATAGGACTAAACTGTCATTTGTTCAGTTCCTGCTGTTGCAATGCACAAAAACGCTATGTGAATAGTACTGCTAATATTCTTTGTGGAGAAAATGATTATCTGTACATTTTACAGAATAAATATTAGACATTAATAAGTAATTAATATACATCAGTTAAAATGACAAACTGACTGGCTCACTGGGAATTTATTATATTTTTTAAATGGTACAGAAGGAAAACATACAAACATCAATTAATCCATTAAACGAGTTTCCACTGAAAGGTTTTTTAGGGAACCAAAAAAAAAACAATCCATGTAGATGGTCTTTAGGGAACCAAACAAACTGTCCACTGAAAGGTTCTTTAGGTAACCATACAAACTGTCTATTGAAAAGCTATTCAGAGTTACATATAAGAAACCTATAAAAAGATTTAAGGAACCATGCAACAAATCAGTTGAATCATTAGAATCCACTGAAAGGTTCCTTGGGAAACCAAATAAACAATACATTAAAATGGTTTATTAGGTCAACCAAAGAGCATCCATTAATTCCACTGGATCCATTCAAAGGCCCTTTAGGGGACAAAAAGTGGTTCTTTGCCAAAGAGCCCTTTTTTGGCACCTTTCTATTTAAGGGGGCATGTATCCAGCTTGTGGCATTCTGGTCGTGTTCGGAGTGAATTGTGTTGTGAAGCAGATTAAGCAGTGAATATGAAGTCAGAGGGACGCTGTAATACACAGATAGGGACGGAGTGGTCCGCACAAACAGATACCAGTATACAGACACACACAGAGAGTGAAAAGGCTTTGCCTACGATGATACACATAGTAGTTTTCTCCCACACACACACACACACACACACACACACACACACACACACACACACACACACAGAGAATAACCCCGCACCAGCTTTTCTGCTGTGATAAAATACAAAAACAGGCACACACAAAAAGAGCCATGCAAACTGCTTCAGCGAAGACGCTACAATTATTTATTCATGTCACAGACGCTTTCTGCCAAGGCAGGCCTTTATTAAGGGCCACAGAGGAGAGACTGACTACTAAACAGGAACAGCTCTTCTACAGCTCACCCAAAACCTTCAGGGCCCAATTTACCAAAAGAACCACGCACATGGGCTCAGGGATGGAGCAGAACGTTTGCTATACAAAGCACACGCACATCCTCTTTAACCCCGAGCCTACAAGGGTAATGTTGTCTAAACCACTATGAAATATTTTTCATATTTTCGGTAATTAATCGGGTGCAGTGCATTTACAGCCTGTCACTCTGTGGAAGTGGTGTATTCACGCTGTCTCAGTAGAGATACTAGTGATGTCTAAATCTGTTTCTTTCAAGAAACCTACAGAACAGAACAACATTTAGAGCTGAAACATTCCTTTTCTGAAGCCCTGAAACACTCACATTACCTTACAGCGTGAACCGGCGGGGTTAAACTGCTATATGATGACATCAGCTTCAAAAGGGAAGAAACTTTAGGTCAGCTTGACAAAGGCCTCATCTCCATTGCAGGGCCTAGTGGTTCTGAGCATGAAGGGTAACCGTTCCATCCGGACACAGCTAATTTAAGTAAATTAATTGAAGGTTAATTTTACTCACATAAACACCAAATAAATGAAAGCAAGACACGATTTTCAATTCACAGTTCAGTAAATGTTAAAACTTCAACCTAACACTAGTTTATTAATGTTAAACAGCACTGCTAAACCAGAAGAGAGCAGTTTGTTAGCGGTAGCTTAGCTAGCATGCTGTCAGCTCTGCTCACCACAGAACAGGGTCAGTTCTGACTAACTGAAGCTTTACTAATGCAAGTTTAGATGATTTCAGCTCACCTCTAAAGAAACTAAGTCAAATGGCTCATGTTGAAAAGACAGATACCAGAAATTAAAGCTACTCTGTGGTGTTTGGAGCTGTAGCCTCCTAGCTAAACTAAAGCTAGAGGACTCTGGAACTGGGCTTAAAACTGTGTCGTGGCATTATTAAAACCTGGCAGGACAGTCGTGAACCATCAACTTCGCAGAAGAAATGTTAAAAAAATTATAATAATTTAAAAAAATCAACAGTAACAATTATTGCTTTGTAAATTTGGGAAATCAAAAACAATGCAATGGGATCAGAACTCACAGGATTATCACTAAACAGCTGCAAATCCATGAAAGAAAATTACTTGTTAGTGAGGCTCCGCAGAAAAAAGGCTTCACTTTGCTAGAAAGCATAAAGACTGGAGTAATGGAAAAGGTCATGTGGTCTGATGAGTCCAGACTGACCTTATTCCAAAGCGATTGGTGCATCAGGTTAAGAAGGCAAGGGCATGAAGCGATGAACCCATCATGCATACAGCCCACTGTACAAGCCTCTGGGGGCTACTAAACTCCAGGATGACAATGGTATGATTCATTGTAGTGTAGGGAGCGTGAGGAATTACTGCCCAGTCCTGAATGGTACTTCTTAGTCCAACAATATAAGACTATAAACTCCTTACAAAAATGCTAGGGAAATTTGGTTTGTCATTAAATGGGACTGTAGAAGAAACCGCCTCTTTGAATTCGCCTACGTTTTCCCTCTACAGGCTCTCCTGTTGCTGGCTTTCCGTTCTGTGTTCCTGCTTTGAAGATGTAAATATACACCTGCACTTGAGCAGGCAATTGTTAACTCGTGAAGTTGTTCTAGATTAAAGGATGCCGCTCACTGGACGAGAAGCACTGCGCCGAGCGGCGTAGCAGACAGAACAAAGCGGAGCTATAGCACAGTAAGTGTGAAAACTCCACGAATTGATGAAGTCGATCCTGGATCAGAACGAGGCGTGTGACGTGTGCCGGCTGTGAAGTGCCGGGGCAGGTGGTTAACACCTTTAAAGAGGTGTTTGATTACGGGGCGCTTGGCTGCGGCTGACATGCTGAACGATGCATGCACTTTTATTTTTTGTTCACCTGCAGATCACTGACAAGCTATCAGGGCAATCTGTTCAGGCACTCTGATAACAGTCAGAGGCTTATCAGCAACAGTAAACAGCTCTGAGATCTCCCAGCAGTGCTGAGTTGTAACACTGTTGGAGGAAAGAGAGAGAGAGAGAGAGAGAGAGAGAGAGAGAGAGAGCTAGACTAGATGCCAATGAGACATCAACCCAGGAATCTACAGCAGCTAGTGTTTCTTATGTGAAGGAGGACCTATTGTGGAAATTGAAGGTTTTTAAATGGAAATTTCACCAAATTGTAAAATGTTTGCACAAGTCACTACTAGAGATGTGAATAGCTTGATGTGCAACGGTTCCCTGAAGGTCTAAAGGTCTTTACGGTGGTGGTGATGGAAAGCAGAAGTTGCAATGTCTACAACACAAATATAGCCATTTTCATTTATTATCCAAACAACCTACACACTTTTCAGTGTTTATATTTTCTCTGTCCAAAGAAAAAATTCTTTTGAAAAAATGACTTTTGAAGAGAGCCCAAAATACTCTTTAGTAGAGTTTTACTCCAAGTGAATTTGGGGCATTTCTATTGGTCCATTCATCATTAATTTTTTTTACAGGATTTAAAGAGCAGCTGTCATGTTCAAATAATACTAAAAATTGAAAATTGAAAAAATGGAGATACGTTTTTCTTTGGAGAGTGACGATATATAACTGTAATAAAGTAGTGGTAATAAATTGTTTTTATTCAAATGTTTTAGTAATAAAAAAATTGTCATTGGTTTTCTGTGAGGACGCTTTTAAAGGTTACCACTGGGACCAGTTCTACCTCTCGAATGCAGCATTAAAGCACAATGAATGTTAATGTAACCATTATGTTATACAGAAATGTGTACAAAAAAGTAATTCCTTCTGTTGGATTACATCAAAACAAACACATAAACACTTATTCGGACCTGTGATTGGACACAATGCCCACTATGATTGGTTAGAAGGCTTATCTGCAGACATGTAAGTGTCATATGAGTACTGCTAAAGCCTGTAACAATATAGTGTAAACAATATATTGTGCAGTCTTATTAGGAGCTCCTCCGGACTAGTGACCAGAGAAAAAGCTGAGCAAACTCTCGGACATGTATTGAGAGAGAGAGCAATCTTTCTGCAGGATTAACCTCAAATGGGTTTTCAAAGGCCTGCTCCCGTTCCTTTTGAACTGCTTCGTCCTGCTGCACCAACCTGATAAACACACACACACACACACACACACACACATATACACACACAGCCGTGGTCCTTCCACTTTGAGGAGTGGACCATGACCAACGGCGACTGCTCCAACCACCCATTTTAACCAGACCTACCAGATGCCCTTATCTCACCTCCTCTAGCCCCTACCACAGACAGCAATGGTCACAGTCCATTCACCAGCCGCAGAAATATTAAATATCAGAGACGGACAGGCCAGCACCTTTGCAGCTATCAGAGAGTTATCTTACAAGATGACCCCAGCTTTGAAAGTGGACATCATCTAATGTGCTTGCAAATTAAAATATACAGAGGATGGTCAGGTGGGCAGGTTAAAGGAGTGCTATGGATTATAGTACAGGTGCAGGATGGTCCTATATGGGGTTGCTAAGCAAAGGGAGGATTGAGGGTATGCAAAAAAAGGGTATGCAAAATAAATAAATAAATAAAAATTCAACCTCAGATATCAAAATGTTTTACCACAGTCGAAGGACATGCTTTAAATTCTGCAAAGTAAAAAGTAAGTCAACACATCCTCTACAGGGAACCTAAATATTTAATTTAATATTTTCTACAATTGTAGTACCTGATTTCTACTGACTTGCTGAGTTTTTAGAAAAAAAATAAAACATAAAATATGAAACAGTCACATTTATGCTATTGTTTTAATTAAGGTTCAGGCTATTTAGGTCAAGAGGAGCAGAATATCCACCTTTTTTGGCTTGAGGCTTGACCACTTAATGTAGTGTGCCAGACTGCCAGTCATTAGTGGATGCAATGCCACAACACATGGAGGTTTGGCTGGATGTGATTGAGCTAACTCACCCACAGACAATTAACAAGCTCTGTGCTACTGGGTTAACTGGCATCCAACGGCATTAATATAGAGTTGGTCCCACCCTTTGCAGTTATAACAGCTTCCACTCCTCTGCGAAAGCCTTCTACACAAGTCTGAAGTGTGTCTATAGGGACTTCTACCATTTATCTAAAGGACATTTGTGAGCTCAGACAGTGATGTTGGATAAGAGGGTCTGGCTCCCCATCTCTGTTCTAGTTCATCCTAAATGGGGTTTGATAGGGTTAAGATCAGGGCTCTGTGTGGGCCAGGCAAGTTCTTCCACATCAAACTCACCCAACCAGCCTTTATGGATCTTGCTTTGTAACACTGTAACACACGGTCATGCTGGAATAGGAAATGGTCTCCCCTAAGCTGTTCCCAAAAATTGGGAGCATACAATTGTGCAAAATGTCTTGGTGGGCTGCAACCTTAAGATTTCCCTTTACTGGAACTAAAGGTCCTATAGGCCAACCCATGAAACATAACCCTATAGCATAATCCCTCCTCCACCAAACTTTACAGTAGGCACAATGCAGCCAGGCAGGTAACGTTCCCTGGTATTAACCAAACCCAAACTCCATCCGTCAGTCTGCCAGGTAGAGAAGTGTGATTGGTCACTCCACAGAACACGTTTCCTCTGCTCCAGGGTCCAGAACCAGTGTTTAGATCACTCCATTTGACACTTGCCATTGTGCTAGTTGAGGTAAGGCTTGTATGAAACTGCTAATGCCATGAGGTTCACGGCACCCAGCAGTTTCTGTGCTGATGTTAGTGCCATAGAAGCTTTGGAAGAGGTGCGTCCCAATACTTTTGTCCATGTAGCGCATTTAAAGACAGAGAGTTACATACAAGTAAAATTACACCTCTTAAAATGAAACTCACAAAACACATAGCAAATAAAACAGCAATATATACTAAAATGGGAACATTGGCATTTTAAACACCCACCACCCCTGTAGCAACATAGGTGAGTTTCAATAAACCACGTTTGGTTGACTGAATGTTGAAAACTCAGTGGAATTCCCTCTTAATTCCTCTTTAAATGACAAGATTATACAACAAATGTAAGAAAATGAGTGGAATTCCCCCCATTATGCTCTGCGCTGCTAAACAAATAAACAAGCACACATTGAAGCCCTCCTGGACCCTCGAAGAGCAAAGACTGAAAAATATAACCCAGCTCTGAAGAGGCTCACAAATAACCAGCCAACATCTTTCTCACTATCTCTCACTCTCTCTACCCTCCCCACCTTTATCCCTCCAAAAGAGCTGTCTCAGCACTTGCCCGCATTTGCCAGTGTCGTGGCTGACAGCCTGCAAGCTCTGCGCGCCAATTTAAAAAAATCAGGATAGGCCTCTACGCTCTGCCCGTCCGATCCTGGACCGGTCAGCAGCAATTACTGTTCGGCCCGAGTCTTGAGCACCGCTGATCTGGTATCAGCATCGGCTAACCGGAGCCGGAAGCAGCGGTGGGAAAAGTTAGCTATGATGGATAACTCCGGCCTTCGTCCACCATCCCCACAGCGGTCTGTTAGCGGAAAAAATATGGCAACGAAAACCAGTTAAAAAAATAAATAATAAAAATAAATAAAAAAAATAACACAGAGAGAGAGAGAGAGGGAGAGAGAGAGAGAGAGAGAGAGCTCTGTAAATAAGCAGGAAGAGAAATGTCAGCAGTAGTATGTCTCTAAGGCATTAGCCTCTCTCCCCCCCTCTCTTTCTCTCTCTCTCTGTCTGCATTAGAGCAAAAAAGTAGCCCCTCTTCAGCAAGCTAAATCTGGCCAGCCGAGTCCTTCTCATTTTTATTTATTTATTTTTCTTTCTTTTCCCTCCACTCATCTGTAGACACAGGGCCCCCTCCATTAGTATCTCTTGAGCTACGAGCCACTTTTGCAGATACAGTTCGTCAGTCAAAACAAATGGGCCCTTTCCTCAATGCGCCACACGCGCCGATGCATTATTCAGCTGCCCATGTGCGCTAATGGTAGCGCAGGCCGTGACCTCCGCGCATGTTTAGTGACATAACGATCAATAACGAGGCCTGTTAGGACCCGCTGCAGTGCAACACGGACAAATGCCAAATTTGTATCGTAATTCCACCAGGCTTATCTAGTGCAGCTCACAGGAGGGAGGACCCGTTCCACTTTAAAGTTTAGTGCTGCTTCTGGTTTAGATCTTTATGCATGTAAACAATCTCCAAACTTCAAAAGCCCAAAGTACATACCAGATGGGGAACCTCTGTCCAACAGAAACCACTTATCCGCCTCAGTTGAAATTCCAGCCCTTTTCTCAGTACCAAGCATCGCCACAATCTTTATTGTCCACCTATTGGCAAACTAGGTACCCCCCACACACCACACAGACAACCACGACAGTAAAAAGACCCTGCTCCAGTCTAGTTAGTGAAGATAGATCAAGTGTAACAACTCGTTCTACCTGACTTTCAGAATCAGACTCTGGCTCCAATTAATACGTCAGAACCGCCGCCATAGCCACAGTGGTCCGGGTATAGAACCTAGCAGGATGCCACTCTGGTTGTTGAGCAAGCAGAACACACCGGGCTCCTAGGAAGGCGTGGCTTATAGACGCAGGAGCTCTAACAGAGTGTTTTAGACAGAGTGAAAACAGAGTGAATACAGAGAACTGGAGCATGTGCATTTTGTTCTAATATACTCCGAAAATTAAATTATGGATTTTGAAAATGAGCATAATTGGTCCCCTTAAAGCTCTGATGAACTGAAGAAACACCCAGACTCTTGAATACACTTACCACCTAATGTGTTAACACCTTCTAACTGCTCATCTGCTGGTCCTTTTTCACATCCTCTTACTAATCAGTTAACACAGATCTCGCAGAACAACACACAAGTTCAGATGTGCAATGAAAACACAAGGAAAACAACCGTTTATAGAAAATACTCTCACAGTCATGATCTACTGCCAGCGGCTATGTGGGCAACAAACGGCACGGCGGGTAACTCAGCAGCCAGGGGTTTCTTTTATAGCATGTTTATGTCAGTTCAGTTCCACCTGTATTTATTACTTTTGATGACACCAAGAAAACCGTGACATCTTAATATCCGATGAGTTTATAGGCCAAGCAATATATCAGCTGAGCCCTTGTATTAAGCCCACCTACAGTAAATAGAAAGGGCATGTCTTTTTCCTTGGGGGAAGGTGATGTATAGCTGATAAAATAGTGGAAAGTAAAAACTGCTAATATGCTAATAGCGTCGCTGTCCAATGAAAAACAAGTATTTCCAAAATTGCAACTTTACAGGAGAGACCAAAAACCTACTTTACTTTCAATGTAGGTCAATGAAACCAGAATTATTTTCAGAGCTGTTTCGGAGCACTTCTATTTATCATAAATTTTTCACACAATGTAAACGATCATTGGCGTGTTCAAAACTCAAAATCAAGAAAAATTGAGATGTGCAAATGTTTTTGATTGGACAGCAACGATATGCTCTCTGTATTAAAATTTTTATAATATATCAGATGTGACTGTACACAGTATAAATAATTCCACATGCGAACATCAACTATTGCATGCAGTGAACTAAAAGAAGAGCTAAGAGGGGGGAAAACATCCTTATGACTCATGACTCATTACTCATTTCAGGTAAGGCAGTATAGGCAGACCTATATGGCGTGTTTATCTACTAAAATGACCACTGAGTGGACATTACAGCAGACAATGTCTGCTTGTTTGGACATGCAGCATAATCAGTAGTGGCACACATATGCGGATGGGTGTGTGATTCACATAGAGCAAGAGGGAGAAGGAGACCCTCAGTAATCTTTAATGCTAAACAAACAGGGACTGACCTGACAGGCACGACTTACACACAAAGATGGCATTTCATCAAAGTCGGGAACAAAGCAAAGAAAAATAATAATAATTCCCAGAGCGGACGGACAGAATTCCCATCAGCAGAGAAAGATTTCCAGCGGAATGCAGCCATCTACACTGCAGCGCTGCCACAACGAAATAAACCAACTTTATTCTCCCCTGATGGCAAAGCACACAGCCTTCAGTAGGGATTCCAGTCTGAAGGCCTCACTCCCTGGATGAAATCACCCAAGACAATAAATCAATGCTGTGCTCACAACTAACTGGACTTTTAGGAGTTATTATTGAGTGGTATATACTGAAACAGCGCAGTTTAGATGCATTGCTATCGTTCTACCCCAGGCACAAAATACAAGGAGCAGAAGGCTGAAGCAGTAAATACAAGAAGGAGCATCTGATGTTACAGTGCGTAATATCAGCCAAACATAAATCAGGAAATCCAGAGCAAAGGCTGTGGGTAAAGGGAACGACTGAAAACCACAGCTAGAAAGCAGCAAACGTCTGTGACAGATATCCCACCGTCACTGTTGAGACTGAGCTTTGCACTAGAGGTCTGCATGCCTGTGGACCTCGTGGGTCCCACCACAGTATCTTGTGGCACAAGACTAAATTTTAACGGCATGTGTTGTAGTGACTGGTTAATCCAGCGTGTGTGTGGGGAAAACATGCACATGTAGGAACATCCCGCAAATTAATAAACATCTAAATGATCTAAAATGATCAGAATGGCACAATGGGTGTGTCTCAAAACCTAGTGAGCTACATAGACAGCATTTTACATCATAATATGCGCTCCAGACATGTAGGCTGTCTCAATTCTTCTATATCTTAAACATGCTGTCTACTGAGGAACCTTATTTAGACCTAATTTTAAGGAAGCATTGAACGCTTCCTCAGCCGCTAAAGCAATCCCATGATACAACGCAGGCAAACCTACAAGCAGTGAAGTGGTTTTAAAATGTAAGTTATTTTGATTTCCTCTGGTGTGTTTCTTGTCATATAATCACACAAAACAGTATTTTATTATCAACTCTGTAACGAGTCGTTGACCATTTTGCAGTTTTATACTGGAGCCGTTAGCATTTAGCTAGCGGATTTTTAAGCCTTGGGCTATTGTTTTGGATGCCGGTGTTGTGGCGAATTTAGCACCCCCCGCCAGGAAAAGCACCCCCTCTCGGAAGCGCATGCAGAACAGACAGTTACACTGTACAATGAAATTCTTACTTTTCTGTTTCTCCATTCACCAATAGATAACAAAAAAAAAGAAATAATAAAAATATATAAAAAATATACAAAATATAGTAATATAAGTTGAAGTAAATAAAAGTATTTTCTTTACATAAAGTTAAAAAATACAAAATAAAAGGTACGTGTGAATCGAAAACTGATATAATCCGCTGACATTAGTTTGTTTGTTTTGAACAAATACACTTGAATAAGTCTCATTTCACTAATCAATGTGCGTACGCGATCTCGCAGGGGTGCCAAATTCGGCACAACTATTGGAAAAGCGCCCTCTCTCGGGAGGGGGTGCAGAAGACATGATTATTTTTTTCTTAGAACAGTATCTTGGTTATTTCCATTTTCTAAGTAAAGTTAAAGCCAAAAGACGATGTGTACGCGCTCCCGAAAGGGGGTGCTTTTCCGGGCTGGGGTGCAGAATTCGGCACAACACAGGCCGGTAGCTTAGCAACCAGCTAAACCACCGGTCGCGTGCTGCAGCGCGCGGGAACAAGCCGTGACGCAGTGTCTCTCTAACTAGATCAGGGGTGTTTGATTAGAGTCAGTAAGGTCCAGTTAGAGGAGATTTCCTCAGACCGAGGTCCAGACCGTCATCATTTCTAACTTGTGTTCTGATTCAGTGGTGTATCCTGTTTACTGAAGTAGCCTAATATCAGCATCTTATACCATCAGCTACTGAAACACCAACACATTACACATACTGTTCAGTATATTTCAGTACATTTACTGTTTAAATGCTGAACTGAATTAATTATTATTTATAAAACTCCAAATAAACTTTTTTGCCTCACTCCAAGTAAGAACAAGGGCTTAATAAAAAAAAATGGTTTTGAAAAAAAGCATCTTAGTGTTTATTTTTAGAGAAAGTAAATAAAATGCGTGTCTTCTTGTAAACTCAGCTTCACAAGTTGACATGTTGGTTTTACACAGCGTTCCTGGTTAAACAGTCATTTTTTTCTGTTTACTTTTCTGTTTTTAGAGCATGTTATTCTTTCTGACGCGCACAGAAGTGATTGGCTGAGGAGCGCCTTCGGTGATCTTACAGCGCACGCAATTGGTCCCTGAGTTCACAGCGCCGTAAAGCCAGTATACCGTAAAGACAAGAAAAGCTCCGCCGCTTAAAATAAACACTGTCAAAATGAAATCCTTCTCAGTAGTTTATCTGTCCGCCTATTAGTGACCCCTGAACTAGAGCCTCTCAATAAGCTGTCTTATGAGAAGAGATGTCAGACAGAACGCTGCTACCTACACAGCTGTCTTATGTAGTCTTAGACAACTCACCAGTTTTGAGATACACCCAATATTAAACATGCACAGTTAACATAAAAGCAAAACAGGTGAATCAACAGTCAAACAGAATAAATTAACTCTGGTTGCAAAGCAGTCAGTCACGGAAACAACACATGACCTGCATTACCCTGCTACAGAAACCGCAGAGCCTATAGATGGTCAGTCAGCCTCAGCTGTGGAAGGAGCTCTAAAGAATAAGCCTAATTAATGAGTCTGACTTATGGCAGTTGGTTTCAGTCGTGACTATATCAGGAGAAAATGACTTATTTGTGATGTCAAATGCTGGACGCTGTCACCCTCGTACAGGACTGCGGGCGGGCGCAGGACAAATGTTGTGATTTTTTGGCAGGAGCAGGCGGGAATGGGCTGAATTCTAGCGGGGGCGGGATTAAAAATATCAGTCCGGCACAGACCTCTACTACGCACGGATTACTCCATATGTCACTACATATGGTCACTACTGAAGACTCTGTACTTGAAGTATTTGAAATGGTACATGAGAACGATTTTAAAGAAGACCGATATTAATCACAGTCTGAGGAGGAAACATCAGATTCTTACAGGTGATTCCACCTGAAGCTGTGAAGTTCTAACAAGTAAGAACTAACAAGTGTCAAAAATCGTCTCATCCGGGAAGAGCCTGGGAACCTTACAGCACCGCTGCCGTGGGAGAAAACGCAGAGCGGCGAAAGAGTGAAAATGAACCTGGAAATCACACCATCACATCATGTAATAGCATTTACTGGGAGTGGGAGAGAAAGAGCGAGGGTGGGGTGAGAAGAGGAAAGGAGAGAGGATAGGGCAGGGAGGGAGAGAAAGGAAAAAAGGAAAAAGAGAGAGAATGATGTAGATAAAGAGGGGGAAGTGGGAAAGGGGAAGAAAGCGAGGGTGCAAAGGGGAAGAGGAAAGAGGTAGAGACGGAGAAAGCAATAGAGTGCGAAAGAGAGAGAAGACTGAGTGGGAGAGAGATATAGAGATTGTAGTGAAGGAAGAAAAGAAAGAGAGAGCGGGAATGGAAGAAAGAAGTGGAAAAGAGAAATCAGAGAGGAGGGGACAGGGAAAGACAGATAAAAGTAAGGGAAGGAGAAAGAGGGCAAGAGAGAGAGCAAAAGAGAAAAAGAGAGAGAGTGAGAAAGAGAGAGAGAGAGAGAAAGAGTGAATGTAATAAAACACAATAGTAATCTAAGGCAATGGCAGCAGCCACACACACACACACACACAGACAGAGACCACTCATGGTTGCTAAGATAGAGAGAAAGAGTGAGGGAGAGAGAGAGCGAGAGAGAGAGAGAGAGAGAGAGAGAGAACACAATTATTCTAAGTAGTTTTCCCATCAGCGAGCCTCCGCGAGAGGAAGAGCCGCGGGTCAGCCAAAACCTTTCTGCCCGGCCGATCAAGGGGAGGGGGGGGTCCAATTTATTTGATAAGACGAGTGGAGCTCAGTTCCGCCGGCCAAGCCGCTGACATTTCACTGCCCATGTCAATGGACAGAGCTGAATATGTGCACTTGTTTTTACTTAAAACCACAGTCAGAACAAAGCCCACACACTGACCATCAAACTTCAGAACAGTCAGACCTTTCAGAACTTTTAGAGCTTACACCCTGTAAACATGCCAACCAAAAAAAAATCTGAACATGTAAAAACGGAAAAACGAGAAAAACCTAAACATGTAAAAGAAAAGATATCAGAAAAAAATAAACAAAGAACAAAGAAAAGAAATCAGAAAAATAATTAAACATGTAAAAGCAGAGAAACAAGAAAAAACAAACATGCAAAAGAAAAGAAATCAGAAAAAAATAAACAAAGAACTAAGAAAAGAAATCAGAAAAATAACTAAACATGTAAAAGAAAAGAAACAAGAAAAAAAACTAAACATGTAAAAGCAGAGAAACAAGAAAAAAACAAACATGTAAAAGAAAAGAAATCAGAAAAAACCTAAACATGTAAAAATAAAGAAACAAGAAAATCTAAACATGTAAAAACAAAATGAGAAAAAAACAAACAAAAGAAAAGAAATGAGAAAAAAACTAACGTAAAAGAAATGAGAAAAAAACTAAACATGTAAAAATAAAGAAACAAGAAAAAAAACTAAACATGTAAAAATAAAGAAACAAGAAAAAAAGAAACGTAAAAGAAACGAAAAAAAAACGAGACATGTAAAAACAAAGAAATGACAAGAAAATGAAAAATGTAAAAAAAAGAAATGAGAAAAAACAACATGTAAAAAAACAAGAAAAAACTAAACATGTAAAAGAAAATAAAACAAGAAAAATCTAAACATGTAAAAACAAAGAAAGGAGAAAAAACTAAAGAAAAACTACAGAAATGTGAAAAAAATACACAAACATCAAAGAATTTAACAGATGAATCACAAAGAAACGGAACAGCAGAAACACAGAAAAGCTAAACAGACAGAGGTGAAGAAATGTGAAAAGAATAAACACACGGAAGAGAAGAAACTGTGAGAAGACGAGAGGTAAAAGCTTGCAGGCAGTGGTGCAGGGACAAACAACCGAGCAAGAGCTGAATCCTAATAGGCTAAAAGGCCCGATGTCACAGTCTGATTGGCTGCTCAGGGACAGGTCTGCTGAGTGAATTAGCATACTGCGCTGCTGCGCAGGCATGCTGGGACTGACTGGAGAGCGCAGGCTGGGTTAAGCTCTAGCAAGGCTGACCGTTGTTATGCAGTTAGAGAGATTTCTCATCAATGCTGCCACACACTCCTCTCTATCTCCTCTTCACTCGCCCTCTCTCTTTCTCTTCACTTCTGTCTGTCGGTGTCTCTCTCATTCTCTTTTCATGTGAGAGAAGAGAGAGACTGACACCATATATTAATTTGAAGGGAAGATAAATGTCATGTCAAGCACTTCTGAAGATCGACCAAATATCAGATTCTGTCCATGCTCTGAATGAATGTCAAAGACAATAAAAGAGAGCCTGCAGCGCAACAGGGGGAATGATGGGAGAGAGACACTAGAGGAACAGGGGAGAGAGGGAGAGAAAGAAAGATGAAAAACAACAGTAATCCAGTAGGGCTTTAAAAATGCCACTGCTTTTGATTTTAGAAAGCTCCACTACATCACAATCTTTTGTAATAATATTGTATATACTATTTAACCAAAGTAGAATTATTGGGACTATTTAAGATTTAAAGTCTCTAAAAGAAGACTGGTGCATAGTTTTTGTGGTTTATATACTATTAATGTGAAAAAAGCTCCTCCATATATGAGTGTGCACTAGGGGGGTAAGAAAAAATGTAATATTTTTCAAAACACAGTATCAGTACATCAATACCAATACAGATTGTCAGACAGTGAATCAGTGTGGGTTGTGTTTAAACATCTGACCACTAGATGACAGTGTTGTAATCCATTTCCAGCTCCACTCCAACATTAACAAGCAGCACAAGGGCGCAGTGCTATTATATGCATTGACAAACCTGTTCATATGGTGGTGTGTTTTAATAGTAGGATTTGAAAAATCACAATATAACACTTTGCTTGCAATAACTCAATATATTATGATATACTGAATCGTGACCACTGTATCATGATACGTACTGTATCACCAGGTTCTTGTCAATGCACAGCCCTAGCATAAAGTGCCTGAAACTGGATAAAGCGGAAATTTCATGATTCACTTTAGAATTTCCTTAAGATTCATAAAGTTAAAAAAATAGGTTGTTGGTAAATCACTGTGGTGTTGTGGCATGAATGGCAAATGGAGGGCAGGAAGTGATTTTCCATATAGGGAGCACTATGAAACTATGTTCAAAATTGATCTAAACTAGAAACCAGGAGCTTGTATAAAGTACCAAACATTTTTGTTCATAAAAGGAGAAAAAAACTTAAGAAAGTGACCAAAAAAACACTTAGTTTGTGGCTGAGATGAGGCAGAAGTTGGCTTTCTATTTACCAGCTTTTTGTTAGAATTATTTTGTTCCACCTTAAATTGTGCAGCAGTTACATTTCAGTGCCTGCAGAACCATAAGAAGGTGGAAACTGGTAAACCTCAGCTATACGTGGTTGGAAGGAGTGGAGTACTGTATTTTGCAACAAAGGCTACAAGCAACACCACTAATATTCAAATCGGGGTTAACACCTACACTAAAAACAGGCAAATGTAAATTAACCTGCTATGTAATTTCAATGAGCTTCAATGTTTTCTAATGATCCATGTCTTTAAATGGGGTTTGCCCGGACCTTTAAGAAGTCAACCTACGTTAACAACCATAACGTTAATGTCAAAAGGTGCCGCAGCTCTGAATGTTCATTGCTAGGTCAATCCATAGGACAATGAAATTAAACCAAACGACAGTCATTCTAGAGCACCTGAGTACCGAGGTAGACCCAACCGCTAAGTACTGTTGGATGCTGTCATTTGTTGTATAAGTAGGGTTAGGGTTAGGGTTAGGGTTAAGGTAGCTGTTTATCTCTCCTGTCTCGATAGCAGACAATCCTTCTTTCAATTCACCTGGAAACTAGCTCCTCTTCAAACACAAGCACAGCACACATCATGTTCTGAGATATGCTGTATATTCTTTCTTTCACAGTATCATCTACACTACCACAGTACAGGCTCTTCTCCACTTCGTCCACTCTGCTCTTCATTCCCTGACCTGGATTGTGCACATGATTAGAATAAGTGCAAACAACCTTTTCTCTAAAGAACTGTAATTCAATCAAATCACAGTCAAATCTGAGGTTCCTTGATAGACGATAGATGATTTTGGTCTGAACAGTCATAAGTGAATAGAATTATTTCCTAAAGAATCATAATCGAAACAAATCATGGAGAAATCTGAGATCCGGAGTTCACACTTGTATAATGCTGAAACCGAGGCAGCCAAGAACTGAACACACACTTGCTCACTGACCACTCGCTGTTGTTAACGTCCGCCTGAATCTTCTCCCCAAAGTGACGGGATGGAAATAAAACAGTGGAGGTGGGTTGAAGTCGGCATGAGGGCTTTTCATATTAACCCTTCTGCCAGAGACAATAAGCCACAGCACTCTCTCTCTCTCTCTGTCTCTCTCACACACAACACTCGTTTCTTCTAAAGCATTTCCAACAGCCAGCAGACCAGCTGCTCAATAAAACTGTCTTTTTATCATTAGCTCCAATTATTAATAGTTAATAAACAATCAACTATTCGTCATTGTAATGACTCACCACATAGGTCATTCTTTATATATATATATATATATATATATATATATATATATATATATATATATATATATATATATATATATATATATATATATATATATTAAAAAGCTGCAGGCTTTTCAGTAGAAGTTGTAATGGTCATAACTAACCAGCAGGTGGCCTACTGCTCCAGAAGCAAGACTTTCCTTTATCACTTCACTTACTGGTGCTAAATACTGTACAGTGTTATTAAGTGTTAGATCCAGTTCATATAAGGTTTATGTAGTGATTTTCCAGCGATTACTGTACAGACAGACTGCAAAACGCTGGTGAATATGAGCTGCTTTAATGCAAAAGAACTACTTAAATTATGTTACAACAGCTAAAAGAATCTGATTGGGTATGTAAATCCTGTTAAGAGTTGCAAAACATAACATTCACTCATACAATCCAAATACAGTCCCATTCTGAAGGTACTGCATTAGTGAGGTCATGAAAACAGCAGTCTACATCAGTCTTATTTACTTCTATCTGTCTTAGAGGGACATTACCAGCAACAGCCTATTTAATTCTAAGGGATAAAGTGAGGACGGTCATGTAACAAATACATCCTGACTGTCTTAAATATTTAAAGTCACACAAAACTCTCTAAGTGGAACTCAAAGAGTAAAATACAATACAGGTAAAAGGTAGTATATGAGCCTCTTACAGGCACCATGTGGTCATCAGCTGGGAAGGCTCAGGGAAAGCAGCAAGAGTACTGCATGAGAGGAAAAAAAAATAAATAATAAAAAACTTTTATTTCCTGAGTCTGAGAGCAGCCCCGGTGAGTGATTACTCTGCCTGACCCCTGGCTGACCCCCACGTGCGCTTTAATATGCCCGACCTGTCCTCACGGCAACCCCGCCCTTAATCTACTCTCACCCCGTGGCAACTCGTCCGGTTCTGCTCCCTCGCTTTCTCTCTGTCTTCTGGTATGTCACTCTGAGGGTCGGCCTCATTTTTGACCTTCTAACGTGTAGCATTCTTCTTCTTTTCCTCTCCAGTGACAACCTGGTATCACGTAGACACACAGGCTGCACTTACATGCAGGTTAGGTCCACATTTCCTTACTTAACGCTGCCTTCAGAACTCAGAACTTTCAACTTAGCATTTCACACCTTCATAGGTGTGGAAAACCCGGGATATCAC
Organism: Megaleporinus macrocephalus; assembly: GCA_021613375.1. NCBI lineage: Eukaryota > Metazoa > Chordata > Actinopteri > Characiformes > Anostomidae > Megaleporinus > Megaleporinus macrocephalus. The sequence continues at coordinate 19,185,610 of CM038726.1, forward strand.
AAGACGTGCTCCATAGGACGCTCTTAAAAAGCATTTCTACTGGATTTACAGAGCAAAAGTTTTGGCTAGCAAAGACATCTTTTATGGAGAAAACACTAAAATATGACCTTTTCAGCAAATTTACTGCTAAATCACTCCATTTTACTTACTTTATTACAATGTTTTTTGAAATAATTGCATACAAATTGGAATAATTATGCTTTTAATGCAATTATTATCATTTATTATTATTATCAAAATGCCAGTAATGTGCTAACACATATTCATTTTTAAAATCAACAAAATATTATTTGACCAAAAATAAATAACAAATAGCATGAGATACATAATCGTCACCTTAAGAGCATCAATTTTGAGAAGTTGGAGCTCTTAAGAAACTCTGACTGGACAGTTCTCACATGCTCATTGTTCCAAAATAACTGGTTTATTAAAGTGACAGCCTGAACCAAAACATAACTTCTAGTGCTGGTCTTATTTTTACACAGCTAATGTAGCTAACCAATAAAGGAAGCCTGATTAGAGTGAACATACATCCTCTTTTTCCTGGAAACGCAACAAACGTGTCCGGCCAGGATTTCTAAACTTCCAAAGCCCATCTGGGATTCAGCTTTTGTAGTCGTCATTAAATGTAACCCAGTCCTTTCACCCAAGCCTTCCACCCAAGCCTTCCACCCCAGCCTTCCACCCCAGCCTTCCACCAAAGCCTTCCACCCAAGCCATCCACACCAGCCTTCCACCCAATACTTCCACCCCAGCCTTCCACCCAAACCTTCCACCCAAGCCTTCCACCCAAGCCTTCCATCCCAGCCTTCCAACAAAGCCATCCACACCAGCCTTCCACCCAATACTTCCACCCCAGCCTTCCACCCAAACCTTCCACCCAAACCTTCCACCCAAGCCTTCCACCCAAACCTTCCATCCCAGCCTTCCAACAAAGCCTTCCAACAAAGCCTTCCACTCCTGCCTTCCACCCAATACTTCCACCCCAGCCTTCCATGCAAGCCTTTCACCCCAGCCTTCCACACAAGCCTTTCACCCAATACTTCCACCCCAGCCTTTCACCCAATAATTCCACCCCAGCCTTCCACACAAGCCTTTCACCCAATACTTCCACCCCAGCCTTCCATGCAAGCCTTCCACCCAATACTTCCACCCCAGCCTTCCATGCAAGCCTTCCACCCAAAACTTCCACCCCAGCCTTCCACACAAGCCTTCCACCCAAAACTTCCACCCCAGCCTTCCACACAAGCCTTCCACCCAAAACTTCCACCCCAGCCTCCTATTCAAGCCTTCCACTCCAGCCTTCCACCCAATACTTCCACCATCCACCCACTGCATGTGTCTGTCTGCTTAATTCCATCATCCTTAGCCAATTGTCCTCTTTTTTGAAAACCAAAATATGGCCACCCTCGTTTAAACCTCACCTATTAGCAAAGTGCACCCTTAAATCCTCTCACACACGTTCCTTATAGTGCATATCAAATATATAGTATATACTATATACTATATACTACATAGTCGACTGAACGACTATATATGGTTTCTGATCAGTTGAGGGATTATTATCTGTAAAAAGGGGGAAAAAAAATTACGTCAGTATTTTAGTGTGCTAGCAAACTGAAGCTCCAAACTAAACACATCTGATCTGATCAACTAGGGAAAAATGATTGTTTTTTTTGGCCAGTCAACTGTGGTATCTCTTATGGGGCAGATCCTAGCTTCCCCCAGTGTCTATTCTAAAAACCACCCACTCCAACTCAATGCTGATAAAAGCATAAGACACATAATTAATGAATGAATTAATGAATGTAGTCAGGAAGGTCCTGGTTAACAGGTTTTGACCCAAGCTGGGCATTAATAACAATTTGAATCAATCTGAGGCCGGTTCTAACAGCCAGCTGCCCGCTCCTCCGCACTGCCTCTCTCTTATTTTATGAGTCGATGTTATGTGTGTTTGCGGGCGGTGTGGAGCCAAACAAACAAACAAACAAACAAACAAACCCACCACAGATGAAGATGACAGCAGAAAAGACTGGGACGAGTTAAAGGGAACAAAAAAGTAAGATGATGGAAAAAAGGATTAGAGCAGCAAGCTGGAAGACAAAGAGGAAGATGGGCTGAGCAAGAAGGAGCAGGGGTATAGATAGGAACATGGAAAGAAAGAGAGAGAGAGAGAGGAGAAAGCAGATTAGCTTGCAGATGACGACTGACCGTTTTCGCTGTTTGCACACGAAAACCGTGTGTGTGTGTAACTGTAAGAGATCACACACAAATTCTAGTGATTCTACAACATCACCACAAATGTCTTCTTTAAGTAATCCAGGGATTAACACAGAGCTGGTGAGGGTTACGGGACTTACTTTATGCTACCAAGAGGTCGGCAGGCCAGGTGCACGGTTTAGTTCAACATATCCACAATCTACAAATAGTGCATCACTTTTTTAGCCATAAGGTATATGTGGCTAGCAGCCACTAGCCCATGTAACTCCAAGGGCCAAAAACAAGAAACAATAAGAAATGGGCTCTTATTATTTCTAAAGACCAGTGAGCAACAAATCTCACGATATCCCTGCTTTTCATTTTAAAAATCTGGTCACCTTCAGAAAGAAGTCAGTCTGTAGCACTCTGTTCGAACTCTGACGTGATCCGAAGCCCTCCGAAATTGTCTGAAACCGTTCACGGGCCCTGGAGTGCGAGATGGTAAGTGATGTAACAGAACAAGCGATTCAGGCAACAGTCAATGAGAAATCAGGGGAATATAAAAGGTAAAAAAGTGAGAGATGTGTTGAATTTGGGCAGATAATCTCTCTCTTTAGATCTGGAACGAGGCAGCAGACGAGGCAGTTTGTAGTTGTTTTTTTTCCTCCAGCTCTGTCCGTGATATTACGCCAGATCCATCCCAGTTTAGCTTCGTCTGTATCACAAGATAACAGTGGAGTGTTTGTCAAGGCTGAATCTCAGGATGTGTTCTAACCTCTTTTTGCCTCAACATGTAGTGTGCATTAGGGGTGTGCCATATCATATTGTGCCAACGTTTTTGAATATCGTGAACGATATTACACCCTGAAATATCGAGCCATATCACCCATCCCTAATTATCACATCAGAATACTACTTCTTTACTGTTTTTAGCAAAAGAAAAAATTACACTTTTCTCATTTCCCATTATATATCTACTAGAAAAATTTTTTATCTGTCCAGTATCATTCACTTTACTTCAGTCCTGGATATGTGGAGATATTTGGAGTGCATTATTTAGTATCATGACATTCTGGATCATTGACTTCTGTTACAACCGGATGAAAATTCTTGTATTTTTCAATATCTCAGTTAGGGGTGTGCCATATCATATCATATGCAATAATAAAATGTAATTTTCATTTTGTTGCAGTAGTAGATTCTTGAAATATTTTTTTTTAATTCAATGTTTTGTCATATCGCCAAGAGTATCATTATCACAAAAATACCAAGAAATATCGTGATATTATTGTAGGGCCATATCGCCCACCCCTAGTGTGCATGTCCACACGACATATTTACAAGATATTCCGTTAAAGACGAAGGCTAGGTGGGTGATGCTCTCCCTCTGTATCTGTTTGGTTACATAGTATAAGCCCAGTTTTAGAAAACACCTGGGTTGTCCTGTCTGCAAACCCAATAAAACCTCAATTCCATCACAATGAGCTGCTATATGCTACGCGGTTGATCCCTGCCATTGGTCAGTCAACTGTAACATCTCTCCTGGCAATCCCATGAAGGCTAAAGAGAGGCGAACAAAAGGTTTAAAAGGAATCCTCTAGTGCCCGACGTTCAGGGACTCTAATTTTTTTCTTTCTTTTTTTTTTTTTTTTGTTGGGCCCTGTGCAGCCGAACGAAGCCAACAAACAGAGTTCAAACGTAGACACTCGGCCGCTCAATCATTTCCACCATTATAACAATATGAATATGAAATGCTTCATTTTTCACAGGGGCCCGAACGTGCCAATGCCAGCGGTTTCCATAGAGACAAATGATGCCATGTGCCCAGCAAATGATTTAATAATGTGTACCAATTTGTAGGGAAATGAGTTCTTTCACTTGTTTTACAACGTCTCCTGGCAAAACTATTAATTCCCGTCTAGGGGGGAGTATTTACAGGATCTTCCCCGCTTCTAGCACTCTGTGTTGTGCTTTTTTTTTTAAAAACCCGGCAACCGTCTCACGCTGACAGGTCAAAGCAATCAGTGATGGAATAACAGAGGCCGGTTACCAAATTCTTGAAGGATAATATCTAATAACGCAGCCGGTCAGTGATGTTTAATTGAGACTTCTTGGCTCGCTGAAAGTGGAGACCAGCGTCTCGCATGACTGCCACAGAGATGTCCACTAATGCGTGTTTCCTGCCACAATATTAGAACAGCTTATTTTCATTTTCGCATGAGAATGAATAAGTCGGGGGATTAGCCGAAAGCTTACGCTATCATTCAGATTCCTTTAATGCAGATTAAACAGCTTTAATCAAACCGGCAATTTTGTGAAACTGCCACTGAAGCTAATAGCATTAAGCTCGCGCTAAAACCTGGCTGGCTACTGCTAGGGGACGTAGTGAGACGGCCGCGACAAAATCACGCGCTGGAAAACAAAATATAAAGGTGTATTGTTTACAGACCCCCGTGTTTAAGCTCTCGTGGACATGTTCCAGTTCTAAAGAGAGCCTTTCTTTACGTGCCCTACCCACTTCCACTTGGCCGAGTTAGTTTTAAGCATTGCAGCTACTTCTAATTCCAGATAATGCCTTTCAATTCACAGCTCATTCTGAGCCACTGTTCCTCAGCGGCGTCTCTAGACAGAAACAACAAGGCCATTAAGCACCGTTGCCTTTGAAAACAGTTCAATTTGTCTCTGCATCACGGGTTCGCTGAGTGGAAGGGGGTTGGGTGGAGGTGCAAGGGAAGTGAGCAGGGGCTCATTGTTATCGGAATTGGAATCAGGCCACCGTACTGCTGGTGGGTGATGAGTGGAACTCTCAGGTGGATCACCAATAGATGATGTGATTGGCGCATGACCACTACGTTAGCAAGCCAGACACTGCAGTTCTCACCAACGCAAAGGTTTTTGTTTAACAAGGGAAGTAGGACCTTGTTCTTGTTGACCAGTTGATTTGGGGGATGACCTCATCATTCATGTGAAGATCCCAGAATGAAAAATTTATTTTACTCTAAACTGATGAAGTGACGAAAGATATCAGATACTAGATGCTGAGCTTGAGTATATCTTACAATACTGTCTTAAACAACATCACGCATATGTAACGGCCGCTAAGCGACATGTCCTCATGCCAGACTCGGGTACAAACAACCATCAGCAGTGAACTTGCAAAATGTAAAAAATATCAGTACCAATATTGTGATTGAAATGTGATTATTTTCTACCAATTAAGCTTTGGGTTTCTATTTCCTACAAGATAGCCACCACATTGAACACTTACTATAGTGCATCTGACTTTGCATGCAAGCTTTGTGTACATTTCTCCAGTAAAACCTTCAAACGTGATTAAAACTACGGCTCTTACAGATAAACACTGCACTCAAATAGCAATTTAAGTATTAAAATGAACAAAGGAAGAATTAATCCGTTAATAATCCGACTAATAGCTCAATCAGAATAGAATACATCCACGTATACACCTCAGTCCGAATAGACTAGTCCAATTGAGGTCATTCTGATTACAATTTCTATCTGATTGAAGGAGATGGGTAATCCTGTAAATAATCTGTTTAATAGAAGAGTAATAGGCGTGTAAACACCTGTATCCGATTACATTTTCAATCGGAAAGTTTAAGTATGCATGTGCGGTTGCGTCATGGAGGAAGTTTCAACATGGTGGGAGGTAGGGACTGATCTTCAGAAGAGACCAAGTTCATGTTACAAGCCTTAAAAGATTTGAAAAACAGATAGCAGAACGAATGGCTGTAAAGCTCACAATAACAAGACAGTCAGACAAATATACGAGCAAATGAACAACGGTGGGTTTACACGAACTGTAGAGCAAATTAAAAACAGGAAGTTTCTCAGATTGGCGTATTAAAAAGCTAAAAAGCAGAACGGTGAAAGCGGCTCCGATCCACTGTCCCATTTTACGAAATTCTGATGAATTCACAGGAGATCGACTACTTGCTAACACGGATGAAAACAGTGTTGCAGGACGTGGCGTCTTCCTCTCGCCTCTTCTTTAATAAGTACATGTGAAGTATGTTTTCCTGAGTCTGCTATAATTTTAAATCAGTTAAAAACACCAGCGTGCTAACTGAAACCTCAGGTAACATACGTCCGCCAGTCTCACTCTGACTGAACTCTTGATGCTCGTTGTCATGGTAACGTTTACACCAAGTTGTACTCTACGCATGCGCGTAATGTTGTCTCCAATTACTTGTAGTGTGCATGTAAACTGAGATTTTTATTAAATTGTTGAGTAGAGTGAGCATATAAACACCTCCGTTTAATATAAAATCAGAATGAATTCAATTGGATTACAGAAAATTCCTGCATGTAAAGGTAGCCAATCACAATGAACTCTAAAGGAGTTCTACTGTTTTCACAGTAGCCTGTTTCTTATGTGAACATGTGTTATGGTTAGTAGGTGACTCTTACAGTCGTCTTACTACTATTAGAAATTTTAATTACATGATAGCCTGAATGTTACAATTCTTACTTGCTGCTTCAGCTAGGACTTCAAGCGATGATACGTTTCTGGCTAAGGATTACGTGCCATATGAAGGATTATGATGAACAACTGTGTTGCCTTTTTGTTTATTGTATTAAAAACTTTATATTTATACAAGCCTATTGTAGTCAAATGAGGTACTTTAGCTACTTTAGATCAAAGGCAGCTCCCAGCTGATGACAAACTTGAGCTTGTGCTCAATTAAACAAACATTACTCCTTTAAAGGCATTTTAAAATCAAGCCAGAAGTTAGAACCTTTATTGTATTCCAAAGACACCATCACTATGATCACGTTCAGCATCTCATTAAACATGTTCTTTTATTCACGAGGATAAACACACACCCAGTGAGCACAGTTTGTTTTGACATGCATTGTGAAAGCCAACAATGGTGAAAAATAATAGCAATCAGCTCAAATAACCACGATCAGGTTATGTAAGGATTGTGACGGGTCTACATGGAACGGTGCAAATCCGATGCATCTTTTGTTCAAAGCTAAATAAATAAACCAGCCCTCACCTAATACCACAATAAAGCCTCAGGGTGTGCACTAGAGAAGCCACTTTACAATTCATTCCTCAATGTGTGTTCAGTAAAGCTGGCAGAGTTGCCACCTCACAGTCATCCAAGTTTAAACCCAAAGACACACAATATGTTAGCCATTTTGGGTCCAAACACATTCATCGAGAATTTTATTCCCAAACACTTTGTTTTTAGCCATTCAGATTGAGGGGAATGTAAATTGGAAGCAGTTTCTTAGACTCATTTCAGAAACTGGCTGAAGAGAAGATGAATGGCATGGACAGCTTGCGCAGTAAAGGAATGTAGTATCTATTTACAGTACCTGCTGCAATTATAGGCACCGTTGGAAAAAGATGAGCAAAATCCTGACAGAAATCTGGAGTAATTAATGGTTTTAGATGCTTGTACATCCTCAACCTTAGCCGTGTAGGAGAGGACTTCGTGATGTTATTCTAGCTTAATTACGTCCAAACTCTAAAATTCAGAGGCTCCTTCAAGTGTGATGTGTTTCTGGGATATTTTTTAAGGATGGTGTTTTTCTTTGAATATTTTGACCTCAGAAGAGTTGATTTCTCTTTTTCTCAGTGTACGCCAGTAACCAAACTACCGTGTTTCATAGCCTTCTACTCATCTACCAACACCATTTTAGGAAAAGTTGGGACATTCTGTAAAATGCCATAAAACTAGGCTCTGTGATTTGTCGCTTCTATTGAACTTTTATTTCACTGACAACAGTACAAAGAAAAGATCTCCAATGTTTCCACTGACCTACTTAAACATATTTTTCGCAAACATAAACAAATTAGGAATTTGATGCCTGCAGCACTTTCAAACAAGCTGGGACAAAAACATGTTTACCACTGCGTTACATCACCTTTATTTAATTACACCAATTGTTGCAGATTTGCCCAATTTTGCCTGACTTCAGCTGCTTGGCAGTGCTTGCTCCTCGTTGTCTGATGCTCGTCGTTGTCAGACATCATTGTCTGGGCTGCATTTTAGCATACACACACTATATCTACAAAACCGAATCGTTGTAACACATGCAGAACGAGGCCGGACAATATTTTGATGAAATAATAATGTATTTTCACCGAAATTATGATATATGAAATATATGCATATATGTTTACATTCATGTGCATGCAAGTCACCCGTGCCGAGGGCACTGACGCCCCCCCTATAGCAGTATAGATGTTGGGTTTTGGATGGATAGTCTGGATGGTCCCTTTGGTCTTTGGTGCAGTAAACTCCATATCAGTTTTTCCCAAAAACAAGCAGTGTCTTTAGGACCATCTGAGATGAGCTCAGGCCCAGAGAACTCACGTCTGCACTGAATTGATGAATGGTCTTTCTCTTGAAATATAGTTTTTTCAAGTTACATTTCTTGATGCACAGGAAGTTTGTGTTAAGTGACAATGGCGTTCCAATGTACCTCCAAGCCCACGTGACTATATTCAACTGAGTAGCCTGATGGTTTCTCATGCAGTGTCTTCTGTGGTGGCGAAGATCTCACCCGTTCCACAGTGGTTTTCAGCCTTGCCCTGCATGGGCTGAGATTTGCCCAGATTTTGACCAGATTTTCTGAATCTTTTCCCAATGTTATGTACGGTAGAGTTTTTTCGAACTCTAAGAGACATGGCACAAAGTAGTGCAGTGTTTGCTTACAGCAGCATTTGAGAGCACTTATGGTGAATGTGGCTATTCATGTGGATATCCAATCATGATATCTCCTCCTGTTAAAACTTTGTAACTTCAAATATTTATTTCCTTTATTCTACTTCTGTCACGACTATTTTTTTTTGAGTCGCAGGCATCAAAACCAAAATGTGTTTATATTTACAAAATAAATAAATAAATATAACAGCAGGAAAGACAAAGAACAAGAACGTTTAAACACTCATGCAATGTGACGACATTCAAATCCCATGATTGTGCATATTGATAGTTCTGTGTTAAAATATCCAGAACCTTAATTTATTTAATTCCCAATCAAAATGACTAAGTACTAGATTCTCTATTTGTAGGACATTTTACTGAGGGGATTAGATTAGATTAAAACATATCATCACTGTCCAATGAAAAACATGTATCGGCAGTTTTGTTGTTTCTATTTTTCTAGCTCAATTAAATACAGCAGCTTTCGTTCACATTGCGTTTGAATTTCATGATGAATGGACCAATAGAAATGCTTTAAAATAGCTTGCAAAAAATTCTGGTTCCATTGGCTTATATTGAAAGTGAAGACTGTTTTTGTCCTTTCCTGTAAAGTTGCATTCTGGAGATACTTGTTTTTCATTAGACAGTGATGATATATTTACAGTGGTGTGAAAAAGTGTTTGCCCCCTTCTTGATTTCCTGATTTTTTGCATGTTTGACACATTTAAATGTTTCGGAACATCAAACCAATTTAAATGTTAGTCAAAGACAACACAGGTAAACACAAAATGATATTTTTAAATGAAGGTGTTTATTATTAAGGGAGGAAAATAATCAAATATAATAATGATAATAATAATACTAATAATAATAATAATAATAATAATAATTCACACCACTGTATATACACCGAAGCTGAAGAAAACTGGCAACCATACAAGACCTGGTAGACCACCAACACTGTCCCCCATTAGAAGAAACTCAAGCTCCACTCTTACTTCAGATCTTAAAAACACTTTCTTTCCATCTATCGTCTGAAAGGACGTGTAGTGGTCAAGAAGCTGTTACTGCGAAAGAAGAATCTTTGCAAATAAAAAAAAAACTGTTGGTGTTCTCAGAAAGACAGAGAGACCACACCAGAGACCAGACCTTAAAACCACCGAACTCGTTCAGGATTACTTGGATTGTGAGAAGCAAAAAACACAGATATTCTCAGAGATTGAACTTTAAATGTGTGAAAAATATCTCTGCAGACTTCTTTGGTAACTGAAAGTCTCCTAACAGCGATACAGGCTGTACGGACAAAGAGTGGATAGACTAAATACTGAAAAAATGGAATAGTACTGAATACTGAGGCACAGCCAACCAGATCATATAGAATCAGAACCCTCTGTTTTAGCATAAAATGCATTCTGTTCATAGTTCATGATATAGCGGTGCTGTCTTGCTGGTTCATGTAGTCTATACCAACCATGAAATATCACGCATGATGAAAAAGTCTTCTGGTATCGTGATGGTAGTTCTTTTTACCATAACATCCATCATTCCTGCTGAGTCTTCCATTCCTGCTTTAGTAGCTCCACCACGCTCAGCTGAAGCTGCAGTAATAACCACACCACGCATGCATGGTGACACACACAGAAACAGGAAAGCACGCAAGGGAAAAAGAGGAAATAAGATCTAAACTCCACACACCATCTTTTTGCTCTCTCTCTCTCTCTCTCTCTTTCACTGATTTCCAAGCACACTCCGAGCTTAAACTCCCAGCGCAACACACGTGCTTCTTTCTCTGCCTGCATCGGCGCTAGGTGCAGGCCTTGAGGGAGCCACCCTAATGATAAGAAAAAAAGAGGACAGAGAGAGGGAGAGAGAGAGAGATGCACATACACAAGAGAGCAGGCAGCGTGTGTCGAGCTTGTCTCTCCCCATCAGCCTGCCGGCCCACTCTGAGCTCCAGTGGGCCCGGAGGTGGGCGAGGCGGCAGTACACCACACACGGCGCTGATGGAGCAGGGCAGGCTCAGCTTGGCTTAGCTGTTTTGGTTGTGCTGGAGAACGACCTGTAAACCCACAGGGGCTCACAGTCTCCACTCAGCACTGATTACACTCAGAGCACACACACGTGCACACACACGCGTGCACACACACGCGCGCGCACACACGCGCGCACACACACACACACAGGTACACTACTCAGCCAGCTTCTGATTCTGAATACGTTAGCTAGCGCTAGCCACTATCTTTCCTGTCAGTGGTCAAGTTGTGAAAACATTATGGGGGGATGATATGACCAACTGATAATCCGGGGGTCAGAGCTTTTTTGGATGTTGCCTTACATTGAGACCAGTCTGCTATTTCTATATAGACCAAAGTATGAATTACATGGATTGTTCAACCAAAGTTAGAGTACTGGACTTTAAACACAATGACTTGGACCTAAAACCTAAGAATAATTTTGCTTTTCTTTACAGACTAAAAATCATTTTGCTTTTCTTTACAGACTAAAAATCATTTTGCTTTTCTTTACAGACTAAAAAATCATTTTTCTATTCTTTACTGACTAAACATCATTTTGCTTTTCTTTACTGACTAAAAAATCATTTTGCTATTCTTTACTGACTAAACATCATTTTGCTATTCTTTACTGACTAAAAAATCATTTTGCTATTCTTTACTGACTAAACATCATTTTGCTTTTCTTTACTGACTAAACATCATTTTGCTATTCTTTACTGACTAAACATCATTTTTCTATTCTTTACTGACTAAACATCATTTTGCTATTCTTTACTGACTAAAAAATCATTTTTCTATTCTTTACTGACTAAACATCATTTTGCTTTTCTTTACTGACTAAACATCATTTTGCTTTTCTTTACTGACTAAACATCATTTTGCTTTTCTTTACTGACTAAACATCATTTTGCTTTTCTTTACTGACTAAAAATCATTTTGCTTTTCTTTACTGACTAAAAAATCATTTTGCTTTTCTTTACTGACTAAAAAATCATTTTGCTTTTCTTTACTGACTAAACATCATTTTGCTTTTCTTTACTGACTAAACATCATTTTGCTTTTCTTTACTGACTAAAAATCATTTTGCTTTTCTTTACTGACTAAAAAATCATTTTGCTTTTCTTTACTGACTAAAAAATCATTTTGCTTTTCTTTACTGACTAAACATCATTTTGCTTTTCTTTACTGACTAAACATCATTTTGCTTTTCTTTACTGACTAAAAATCATTTTGCTTTTCTTTACTGACTAAACATCATTTTGCTTTTCTTTACTGACTAAACGTCATTTTGCTTTTCTTTACTGACTAAAAAATCATTTTGCTTTTCTTTACTGACTAAACATCATTTTGCTTTTCTTTACTGACTAAACGTCATTTTGCTTTTCTTTACTGACTAAACATCATTTTGCTATGAGTTTGCTATTTGCTTTGAGTGACTAATTTAATTATGATTTTATTTTTATTTAGGTAAAAGACTGAACATTTGATTTCATCAATAACAACACTACTGAATCTATATTTAAGCAGTAGTAGTAGACAATTCATTGTAGTGACAAATTTAGTCAATTTTAAGCACTGTTCAATACTTTTTGTCTACTGCTCAGTAGGTGAGTGTGGCTAGTATGTCTGAATACTCAGTAGTTATCGAGTAGTATGTGAACGTTACTCAGATTCAATTCAATTCAATAATTCTTTATTAGTCCCAAATGGGGAAATTTCAGTGCCATCAACCTGTCCGTACATACAAGTACAAGGGAAGGGGGAGAGGTGGGAGGGAAGACAGGACAGGAAGACCCCTGAAAGGATACATGGGGGGAAGGGAGAGGGAAGAGCACAGTGTGGGAACATAGTGTGGAAACATAATTAAAAAAACTCCGCATATAAGCACATTCAATACATTAAACAGAACAAGCAACTGGTAAGGAGGGGGGAGGGGAGTGATGACCTACTGAATCAGGAGACATTTTTTAGTAGGTGACCGCAGCACACTGTGCTATCCCATGATTCAACTGGAGGTGTCGATGGAATGAAAATGTGGCGGAACGTTGGCTGTGTGTATGTAGTACTGCTGCTGAACTGCCGCTACAGAAGTTAGAGCTACTTCTGAGGTAAAATTATTAAATTCCTTCTGATTCAGGTTCTCTGAGCTACAGCTCGCCACCATCTGAGTACATATTCAGACAAAAACGCAGCTCAGTGTCACAAAAAGTATCTAAATCTGTCAGTAAACGGGCTTTTTATTGAATTGCGTGAGTTTTACTGTGGTGGTCTGACATCTTACATTGGTAAGGTGGCGGACGTAGCGCATCCAAGATACTGGATACTAAAAACTTGCGTACTGAAACTGCCTACTAGTCTACTACTCAAGTAGTACATACTGGCTCCAATTTAGTACTGACTTAGTACTAGACAAGTAGGTATGACTTTTAAAGTCTTTCATTCCTGCTTTAGGAACTTCACCACACCAAGTATGCATGGTGGAACAATTCCACTGGTCGCCTATGGACTAAAACTCCAGATGGATGGATGGATGGAAAGATATTTTGAATAAAGTTTAAGTGCACATAAGCACACATCCTCTACCCTCTGTAATATCTTTTAATCTGACGTATGCAAATCACAGTGCACAAGTTTATGCGCTTATTGTATGTTTTATATTTTTTTCAATATGTTTAAATCAGCAAATAAATAGGCTGTACGCACACACACACACACACACACACACACACACACACACACACACACAGATAGAATACAGTGTCAAAGCAGCTGGCTGTACCACCCACACAAGATAACGCTACACTCCTACAACAAAAACAACACAGCCTAGCTGTAGGTTAAAAAACACTCCATGCTCATGTTTCCTCACTTTCCCTTCGCCTGCTATATCTTCCAGTGAATTCTGCAGACCTCTGGCCTCTAATAACTTTTCAAAAAGAAAAAAAGGAAGGGATAGTGTTCTGAGAGAGGGGCATCAAGAAAGAGAGAAAGCGGGAGATAGAGCAGAAGCAGGCCGAGGCACTAAACAGCCATTAAAGAGCAGCAGAGGCCAACGGAAATCGCCAGAACAAATGTGGCCCAGTTGGCTGCGAGGCATCCTATAATAAGGGCATGCTCAGATTCTACCGCCTCATTTAAATCAACCTCACGGAGTGGCCGCCGTTGCCGCAGTGCCGAAGCATCACTTCAGAGAGGCGAGGGCTTCACACACTCGACAGAAAGAGCCATCATACAGTCATCCTCCAGCCAGGAGGCCTAGGGTATGAGCGCGGGCGGAAGGAGGAACGACTTTAAAATAAAACAAGTGCTTAGAAAGAAGACACTCCACTGCAACAGAAGCTGACAGCCACTAAGCAAAGACACGTCACTGACTGTACGGCACCACGAATAGATCAGTGAAAAGAGGAAAAAATGTATTGTCACTGTCCAATGAAAAACACGCATCTCAATTTTTGTCAATTTCTATTTTTCTTCATCAGTTAAAATCAGGAGCTGCTGTTTAACATTGTGGAAAAAATTAATGATGAATGGACCAATAGAAATGCTTCAAAATCTGGTTCCATTGACTTCTATTGAAAGTGAAGACCTTTCCTTAAAAAAAAGTTGCCTGATTTTCATTGGACAGCGACGATATATAAACAAACGTTATATAACAAACATGATCGCATGTAGGAACGAATTAAAAATGTCTATTAAAAACGTATTGCGGTGGAAATCCAAACATTGTCAAATTTTGTCTTTTAAAAAGCACCACATCCCTATTTTTACATATTAAAATGTCTCTAAAGTCTTTTTTCATCAATGCCATTCGTTTTAGAATGAATCTAAAGACATTCCCCCCTCCTAGCTGCTTATAGGCAGGACTGGCAACACCACACATCACACAAATATATAGAGCGTCACAGGTTATGTACCTCTTTTATGTCGTATATTTCACTGGAGGATCTGACGGCCCTGAAATGAAGGGAGATAGGCGGCGTGCCCCAGGGAGCAATCCGTGGCCCACTGCCATTTTGGCAGGCAGGCTTGCGGAAATGCGCGTGAGGAATATATTTTTCATATTGACTATTTACAGTGCCCTTCCACTGACAAAAAAATCTATTTAAGGAAGGTTTCCTTCTCGCCCCAGGGCCGCAATGATCAACGGCTCCCGCTGATCTTGTTCCGATGCGAATACATCAAAGCATGCAGACAGCCATATCCAGGGCAACTTTGAATATTACATCCGTCTCCCTCCCTCCAACCCTTCCCTCATTTCTTTTCTCCCCCCTTCTTCTTCTTTACACGTGCTGTTTGTGTATGCTTGAGTGTATAACAGCATTGGTTCTGCTTGAGCAAGTGTCAGTTATCCGTGTGAGGAGCAATACAGCATCCCCAGCAGAGGTGGGACACTGGGCTGCGGTCCACCGAGGGCTGGGTCTTTCCAGTTCAAAGCCGCTGCTAATATTGTCAGGCCAAAGAGCATATAGCAATGAGTGTTTACACAGGCGAGGCCTGTGCGTGCTCACACGCACGCTTCAGTATTGGGCCTGGCAGTTTGACAACTTAATACATTAGATTTAGTTGTTTCCTCAAAGGATCCACTTGTAATTTTAAACTTTCAGCTGTCAAAATGAACTATGAAGTAGCTACAGGGTGCACATGCAGAAACCACTCCTAACTGCAAACTGCTGTACGGTTTGAGGAAAAGAGACGGAGGCTCACAAAGACCCTGGCCTCTTTATAAGAAACCCATGTAGTTACCACTTGTAGTTACACGTCCAGTTCTTTTCTAGGTGCTAGTGTTTTCCATGTTGGTCATATTGCCCTTTCCTGACAAGGTGGGTGGTTCTTTGATGAAACCCACCAGACTTTTTCTGGATCTGGATCTGGATTACACCATTCCTCTCAAATCAGGATGCAGCTAAACGTTGGCTACTGAAATAGTTGGGCCGTTAGAAAGAAAGTGAAGATTAAATAGTCCTACAATGTGTAAAAAAATAAAACTATTTTAATGGTATTGATGAGAAACAGTGATTAGTTTGCTCTCTTTACCGTTCACAGGTTCAAATAGCTGGATCAGCAGTAGATCAACAGTAACAGCAGTAGCCATATGCAGCTTTTTCCTGGTTTGTACATCTTCAAACATGATAGCAACATCAAAAAAGATACAGGTATTCACTGCTGTTGATATCCAACCACTCTCTGTAATCAAGGACATTGTGTTTCATGGCACATGCAGTGGCTCACATACTGTATTAATTACAGCAAACATATTTTATGCATAAGGTTTTATACTGACTGAAGAACTGAAATCATTTATTTTAGTGTGAAAACCTCAGCTATGCTCATTCCAGTGCTTCCATGCCACCATCATGTTAGAGTCACAGCCATGCTGACATCCATCCCTTCCTGTGGGCAGAAACTGAGCAATGGCGAATGGGGTAGAGGGGGTTGATAATAATATAGATGGGCATCTAGGGGAACCTCATTGCGTGGCCACATTGCAGCCTTAATTATGAGATTATTTTTTATATAATTAAGACTCTAGACCCACATTCCAGTGATAATATAACTATCAACTGAAGGTCGTATGTAGTGAGTACACAGTAGAATAAGCAAATGCAGAGCTGACCCAGTGGTCAACAGCTGTGACCAATGATCTAAGAGCTGGAGAAAATCATTGTGACCGACCGTGCTCTGATTATCTTGGAAAGCAAGAGAGTTTGTTGATGTTACGATCTGAATTTAAAAATAATAATAAATACCACAGCAAATTTGTCCTCTTTATCTCCTCGTGCTAATTCAGTGCAGCCAAATTTATCAGCGCAACGCACTCAGACCGAGACATTTGATTACAGTCGCCGTAATATAGCCTGTATGCTCTTTTATTTGTTAAATTCAATTAAGCTCAATGCCAAGAGAGAATTAAAAAACGAAGTGCGAGCTCAACAGAAGGAGAGAGAAAGACAGAGAGAGCGAGTGAGAGACGTGGACTTTGAGTCTTTTGTAATCAGTTGATAAAAGGCATAGCCCTCCCTTATATGTCTGTTTCAACTGGAGCTTTGAACAGGCTCAAAAACAACTGCATCCTGCCTTCCCGCCTCTGGTGCGTACAGCGCCCGGGGACGGAAAGTAGGGGGCAGTGGATGAGAGAGATAGTAACAAAGCGAGAGAGAGAGAGAGAGAGAGAGACAGTGAGAGAGGCTGATTTCTGCTGCAGCAAAAGTACATATTTGTGTATAACCAACAGACAGGGGTCTATGTTTGACTAAGAGCGCTAGACTAACTATGACACTCCACGTTTTGCAGCGTCCAAAAACATTACGGCACAACATTCAGTAGCGCCATGCGATGGTGCTCAAGCGCTACTCAGTTTCTCTGCACTTTTCAGTACATCACTCAGCATTTTACTATTATACATTAAGCAGAACCAAAAACCCGAAGACAACATGGCACAGTATAGAAGATCACAGGTGTCTTGATGTTTACACTGAGGAAAGCCATAATTCATAATACTTTCAACCGAAGAAAACAAACGCTAATTGTCTGTCACCTCGGCTAACGTTACTAGCTTAGTCTTATTTCATCTCACATCTTATAGAACAAAATAAACGAGTTTGATTTGGTTAAGAAATTTAGTTAATTTAACTTCATTGAATTGTAGATGCTCATTGGCTCTCTCACTGAAACGTTGAATTGTTGGTTGTATTTGGACTCCTTTAGAACATTGGTTGTAACCTTGGTTGTATTTGGACTCCTTCCCTGAGCAAATAAATCTGAGGACTGTGAGAGCATAGAGAGTATTCAAAGAGAACTCAGTCAAAACAAGGACTCGTCTTCTAAGGATGTGAGTAAACGATCTAACACTGCCAACGTATCTTCTTTAGTATTATATGGAGTTTGAATTGCAGATCTAAACATTGAGCGGTATAGTTTCTCTAAGCCTGTGCCACTGTTGCCAACTCCTCAGTAAGGAAAGTAGCTATTGGCTGTCCTAAAAGTCGCCAGAAGTCGCCAAATGATGTAATCGCCCAATTTGCATAATAGTCTATTGGAGTGTATTTGAAGGAATAGCGTTGTGGGAGAGTAAAAACAACCTAAATATGTTATAACTACAAATAATCTCTGAATAAATTAACTTCTTCTGTAGATTCTTTTTTTTGCCTTGGAAATACGCCGTGTCACACTGAAAAATTTCCCTCTGGGATCAATAAAGTATCTATCTATCTAAGACCCATTTATATTTACATCCTGCTCTGTAGATAGGGGGCGGGGTCAGCGGCGGCTTTGGGCATGCGCAGTGAGTGTAGTGGGTCGTGGATTGGTGAGGGTCTGCTCTGACCGTGAGACTGAGCACTGGGAGTGTTGTTGGGCGGGGCTAAAAGCCACTCAATATAGTGACAAAGTTGCTAAGTTGGCAACACTGGCCTGTGCTTATGACGTTTATATGCAAGAACGTTTGACCTGGTCTGAAAAACTCGCTCAAACCTCAAATCCTGAATTTTAAATGATTGTTTTATACGTTATACGGTGACTAACAGCAAAGCATGCGCACCATATCACCATAAGCTAAAATCTTACATAGTGTAGCTTTGAGTATGACTCCTCCTCATACACCTCTAACCTAGCACCTAAGGTGTTCTATTCATTTTCCCATAGACGAAAACAGCTCAGGCCCTAACATGGCATGATGCTGCTTAAAGAGCGATGACTCAAATTCAGAGGTCTTTACTGTAGCCTTCAGACAAACAGACAGAGAGAGAGAGAGTCAGCTGGAGGACACTGAGGTTCTTGCTTCACTCTTACTGCTCCAGGAGACTTCACAGCCAAGAGCCCACGCATCAGCTCCCAAAGGACTGGATCTTTCTGACCACTTGGCACTGGTGCTGTAGACTAAGTGCTCTGAAAACATACATTTTAAGAAGTTTCGGCGAGAGAGAGCTTTACAATAAGCTTTTGTTGGGCAAGAGCGTGTGGCCTGGTTGAGCCCTCGGAGGCGCAATTTTCTGTCATTTGGACAGCGTGTTTGCTTTGAAGATATTCCCTCTATTTTCTCGCCGCTGCCCGGTGAATGCAGGATGAGCATGCGTGTGCGCCTCAAAAGGCTTTGGTTTAATAAAGGACACTTTGGTCTTTTTAGTTACTGTAAGCCCCCTTTAAAGGATTTGTGTGTGCTCTGTCCTTCAACACCGTTAGCGTGTGTGTGTATGTGAGTGTGTATGTGAGTGAGCTCTGTGTGTGCGTGTGTGTTGTGTCCTGTGTTTGGGGCGCAGGCCTCCTCAGTTGGCACAGCTGCAGACAAGGATGCTTTATCTCCAGGCCCCAGGCAAGCCACCCCCGGTGTGAGTATGTGTACGCGTGTGCCCACGCTGGAGAAGCTTCTGGCCGGACCGCCTTTTCAGACTGAGGGACGGTATGTCAGTGTCAGGGTAATTACGCTAATGTGCTCCCATTACTTCCTCTTTAGCTTCACTAACTGACCGAATTTCTGAATTTTACCAGCCAGTCACAGCGCAGCTCTGGAATCAGCTAGGGCCCGACTGCAGGGATGCAGAAATGGAGGGGGATCCTGGCGGGTGATGCAGTCCCACTTACTTTCAGGGCAGTTTAACTGCGAGAGTATTACACTCCTCCCCTTACACTGGAGGAGTTATATATATTTTATATTGAGCATTGGCTCGTGTGAGGTTGCTGTAGAGAAGATATGGATTTTACTTATTTAATTTATGTACATACACTCATACGCAAATGTTTGAACGTCTCTGCACGAACGACATACGCTTTGTGATTTTCTAGGTGATAATAAGTTAACACATCCTCTACAGAGAACACACTTCTACACATCTGAATGCAGAACTGCTGTTAGAAATGATGCCACCTTTCATATGTTCTGTTTTAATTATGTTGTTCAGTATGTTAATCAAATGCATAAAAGATGCACCCACATAGAAGTGTGTTAGATATGTTACCAAAGATGTTCAAACATACATATATATATATATATACATACATACATACATACACAAACATATACATATATACATACACATATGAAAGGTGGCAGAATTTAATTATATGCAATTTTCAGGCAATTCACAGACAATATTGTTTATTTAACAATTAATTGAAGTGTATCAGATGATTTTTAAAGAATGAAATGTTTGTATTAAAGCCTATTTTTGTATAGAGGCTTATTTTGCATATAGTTCTATTATCAGCAATTCTCAGTCCTCTGTCTAAATCTCCTGGTACGGCCGCCAATCCAAGTTAAGGATGTTATTGGACTAATTGGTTGTTAGGACACTCTTGAAAAACATTCTACTAATAAGTGAACACAAAAGTGAGAACAACATTCTAGGTTAGTTTAGTATCTGAAGCATCAGCAGTTGGTGGCTTGCTGACAGAATCAAAATGACCAGAAAGAAACAACTTTCTTTAGAGACCCGTCAGTCCATTGTTGTGTTAAGGAAGAAGATACTCCATTGAAAACAAGAACATTTCACTGTGATCCCAATCCCGGTAGTGTGTGTATGTATGTATATATATATATATATATATATATATATATATATATATATATATATATATATATATATATATATATATATATATATATATATATATATATATATATATATATATACACACACTTAATAATGATGAGATACATTCATGCATACATACATACATACATACATACATACATACATACATACATACAACACTATATGTCTCACACTTAAATTAAGTTTCCTTGGTAGTGATATAAACAATAATAGTATGCCATAGTATCCGAAATGATGTGTACGTTACTTAAAATTTCATAACCCAAAACTTAAGACACTTTACTGTGACCCTGTGAAAGTAGTATATGGCCTGTCCAGCATTTGGGGACACATACATAGTCTTTGTAACACAAGTATGAATGTATTCTTTGTTAGGTTTACAATATTACATCTACTGAAGTTAGCATACTAGCCTGCCCAGTCTCCTAATATTACTGTGTACCTCAGGATGGTGACACAACGGCTGAAGCTCCTAACAGGTGACCATTATAATAAAGACCACCCACTTGCATCAAGAGTCTACGACCAGCAGCAAACAAAAGAAGTGAGTATAAATAGAAGCAAAAGTTAACATTGGCATTGCTTTTCATCGCTGGACACAAAGTGCTCCTTATGACAAAGCATATGTTTAATCCCAGTGTTTATACTTTTGACTGTACTAAACTTTAGGGAAGCCAATTACATCACTGTTCTGGAAACAGCAAAAACAGTGTTATACAACCAAGATGGCATGTATTTAACAATTCCGCATAATCGCTTTTACAGGCATTTAACACTTCAGACATCTGGTTCCTATCACCACCACTAACTCCCAGACTGTGCAAGTCTAAAATAGAGCATTTCACTTTAAACGACTCTGCGTGACTTTGTTTACGTCGTATCCATTTAATTAAGCAGAAAGTGGATAAAATATCCAACAGAAGCCAAGCGAAAATAAATAGTGGAGCTGACGCCCGAGTCTGTAATTGCATGCCTATGTAACTAATTCCCAATTAACAAAACAACTAACCAAAAAAGAACTAAAATATTGCAAAATAGGTCAAAAATATGAGATTTTTTTGAATGTGTGGCATTTTTTTGTGTTAATAGCATCACTGCCTCAAGTTAGATGGCACAGCTTTTCAACTAGCAACTGCAAACCACTCTTCCCATTAAAACAGAAAAAAAATACCCTGCTCTTACCAGTCAGTTCATTCAAACTAGCATAACAGTCCATAAGCACAACCAATCACAGTGCTTAATTTCAAACAAGATCAAGCAGTTAAAAAAATAAATAATTATATATAATGTGACAATAATAACAGCCAATAGGCTACATGTTAATGCTAGCAAAGTGAGTTATTCAGTGCTCAAAGTGGAAATAAAAAAATGCCGGTACTCTGCTTATTTACATATGGCGAGTGTATCAGCCTCAGCAAAAAGTATTACATACTTAATTTCTACACTGAATAAAAGATACCAGGAGATATTACTGGTATTTACAACATCAATGTAATTATTCAAAAGAGCCATCTACGAACATTAACTGCATTGTATATAATAATCATATATAATAATTCAATATCTGTATGATATTATATTTTAGGAATGTGTGTACTGCTATGTGTGTGTGTGTGTGTGTGTGTCTCTGCAGACAGAAGGCTGTGTATAGCGTTCAGACATAAACAGGACAAGAGTTTCATTATGTGGTAATTGCATATACAATATGCTGTCTTGTGCTATTTAATGAATCTGTTTATTATGAATGAAGGCTTTCTTGATCAGAAAGATGATATTTATCTTGCAGGTCACACAACAGCGGGATAAACGCAGCGTCACTGACATTTTGTGAAATGTATTATTTTGAATCCGTGCACATCGTGAACAGTGGAAAAAAACACTGATACACTGAAAACTCACAACTGTACAACATTTTCGCTTGGCTTGTATTCAGTAAAGTCACATGCTTAAAGACCTGCCTTGTGAAAGGTAATGTTCATTTAAGGGGGAACTGAACTGGATACAACACCAGCAGTTTGAGAGGAGTGCTAATAGAAAAAGTAATGATATGCTGAAGAGCGAAATGTAGGAGTGCCGGTACCGGAAGTTGGGTAATTAAGTTAAGGTTGGCATTTCTCACTGCAGACCCTGCTTGGATACACTCTCATCCTCCTTAAACAGCTTTTTTTGTTTTGGCCTCTCAAAGCAACTGCGTTTTTGCAGTTCTTGCTGCTATTGTCACTGTCACAACTTACTTATAAAAACTTAATTAATGCAAAAAAGTCATGCTATAGAACATTGCCTGCTGAGTCAGCCAGTACCAGATTCACTTTAAGGCTGATAATCCTTTATGGCTGACGTTAGCTTTCAATCTGAATTTCCATTTCCATTATAGTACGCCACCACCCGTCCAGGCATCTGAATGTAACAGCTATATCATATAAGGTGCCACAGAAAATCTAAATAACAGACTAACTTCAGCTTCATCTACTCTCTATCCACTGTACAAGACTTATTCACTATCAACAACCTGCAGCACTGGAGGCGGGGGTTGCTGGTTTAACCTAAATCACTACAGATATCCATAATATTGTCGCAACGTTGGAATGTAATCCCTCAGAAGGTTATGACAATCATATCTAAAAACATTGTGACAACGTAGCAGTAATGCTTTGAGAACATCAGCACAACCTCCTAAAATCTTCAAACATATTATTATGTTTGCAGGGAACTACATGAAATTTTGCTAAGTTGCTAACAGGTAGTCATAATACGGTGATGCAATGTTATTTAATAGCAACATTGTGGCAACGTTCTGGCAACCTTGTAAACAGCAACGCTTGAAAAAACACCAACACACCAGCACAAAGGAGCGCATACCATAAAATAAATAAATAAATGAATGAATGAATAAAGCAAACACTGCCCAGTCATACGTTACGTCCCCTCGTTTGAGTCGACTGGCCTGTTGCATGGTGGGGTAAACACTGTACAACAAAAACGGCTCCAACCCTGAAAACCTGTCATGAATTGGCGCCTCCAAACTTTTGATTGCTACTAAATGGGCCAATTCAGAGTGGCTGGCTCAATGTCATTCGTTCACTTAGCGCAGCAGAGGCACTCGCGTAACGCCTCAACTGCTGGCATTTGTAAAGTCGCAATGAGAATCCTCTGGCTCGCCGTGTCTCTATATAACCTCTTGACAGCGCTGAGAGTTGTGACTGATGTCAATAGCCACTTGCTGCAGTCCAAGCCAGAAATGGCTCGTGAACAAAACGCACTGAAATGCATTTATATTCATCAACGTGTACACAAAGCCCTGCTTTAGCCATCTGCTCAGAACACACACATAAAAAGTACACAAACACACACACACACACGTGTGCAAATGCCAATTCACGGCTGTGTAAGATCATTCACTTGCAGTATCCATTTTCCTGAATGCTGCATGATGGGGCAAGCGCAGCCAGCGGGCATCCTGTGCTGGCATAGCACAGAACATGCAGGCAAGGGCCTCCAGCCGTGCCAGCCCAGCGCCACCTGACCAGGCCACGTTTGTTTTTGCGTCAACAGACCAGAGGAAAAAAAGAAATTCAAAACAATGACGGATGGCTGAGTGTGACATTGCCCATGGTTTGGGCCCCCCACCAAACGCTGTAAACACAGGCCTGGACTTCACAGTTGGTACTGATGGATATTTTTTGATTTTCTTTTTTTTTTTTGACTTTTGACTTCTCTTGGGATTGATATTGACAGAAACAGGTTAGGACATGAGAGAGGTACAGTAGTGCAAAAACCTTAAAGGATTCGGGGAGCAATGGAGAAGCAGAGGTTTTATCGATTTATACAAGAATGGGAGAGCAAAAGTGTTCCAATAACATAGCTCTGGGGAACCAAAGCTAATCAGGCAGTAGCGACCAGAGCTCGGCTGATATATCGGTTAATATCGCGCCAGTTGATAAAACACATACATTTAAATCTATAGAGAATAATGAAGAAACCCCTTTGTAAGAGGGGTATAATAATAATAATAATAATAATAATAATAATCATAATAAAAAGAAGAATTAATTCCCAACTAACAAAACAAAAAAGATCCAAATATTGGAAAATACATCAAATATATGGGATATTTTTATTTGTGTAGCATTTTTTGTGTAAAAACCATCACTGCTTTAATGTAGATGGCACTGCTTCTCAATTAGCAACTGCAAACCATTCTACCCATACAAAAAAAAAATATTACCCTGCCGCACTGCTACTCAACTGCTACACACTCTACTTCCTTTCAAACAAGATCAAGCAGTTTAAAAAATATATATTTTAAATATGACACAATCATACCAGTCAATAGGCTACATGTTAATGCTAGCAGACTGAGTTAATCAGTACTCGAATTGAAAATAAAGAAATGCCAGTACTCTGCTTATTTACATATGGACGAGTGTATCAGCCTCAGCAAAAAGTATTACATACTTAATTTCTACACTGAATAAAAGATACCAGGAGATATTACTGATATTTACAACATCAATGTAATTATTCAAAAGAACAACCATCTACAAACTATATTATATATATATATATATATATATATATATATATATATATATATGAATTATATATATTATCTATAATAAGAAGTGCTTATTAACAAAAACTAAAGCCCAGCCCCCCTACTAAAATATTTAAACTAGTTCGGGAAGCCCACATTTACAACATTTGTATTCTTCTGGGAATCCCTCCCCCCTACAAAAACATTTCCAATATTCTGGGAAGAGTCCCGTTCCCAACTAAAACATTCACCTTATCTGGAGAAGCCTTCAGTCTGACAAAGATGGAGTTTAAGAAATCTGACCACTGAGAGTTGATCATCATGTTCAGAGCTTAACACTGACAATCATATCAGTCAGTTCATTTTTAACTATGTTAAGTTACATCCACCAGCATTATAATCAAGTTAAATTCTCTATAATCCAAAACTGTATCGGCATCAGTCTAATATGCATCTGCATCAAATTTGATCTGGATAGCAGATAGGGTTAGCAGTTGGGTCAGGTCTGGTGGGTCTCCATAACCTTTACTAGCATCTTCTATTTAGATGTCAATAAACGCATCCCTCAACTTCAACAGCTCATGAAAGGCTTGATTTATGATCAATAGCAGAGAAAACCCCAGTTCATCTTAATGCTAATTTTATACAGTGGAGCCACTTATACGAAGCATCTTGCATCTCAGGTTCAAAGGAGGTTTTAAACGAGGGCTTACAGGACCACCAAGGGCGAAACTGTTTAGGGAAGAAATGGCACAATGGCCAGCGCAGTGGGTTTCTTTTGAGAAAAAAAAAATAAAAGAATGATTAAATAAATCAAAATATCAACCTGTAGCTACTAGCATACATGCTAAAATTGCCATTCAGTTAATGGCACATCATTTTTTTTGGTTTAATGCAATCAGCACACCATCGTAGTTTGTGTGCTTTATGGTGCAGGACCAAGGCCAGGAACATTGTAAAGGATCCCAGCCATCCCAACAATGGACTCTTCTCTCTCTTTCACTCCCTAAAGGTGAACACAGAGAAGACGAGGATAAGCATCTTCCCGCAGGCTATTCAGATGCTGAGCCAAGACAGCACCTAGGACCACCTCACACATACAGTAAATATAGGAGCTCTGCTCAGCTGCACTGCACTAATTGCACTTTCATTAATTTCAGTCATTGATTTCATTCAATTGTTGCACATTTTGCACTTTTTTATTGTACATTTTTATTTTATTTATTCCTCTATTTATTGCTTAATAATAAATAATAATAATCAATATTTCAGACACTTCATACTCTCTTATTGTTTCATGTGAGCAGGCAGCAGTCATCAAAGCATTTCACTGCAAGTTGTATCGAGTATAACTTTATATGTGACAAACTTGACTTTGCCTTTGTGGTCCAGTGGTAATATTTGGTGACCTTATCCACAGATGGAAGAGCAACCAATGACCTTTATTAGTGATTTCTGCATTAATCACTAATAAGAAAGTGGTCTGATTTTCGTGGTCAGCACACAAAGCCAGCTTACTGACACATCCGAAATTCTCAGGTTAGTATGAACCACGTCTCGATGCAAACAACTTTCAGAAGACGTGCTATAGAGACACATGGAGCTGGAAAAGGCCAAAGGCATCGCCAAAGACCTGAGTGCACATCAGTCCACAAACAGCCTACGAACTAAATTCAGGATGGTTGCTGCTCTCGCTAGGAGTGGGCGTCCTGTAAAAAATCACTCCAGAAGAACATAACGATCTGTCCTGAAAGAGGAGAAAAACAAGCCGAGGTTAACAGTAAAAAAAACCCTTTAGAAGACTCGAAATGGCTTCTGTACACGTGTCCACTATTAGAGGAAAAAAACTCTGAACAAGAATGGTGTGCATGGAAGAACACCACGAAAGAAGCAGCTGCTGCCCAAAAACAATGATGACAATGAAGCACACAATTATTCAGAGAATTATCAAAGTTATTATTATTAATAATTAATCTAAATAGGTATTTCGCCAAGAAATGTAGTTTCTTTAGAGTATGGCATCCCGCTGAATGGGGAGAAGAACATTCAGTGGTCTATCACTCTAGAGTGTGATTCTTTTTTACCTTGGTGTTAATAATGAACTAGTGATAAGAGCACTGTTGAAGGTGTCAATCTTTTACATTGTGGTCAACGCAAGAACCAATTTCAATGGAGACCCATTACCACACTGGAGCTGAATCCCAAATGGTTCCATGCTCCCTACATAGTGCAAAGAGAAGGAATTCACATACTGGCTCCGGCACCCTACTAGTGAAGAGCATAGTTGAAAAGAGTTGTTTGGGATTCGTTCACCATATGGCTGTGGAAGCCAGAAGTCTTATATTAACATTTTTTATATACGCATCAGGCTTTAACTCTAGACTAAACCAGAACAGAGCACACATTTTGTGTTGGCCAGTGTTCAGCAGAAGTTTTCTAATTTGCTGGAACTGCTGTTATGTGACTCAATCAGCAATTAGCAATGCTCTGAATGATCAGCGCTGAGGTTGAACTGCAACAGCTATCAGCGTACACGTTTCCACTGGATCTGAAACAAAACCTATATGAAGTTGTCTCAACAGTGGGATGGCTTTACATTCATAGGAGGGGAACAAAATCTATATTAATAATAAAAAAAAAAAAAAAAAAAAACAAGGCTCCGGTATCAAAGGCTAAATCTTAAGCATACAGTAGCACAGTGGCGCCATCAATAAACACCCTGGCAACGGCCTCCAGCCGCGTGCTTCACACAGCCCTTGTTATTGAGACTTCTCTGCAGGTGTTGACGGCCATTTGAACTGCACACACACACGTTCCCATTACGAGCTGGAAAAGTACGTGAGGGGAAACCCCAGCCGACCGCCCACGGCTGTGTGTTTGAAACAGTGTCGGGTAGCGGAACTAAACAGCTTCCTTCCCCTCCACTTTCCCCCTCCCATTCCTTTGTTGTTGTGCACCGAGATAAATCCACAAGGTCAATTTAGACATGTGTCTCAAAATAATGTGGAACGCAAGGCAAGTAAGTGGGGTGTTTTAGTGCAAGGCTAGCAGCCCAAGACTCTTCCTCGCTAAAAAGCAAGAAATCCTTCACTAACATACCGAAATAAGGCAATTGACTTTGACGAAATGGGATGGCAAGACCAATTTGGCGTAATGATACACTGCTTGGAGGAAAAGACATCTGTCTTTCATGAGCAAATGGAGTTTTTAAGTAGACTATAGCGCTCCGTGGACGCTAGCCTACTATTGTCTGACAATATCAGCACCTGGCTATTGCTTTTGGATTCCACCGACAAGTATATTGAAACATTGTCCTTCACTTTCCTATAAGATGTATTTATTAGGGCTGCCAACAAGGCAACAAATTAGTTGAAGCATTCATAGTTGACTGTTGCTGTTGACTAATTGCATCATTATATATTTGTGTTTTTATTGCATTATATATATATATATATATATATATATATATATATATATATATATATATATATATATATATATATGTGTGTGTGTGTGTGTGTGTGTGTGTGTGTGTGTGTGTGTTTTTGTCCACCATTGACATACTTGTATAACCACACATTGGCCACTTTATAAGAAACACCTACCTCACAGCTCCACTATATGTGTGTACAATCAATGGGTTTTGTTCCAAAACATATTATTTTTAAAGACCACTTTCAAAAAATATAGTGTAGTTGTAGCCTTCCAACACATGGCAAACTATGGTTCAATTTCCCACCTGGGCAATCACACCACACTATAACAATTAGACCACCTGGGCAAGACATCTACTGCTCTAATCTCCATCTGTAATATGATTCAATTGAATGTCACTATGGATTAAATATGCTTGGAAAATGTGTAAATGTGAATGTATTAGACTAAGCAGTGTTGCTGTGTCATGTAGATGTCAGTGTCTAGGTTGAGTGTGGTCACCCAAAGGTATATAGCCAAGAGCAGCTCTAAGAATAAAGTCCTGGGACACACCAAGGCTGTTGATGAGCACCGAAAGGCGATCACTGCCCATAGACAGCGTAGTGTTAGTACTGGCTCTGGCTAATTGAGGATGTTGGATTTATCGTTTGCGGTTGGTGGAGAGAACAGGAAACCAAAGAGTGAAAGAAAATCATAAGAATAAGCAACAAAAGTAAATAGCACTCTCAAGCACAGCCTCATTCTATGAAGCCAATGTAAGCGGCAAAGTTTTGGCTCTAGAAAAAGCTTTTTAACTAGTTTTGCTATATGATTGTCCAAATGTTTAAAAAAATAATATGCAATTATTACGCAATTATTCTATTCTTAGTAATAATCAAATCAGAAATATTCAGAGATAAGCAATTCACGGAAGCTCATACGGTTTGTCATAATAATGAACATGTACTTTGTAATTAATTGTTTAATGTACAGACATCCACTTTAAACAGCCACCCAGCGTCAAGCCAACAATGTCTTACTTTCACTGTAATGGTCAGGGTTTTACACTGGTCCTCACTGTCGCACAAGTCTTTATGTTGAGTGCAGATTTATACAGGGGAAGAGAGAGGGGGCAGGGAGCTGACTAAGGGTAAAACATTGGTGTCTCTGGCCTTAGAACAAAAGGTCTTTAACTAAGACACTGAGTCCTGTTTCCAGGTCTGAGGTTTGTAATCACAGCTTATAGTTAACTGAACTTCTGATATGACCGTCAGGTTCCTTACATACCAGTAAATACAACTGAACTGAAGTAATTAAGCAGCTGAATTGAAGATCTGGAACTGAAAAACTTTGTGTTACAGGATGCACCAACAGATAGGTTACAGTTTCCAACTATGCACCAACAAGGTTGGTGTTTCCAATAAAGTGGGCACGGAGCTCATACATCAAAGTAATAAATACATAAAAGTGGATCTAATATAAATAACATTTTCAATGGTCATCATTTTATTTTGCGGGTCTACTAGTATAGATTTTCCCAAAACAATATTTTTGTCATACAGTACATCTAGATAGAGTTATTCCCCCTACTGGCGTGTACTTTTGAACTTTATAACTGTGCAGACCCCTCACATGCACAAAAAACTACACAACACCCAAAATAAAAATAAAACTGAGAAGAGTAACATATTAGCCCCTTAAACAGTCTAATGGCCACAACAAAAAAAGTAACCATTGCTATATCTCTTTAAACACGTCTGTTGCCTCCTACAGTGGTGCTGCAGAAGTCCTGCAGGCTGAGATTTTCCCTTTTAAAGACAACGGAAACCTCCTTCTATTGATGTACCTTGAAGGTGAGCAACTTTGAAAACACACAGTTGCTTTGGGTTGAACTTTTGAAGGCAGGCTGTTTGAACAGTGCTCTGATGCTGAAGGAAGCCAGATAGATAATGTTACTGCTAGGAAGCCAAATATCATACTTGTAATACAGTGGCAGGTAAGCGTCTATCCTCCCTTAAAACGTTATAACTTGTATCTTTACTCGCAGTAGTTCATATAAAACTACTTACCAACATATAGAACAGAAGCCAATAGGCATGAGAAGCTTTCTATTATACATATCCAATTTTCTATATCTATATCATTTGAATATGCCAGATGCCCTTTACATCATGTGAAAGTTTTGGATGGATGGATGGATGGATGGATGGATGCTTTATTGATCCTAGAGGGAAATTCAAGAATGGACCAATAGAAATTCTATTTTTCTATATATTTATTTATATACCACCACAAGTACAATAATCTCAAATTGTTAGTCATTTCTGTTTTGCACTTTATGTAAATAATGATGTATTTTGCACTTCTGGTTGGATGTTAACTACATTTCATTGGCTTTGTACCTGTACTCTTCACAATGACAATGAAGTTAATTCTAATCTAAAATAAAAATGGTTTTTGGCCTCTCCTGTGAAGTTGCTATTTTGGAGATGCTTCCTTTTCCTCAGAGAGCGACGATACGGTTGAAGTCAAAAGGTTTTTAAGTTATATTCCAAGTACAGGAAAACATGTCAACATTATTTGTGATAACCAACCATGCAATCCAGATGTGGAAGATAGCTTTCATTGCAAAACGACGCGTGTGAAGTGAAAGGAGCACCATGCCTATGGGAAGAAAAGTAAATGTAGGCAAGCATTGTGCACAGCCAGGAACATGTAATGAAGGCAGATAGGGGGATGATTGCAAGTGGTTGAAAATCGCCCGGTTTCGCCTCTGCAAGGATAAGAGAGCGCAGTCTCTTTCGGATAAGGGAAATGTCAAGCTGCATTTAAAATTTAAGATTAGCAGGTTCCTAAATGTTACCGGCCACTTTTTCAGCTTACTTCACCTTTATCTTACTGAAGCGGTGTCAGAACCGCCTCGCCGGAATAATAAACCACGAGCGCTGTAAGGAAAGAGAGGCCGGCTCTGAAGGAACCGAACTGTTATTTCCTTTCTTGGTCCCAAACGTGTGTGTGTGCGTGTCCGTGTGAGTGCACACCTGTGGGTGCGTGAGTGGGAGCAGCTTAGGCGTCCGAGGCCTCTGTAATGGATATCTGGTCTTCTCCTTGTCCACTGTTAAATGGATTTTCCTGTCAGCTTGCTCCTACATAAATAACCCAAACAGAAGACGCCTGTTTAAAACCACTTCACAGGTGGAATCCTCCACAGATGAACGGATAGAACGAACAAAAGACAAAGAAAGTGGGTGCCGGCGATTAGGATCTGAAAGCCGGGCCTGAAGGGTCAGCAGAAAGTGGTAGCGGCAGAAGGGAGCAGGTGCTCGGCCAATCAGAAGCAAGAAGGTGGGAGCAGTTGTGACTACGCAGAGTCACCAGTTTATTACAATTGCGTATGTCTCCATTCACCCCTCATTCTATCAGCCACAGCCATCATCTTTGTGAGCTCTGCAGGGGTTTTTAAAAAACAATACATGGCTGCTGGGTTACACCGTATGAATATTTTATCATGGACCAACAGAAATGATCCAAAATTGAAGGAAAATTCTAATGATTCCTCAAAAATTTCTGCATAATTAAATGCAGTCATTAAGAGTGGCTTGATATGAAATTAATGTGTCATTCTGGAGAAATTTAGCAAGTCAAAATAGCTCCCAGCAGTCTTCCAGGCACATATCTGGGGCTTTTATGCCTTTAGCATAAGAGTGCTTATGCTGCCTGATGCCTGAGACATAAGCCAGAGTTCCATTCTAAAGTCTCGCCAATGTTATGCACGTTTACAAAATAGCGGCAGAAGCAAAGTTGTGAATTGGGGTTATATACACTACAGTTCTGCCAATAACTAGATGGCGTAGGCTATTATGATCACAGGCTGCATAAAAATGAGCCAGACAAAAGTGTTAGAATTAGCTTTGCAGCCATTCGCCATCTTTGTTAGACCTTAGGCAGAGTGAGCAGTGGACCACCTAATGACGACGTCCAACTGCAGTTTGAAAGTTCACCATAAATAGTGCCTAAATGTAAGTGCTGCACCACTGAAGGTGGAACGGGAAATTCAAATAAGAAGCCTTCAACTTCAACCTGGGCCCACTTGGGAACACAAACGCACCACACAATTCTGGGAGCACAGAGTGCAGAGCCCAATTTCAAACCAGATTTTGATTCAGCATTTCAATGTGTTATGCACCAAAGCTATGCACCATGATCGGACCATCTGCTAAAGATAGTCGTCACTGCATGATAGAAGCGTATGCAGAGTATAGGGTGGGTGGTGTAAGCATAATAACAGTTCCCTGCATGTATGTGGTGCATGTCAAGCAAGTTAGTAAGATCAGGCTTGAAACGTCATTGTGTAATCGATTTTTCTGTTTGTGGTTATTGTTTTTATTTGGTTGTTGTTTTTATTTTATTTTTACAAATTTTTAATTCAGGGTTTTTGGCACATTATAAAATTTGCAGGGCGGCACAGTGGTATAGTGGTTAGCGCTGCCACCTCACAGCAAGACGGTCATGGTAGGATTCCCGGTCCAGGGCGTTCTGTGTGGAGTGTGTATGTTCTCCCTGTGCTTAAATGTGTTTCCTCTATGTACTCCGGTTTCCTCCCACAGTCCAAACACAATGCATGATAGGTTGATTGGTCATTTTAAATTACTCATAGGTGTGAGTAAGTGTTTGCACGAGTGTATGTTGGCCATGCAATGAACTAGCGACCTGTCTTCTATGGTGTACCCCGCCTTCGCCTGATGACGCTGGGATTGGCTCCAGCATTTATATATATATATATATATATATATATATATATATATATATATATATATATATATATATATATATATATATATATATATATATATTCACAAACTATTTTAGACCTCTGGCATGGTTCCAAGTTCCACCTTAAATAATGCCTATATACATCATTGTTGTCCAATGGAAAAACATGTATCTCTATTTTTGTCGATTTTAAGTTTTCTACATCATTTGAACAAGCCAATGGTTGTTCACATTGTGTGAAAATTTCATGATGAATGGACCAATAGAAGTGCTCCAAAATAGCTTGGAAAAATTTCTGGTTCTATTGACTTCCATTGAAAGTAAAGTGTGTTTTTGGTCTCTCCTGTAAAGTTACAATTTTGGAGATCATTGTTTCTCATTAGGAAGCGACGAGATATATAAAATCTATATTAAAAAATTTGCATCCGAATACAACATCGAAATTGTTAACATTACAATTGAGACACATGTAGGTTCACCTGATCACCTGACATTTTAGGCAGTGAATAAAATGACTATGTTTGCATTGATGACACTATGAGCTCTGGTTCCCATCACTACCACTGTAAAGAAACCTTAAACCGAATTCCTTCAGCATCACTGCTTGCTTCCATGCTCTTGGCGTGTGATGCATGTAGCCTGTGTGATGTGTGGTGTGTACAGTAATGCGGCTCGTCCTTCACACCGCATTATTCACACAGCATTAATCTTGTCATGCTTGTTGGAAATCTAGATGCTTCGGTCTTTCTGTCCTCGGATCCGGCCACTGCGTTGCTCAAACACAACACCTCAATCACTCACGGCGGGAAAAAGACGAGCTCTTTAACGTGTGAGAGTAATGGATCGTGTCTTTCGCAACTGGAGACAGCTATGATAAAAAAAATACTCTGTAAGGACCTACAGGCTGCTGCCACGAGCAGATTTCCATGGTAACACAAATTTCAGACAGAGAGAGCACATCAGCTGCACATGAGAGAATCCACTGACCAGCTATAACATCAGTCTACATCTACATATACAGTCAGTCTACATCTAATCAGCTCCTCTGACCACTCTGTAGTTCAACACTTACTGATCGTAGTCCATCTGTTTCTCTGTACGTCTAGTTAGCCCCCTTTTACTCTGTGCTTCAGTGGTTAGGACCCCCAAAGGACCCATACAGAGTAGATACAATTTGGGTGGTGGGTCATTCTCAGCACTTCAGTGACACTGACATGGTAGTGGTGTGCTAGTTAGTGAGTGTTGAGCTGGTGCGAGTGGATCAGATACAGCAGTGCTGCTGGAGTTTTAGATGTTCTGGTTATGTTGGCCGATGTTCAATGAAAAGCCAAACATTACAGCTCATCTGTTGTTCCACAGTCTGTGTTGGTCATCCTTTAGTTCTCTATCAGTGGTCACAGGATGCTGTGTTGGTGGACTATTCTCAGTCCAGCAGAGACACTGAGGTGTTTAAAAACTCCAGCAGCACTGCTGTGTCTGATCCACTCACACCAGCATAGCACACACTAACACACCACCACTATGCCAGTGTCACTGCAGTGCTGAGAATGACCCACCACCAAAATGATACATGCTCTGTGGTGGTCCCGTGGTGGTCCTGACCACAGATGAATGTGGTAAACATGGGACAACAAAGTACAGAGAAGCAGATGGGCTACAGATGGACTACAGTACCTAATAAAGTACTCAGAGAGTATATATGCAATAAGTTGAGAATATACATCGTCACAGTCCAAAGGAAAAACAAGCATCTCTAAAAAAGTAACTTTACTTTCAATGTACATCAATGGAACCAGAATTATTTCCAAGTTACTTTGGAACATTTCTATTGGTCCATACATCATGAAATTTGGGCACAACGTAAACGATAGCTGTGGTGATAGAATGATGTATAAAAATAAAAATACATGTATATACTTTAAATGACTGTTTATGTGTGTTATATATTATTGCTCTCCAAAATAGTTAATATAACTTTAATGTTAACATAACCCAACTGGTCCACTCATCATAATGTATACACACAATGTAAAGAGAAAACGTAAGAGGAAGCTGATACTTTCTAATAAATATAAATTAAAAAACAACCAAACGAAACACAAAACTAAACCAATGGTGACCGTCCCACACGTATATGAGCACATATAAGAAAAGAGAGATGACAGGCATATCCGTCCCTCTGTCTGAGATACGATCCTAAGCGAAAGCATATAAAAACAGTGAAGGCCCTCAAACGACGGGAAGTAAGAAAGTAAGAATATAGCGGCGGAGGAAGGAAGCTCAGTAAGCCCAGCTTAATTCATATTTAAAGATTTTCTTTATTAGATCTTTAATAGTCTTTTTTTCCAGTCTGCGCTCCTCAACCTCTCGCTCGCAGCACTGTTTAATTCGTCTGGCATGGACTTCTCGACTCTGGACTTTTTTTTTTCTCCCTATCTTTTCTCTCTTTTTCTGATGGAGCTTTTATTGCTCCTCAGTCGCTCCGCGGAGGATTAATGCCACAACGTCAGACCCGGGGCACACACAGACTCCAATATGAGCACATAAAAAAAAGAAAAAAAAGAAAGTGTGCGGTCAGGGAGATTGATCGTCCACATTTTGATGGCAGGGCAAACAGACAGGCTCACTTCGGACCAGAGCTCGTCACAGAGGTCAACACCACAAGTTTGGGAACACCTAGGATTTGTTTAAAAAATGTCAAGTAGTGCTTGATTTTTTAGTGCTTGGTTTTTGGGCTAGACTCCTAACGTTACCACGCCATGTCACTTGACTGAGGGGTATAACATGTGTTGGTGGTTTTATCCCTCCTGTTATGTTCAACTGTAAGTGACAGTAAATAAATTGACATGTTTAACTATTTTTAAAAATAGATTCTCCACAATCCATTTTCAGCTCAGTTTATTTTTTATTTAATTAATATTGACGTTTTTACCCGATACAAATCATGATTTAGTTATAATAACTGACTTATTTAAAATAATTTACTGTTATAATTTCCTGATTTTTTTTCTGCCAAAAATCTAGACGTTTTTTTTATTTTTTACATTTTTTTTTACTAATTTTATTCAGACTTTTTCAACTGATTTTCTGTCATGGAGGCATGTTATTTAATACAAACTGCAAAATAAAGCCTCTTCTGCCATAAATATTATTTTAAAACTTTTTTTTAATCATTCAACAATGTTTAAAACAGAAAGTAACACTGCACCTGAAATTTGAGAAGGAAACAAATCATATTTAGTCTAAACTTGATATTTTTTGTAGCCTCCATTCTCACTGCTGGGTCACACTGACCCAAACATTATGTGTACAGCATGTGGAGATTGAGTACAGCAAACACATTCATTTAGTTCTTTTCCATTTACATGTTCATTGCACTAATTAAGCTCAGCAGAAAAGGCTTTTCGCTTCGATAAGGTTTACTAAGAATTTTTGCTGTATTTTGAACATTTTAAATGGGTCAATCTGACATTGTCATAACAGAGAGAGGTTAAGGGAAAACAAGTTTAACTAAATGAAAAGTCAACTCTGTAACTCTTATATTTTAATACTGCTGCGTGTGTGTTTAGCTTCTGTATAAACACATTTATATTGCTTCTGGGTTTTTTTTATATGAATACTGAGCATACACACAGCTGTTTCAGAAGCAAAAAGCTTCACTGAGCCCACATGTTCCAGGAAGCTAGGACTTCTGTTACAGAGTGAAATGCTTAACAAAAAGTAGGACTTATAACCTGTTTGGGTCTTGCTGAAAGAGATCATGTGGTATTAGGAAGCTATTCTACCCTCTAAGTTGCACTTAGCTGTTTGAAAATTACTATTTCATTCTTCATTCATATTATGTTTAGAACCCATGAGTTCCATAACAGACATGGATGAATGATTATACCAAATATTGACTGCAGTCTAGCTGTTTAACAAAAACAACCAAATGATGTGTTTTGTTAATGGTGAGTGAAAATATGTCAACACAACCTCTATAGGGAGCAACTTTAAATATGACAATTTGCTTTTTCTTGCTGAGGTTAATATATTGATAGAAAATATAACATGCTAACAGTGCCATAACTTTTGCACAGACAATAATGTGTGTTAAATATATTCAAATAAACTTATTTCCTCTATGTTATATTAGCATAATCCTTTTAGGTTATTTATTTATTTATTTATTTATTTGTTGTCATGTTTAGAAGCAAACCAAATAAAATATACCAAAAATATACAAAATATATAAATAAATAAAAAATAAACTTATTTCCACCACTTTTTTCACTGGTGCCATTTAGCCTAGTGGTGCTCATACCTAATAAACAACTGTAAGCAGAAAGAAGTGTCCATGAATGACCAAAAGCAAGCTTTGTATGTGTTTTATAAAGTCCTAATTGCTTTTTTTTTTTTTTTGGTGGGGGGATTGTTGTTGTTCTCTAATGTGGACCGCTTCTGTCTACTGTTTTAATTTACTCAACATTCCTTATTTCCTTTTACGTTTAATCCCAATTCATTGTGTTAATTTTCTCTCCTTTGACTTCATGCTTTAATCCTGCAAAGCAATTCCCTGCAAAGCAAATGAAACTCTACTTGATGTAGGAGAAATGATATGTAATTAAAGGTTATTATTATTATTATTATTATTAAAATCTGCTTATATTAAGTATTTTAAAAGGCTGTCTTTGGACTGTGGCAGCGAGGCAGTAGCTTGGAACTCAAGAACTGAATTCAACTCCAAAGACCATTATGAACACTGGCAATCGTGTGAGTTTGCTGACCCTCGATAACTCCCACGCACCACAAACACAAAACCTTAATCTACACTCACTTTGCCAGATAATACTAATGAACTATTCCCGCTAGCATAAATCATGGCGCCTGCCCGCTCCTGTTGGGCTTAATGAGTTATCGAAGCCTAATTAATTCACGGTGAATTCCTAAATTGAAGTCAGCGAGTTTCCATTACGAGTGGCGGGGAAGGGTTTGGGGGTTGTGTTTACGAAGCTCTCTGTCTACATGCCTGGGTGAGCAGCTAATATCGCCGCCCTCCTCCCCTTCCATTCCGCTCATCTCGGAAGAAAAAAAGAAAAAAAAAAGGAAAAAAGAAAGAAAATAAAAGCTCATTTTTGGGCCGCTTTCAGGGATTTAAATAATAATTTCCTTCACAGGAACCCTAGCCCCCCATTATGTTGACGATGAATAAACGAATGGCAAATATACAGGGCAGGCGAGCAAAGTCATGCTTTGAATCCCCTAAGCTCTAATTCGACAAGAACTGGGTCAGCTCCTGAGGAATTTCATTTCAGCAGATGTCAATTAATACCCATTATGTCTATGCTTCGAAAAGCAAAACCATCCTCCTTTCCTCTTAATACCTGACATTCCTGCAGAGATTTATCGAGATTTATCTCCCTGTTTAGGTGGAATCCGTTTTAACTCCTGAAAGAGAGTGTAGATAGGGCAGGTTCTTCATACTACCTTTCTTACAAGCTCAGGAACGAGGAGAACTCTAGAAATCGACAGGAGCGCGATGTGGTTTGTGTACTAGCAATGCTGCTATCATCACATGTACATATGTTCACAACTCTTATGCTAATGAGTTTCCCAGCGTGAAACCATTTGAGAGCCATAAGGGAATTGAAGAGGGACTTACTTGAGTGTGAACTGTTCCACCGTAGAGTTTGGCACCAAGTACAGATAGATGCTGAGAGTCTCTCCAGGCTTCAGTGGTTTCTCAGGCAGCCGCAAGAAGAGGTTCTTGTCCAGTAGTTTGTCGACCACCAGCTGCTCCTGACTCGGCTGGTACAGGCTGATGCTCCCGATCCGAAGCAGGGGCTGCTGGGATGAGCTTTCTCCCCTTGACCCCCCTCCTCGCCTGCTGTAACTCTCCCCGCATTCCCCTTTGCTGTCCGGATCATGGAGAGTGTAGTAGAGCTCCACCTGGAGGGTCTCCCCGGTCATCTCCAGACCATCTGACGCCGTGGATTTCCTGCGGCCCAGGGGCGCAACATTGACGTTGAACCACGTAGATGGAAGGTCCAGCTGGGCCAAGCACTGAGCCAGGTTCCCTTGGAGCCTGCAAGAAGTCTTGATTTCCCGAACGTCTCGGAAAGCGTGAAGCCTCACGCAAGGCAGCTTGTCCTGGACCTTGAAGTCGTCCCAGTCCCGGCCTGCGATGTAAAACAGTACCTGGACCACCGGGTTGCTCGCAAAGACCTTGGACTGGACAATGAATGCCCGCACCTTCCAGTTGACCGTCAGCCTACCGGGGATATCCAAGGGACTTGACGGCTGCAGAAGGTCTTTGGAGAGAGTTTGATCCTGCGTGAAAGGACCCAGGGAAATGTTGACCGAGGGTAACTCCTTGGTCTGAAAGACAACAAAGCTCTCCGAGCGCTGCAGTGGGTGGCCTCCAGAGCCACCCCGGGCTGGAACTCTGCTCTCTTGGAGGAAGAAGGCCAGTTGGGTGTTGGAAAGCTTGAAGCTGGCAGGGAGGTACATGTCTGGAGGGCTGGAGGTGGCGCTAGCAGCAGGGGCACTGAGGAGGGCATCAGACCTGGTGGGCGAAACTTTACCTGCGACTGAAGAGATAAGAAAAAAACAAATGTCAGACGTCTGCAACCTGAAATAGAAGGCACCAACGTCAATACCACACTGAATCAGAGATCGTTCCAAGATCGGAAAATGAACTCTGTAAATATTTGGTGCTGGAGCGAGTGATTGATTGTTACACATACACTGAACACATCCTGGATTTTGTTTAATCAGAAATCAGAGACAAACAGGGAGAAAGCAATAGCGCCAGAGGGACTGATTCATCTGCTCTCAGATAATGAGACATACATGCATATCCTGAAAATGCTAGCTTGAATAAAGGGCCAGAGCAGGTCAGGCATAACAGAGATTCATACTTTCATACTGTGGATAGTGGTTAGACAGTGTACATCTGCCTGTCCAACAGCATATTGTGCACAGAGACAGCATTGATTTCTAAATCCCTTGCCCCAGAGATAAACTATCCAAGACTCTTGCTTAATCAATGACGCTGCATGTGTAATACTTAGGTCACATCCTGGCTGTGGCTGGAAGCAAGTGAGCTACTTTGACAAAACCACAAGTATCCCAAGGAAAAGCTAGCCAAAGCATAAAAGGGCTTATAAATCTTTCAGCGCGATAAAAAAGCCTCATATCAAACCGCCATAAACAGGGACAAGCGCAAAGGCAGCCTGGTGTTATTTGAGGCCACAAATCGAGCAGAAGACCATAAACAAAAACATCTTACATTAGTTCCCTGCAAGCCATCACATGCAATCTGTTCAAAGCTGGGGCCTGCTTTCACAACAAATAGCACAAATGCAACATACTCATCAGAACTGCTAGGAACAGGAGCCATGGCTTGTCTTTCCAGTCCAGTAGAGCAACAAAGTGTCCCATATTACAGCAGTGCTTAGTGGTGAAGCTCAGCTGAAACACATTCAGGGCCCTCACGAACCGATCTCCATGAAAACCAAGCGAGTATCTCCAAAAGATTTGAGCCAAATTCTCAGGAAACAACAGGTATTCCAAAAACAAGGCCTTAAAGATCCATAAACAGTTGACAAGGGATCCTTGCTGTTAGTTCCATGTCACAACTCCTGGGAAAACGATTTCAGTGAAGCCTGTTGAGAAGCACCATCCCCTGCGTTCCAGCATGGTAAAGTCCACCATGCCTCACTCTTTGAAACTAAAGCAGCCGTGCTCTCCGTGTGGCTCCTGCCTGAGATTGGCTCCTCCTAGCCACTCTAGTCACTCCTCCCAGCCTGGAGACAAAAGCCCAGACACCGCCCTGTCTCGCCACACCTTGCCCCGGCCCTATAATCACCACTTTAGCTCCTAGCAAGTGTTCCTGCAAAAGCACAGGCCTCCCAGGACATCGACACCATCCCGACTACAAACTCCCCTACTCCATTTATCTTCTCCCACTGGACATGTTGAAGCAGACACCGCGCTTGTGAGTGAGTGTGCGACTGTGTTTGAGGGTGTGGTGGGGGAGGGTTGCATTACTTGAACGCCTTCAGGCAGAGAGAGAGGGAGAAACAGGGGATTAGAGTGAAGATCATTGACGAATTAGCTCTCCTCTCCTTTCCTCATGCAAAGACTTCTGAGAAATACATTTGAATGAAGGCGTCAGAGGAGGGGGATGGGTGGCAATTCACTCCTGCAGCACTCACTCCCGAGACCGGCTCCTCTACAGCGCAGGGAGCGGGAAAGAGAAAGAAAAGAAATATGCATGTGTGGGTATCCCCTCTCTAAATAATGATTTTCTTTCTTTCTTGGCCTCAACAATGCAAAATCCACAATGGCAAACAGAAAAGCCTATTACAACATTCCGGACGCGCTCGCGTCCCTCAGCTGGTTTCGGCATTTGTTAGTAACAGCCAGCCATAGTTTGTAACATGGCCTGCACAATAAACATTCCTTTCAGGGTTGAGCTGCTGCCGGTTCCATTCTGCAGCTGAAGGTTACTATCTTATTCACTTTCAATGGAGGCGCACTGATTGTAAACGCCTGGATCGAGTTTCACTCTCACACCGAGGTTTCAGCACCTTTGGCACAATTGTAGACTGCGGCGCGAGAAATGAATACCTCCTAAAGGGATGAGCTAATGCCTCGGAAAGCCAATCCATTACAAATACATTAGCCGCTGGAGAGTGACTATCCCGTAACTTTTGAAGAGGCAGGTGGAGTGACGGCTACAGTTGCACTAGCTCCCTTCCATAACAGTGACTGCTCGGGGGCGTGAACTTCTTGCGAGACTCCTGAATCTAATATACGGAGGGGTCCATCATTAGAGCGTCTTTGCACTCCAACGGGGCTTGGAGCGCGTGCACAGATGGGTTTACAACATGAAACCAAAAGTCTGCCTCATATTAGGCCCCTGGGCCTAATAGAGTGTCTGGTGCCGCCGTACAGAGTTACAGGATATGGACGGGGTATGGACGTGGCTCAAGCCGACCCTCAGGGCTTTTCTTTGAAGCCATCTTCCTCCATGAGCCTTATGGGAAATTAAGTGTACGTCGCCCTCGTGGTATCGTTGATGTGACCCAGCCACGCGGCTTAATGAAACTTGTCCATGTTGACGAGTCCCTTTGTTTCTCCCCTTTGTTTGCTGCAGTTCCTTTCTACATAAAAGGAAAACTTCAGCCCATCCCCCACCGGAAGCTTGCCCACTTTGAATGAAAGTCAGTACGGCTCACTTCACAATAGGCACTGGAGGTCCCACCGACACACCTTACATTAACTAGAGGCTACAATAGCATCTGCGGTAATATTATCTGAAGTTGTCCCTCCAAGAGGAAATGACTATACTTAAGAAGGAGAACTACCCTTTTCAACGCTGCCAAAAATAATATGTGTCTA
This sequence comes from Megaleporinus macrocephalus, assembly GCA_021613375.1. NCBI lineage: Eukaryota > Metazoa > Chordata > Actinopteri > Characiformes > Anostomidae > Megaleporinus > Megaleporinus macrocephalus. Next base: position 19,228,166 of record CM038726.1, read on the forward strand.
AGGTATAATCTACATGATTAGTGTAGCAAAGGTCAGAGATTATCCTTTCATTCATTAAATTTCCAGTCAAATACACTATTTCTCAGCAACGTAGTAGCACAGAAGCTTCAACAACTTCAAATAATATCAATAATATCAAATGTTTCAGTGTGTATTGTGTCCACTCTTTGCTTTGTGTCACATCTTCTATTCTTTTCAGAAGACTTTCCCACATTTCCAAGGTTCAGACTAAGAAGCTGAGTGAGAACAACCCAAGCAATCCCAAGCACACTTACTGACGTGAAGGTCTGGACCTTGGTGTGGTCTGTCCTTTGTTCTGAGAACACCAGCAGCTTCTTTGTTCGAGTTTGTCAGCTTCTTTGATAATTAAGTTGTCTTCTCAAAGTGAAAGGATGAATGGAAACATCTGTTTTCTACTCCCTCTTTCAAAAAAATGAAGGCTTTAAGTGTTGCTTATATGATGCAGTGCAGTTTTGACCTCCAGGTTTGGAAACTCCTGGAGAAATATCTTCTTTTGACTTTTGAATCAACATTTTGTTTAATTCCAAGTCTGTTTTGACTGGAAATAAATAAAAGCTGCTCTTCCACTTTTGAACAGTATTGCAGAAGCTGAAATATTTGGTCCTGAGCCAACGGTGAGGCTAAGATTTCAAGAATGGACCTCAGAAAGCAATAAGTCAAAGTGTGGAGACGCTGAGCCCTCATGAAAGTGGATAGATTTCATCATCCCAATACATAGGAAATGAGTTCCAATGCATGCTTGTTACATTTAATTGGGCAAAACATAATAACTTTAGTAAAGTCAATGACTAGACTGCAAACATATGAAGTATTTTCTACTTTGTGAGTGTTATCTGACTGGAACATACATGCATTGAGATTTAAAAAAAAAAAGCTGCAGCACCAAGCCATGTAACAAACAATGAAGGAACCAAAGAACAAAAATGACAGAGGTTAATTGACGAATGCAGCAAATGATAAAATGATTGACGTTAAATGATAACGAGGTAAGAAACAGTTCAATTCAAGGGCGTAGAATTAGCATGCACTGAAGTGACGTGTTCCCACCAATGTCCAGCAGTTATTGAATTGTCCAGACCAATTACTTGATCCCCTCTGAAAATAGACCCTGATTGTTCAACGTCTAATTAACCTAGAGGTGCAGAAAGGGTTAAATCATGTTCTCTACTCGAGTCAAATGCCTTTCCCTGCTGTTACATGAGACTCTGTAGTTATGTTTGGTTGTTAGCAGCGCCAAAAACTGGAAGGAAAACTTTCCAGTCATATGCGAGACTTACTGCAAGACTCAAGTGCAACGTAGCTGACACATGGGTGTGAAAAGCGAGTGAGGATGGCAGCAAAAAAAGTTATTTTTCAAAGAAATGTTTAAGTCACTTAAAGTCTAGTCTATCACAACGTTAATGGCAACGCTTGGCTTTGGTGCACAGCATACAGCAGGCTAACATCGTCTGTAGCTCTGAATAACAAGCAGTGTTCCTACTTTTATTAATGCTCATGTATAAGAGATGTCAGCTGCATTATGGAAGTAATGTAGATAAGTCTGTAGATGTAAATTCACTGTTTACTGGTTTGAAACTGGCTGAAACGAGTCTATGTCTTGTTTAATTGAGACGTTAATAAAGATATATTTTTTTCTGGGATTATTACTTTGGTTTTGTAGACAACAGTGGTGGGGGGACGTGGCGTAACGACGTAGATTCATAGGTCCCCACCAATGTCAAGAGCAAATCCATGCCTGTAGTTCAATTATAAACGCTGCACGATGCCAAAAACATTAATAATAAAAAAATTAATTAAGATGCATTTTCTTCACCTTTCAAGTTGCTACTTCCACTCTCGTATAAATCATATACTATCAAATCAACACTCTTTTATTCAAATAACAGTTGATTCGATCCAACTGGCTGGGTGCCAAAGTGGCTGGCGCACCATCATAAAACTAGTCTTTCATCCTCGTTAGAAGGAACTACCAGACGTGCCAAGTACTCTGTACTAAGTGCTATTGGCCACATGAGGCTTGTCTAGCAAAAGTTGAAAACGTCTGAACTTCATGTGAACCTGTGGACCTGCCTCAGAACCCTCAGAAGACTTTCTGTGGTGCAGTTTCCGCATTCAGTGTGAACGTACTTTAATTATTCTATTTTTAAATTCACATGCACATATCAAGCCCATATCTTCTAACGTTTCTTCATTACACCCCCTCAAATAATTTTTCTGTCTGAAAAACCCAATGTTTTTTTTGTATACATCATTTAAGCCCAGCAGCTGTCTTTAACATGGGTCCAAAAATTCAGGATGAACGGATAAACAAAAAATGGTCCAAAATTATTTGATGGGCAAACTCATCCACATTAATATTAACTTACATTAAAAGTCAAGAGAGTTGTTTCTGGTAACGTCACCAGTTTGGAGACATTTTTCAAAGTTTTGAGCAGCAAAATTAGGCACTTCATCCAAAAATGTGAAGAAAAAAAAAAAGATTGACGGGACCTGTAGTGCCTCAAGCTGGACAGCTTCAGACATGAATGCGAGAACGTCCTTTACCTTTCTTTAAAAGAGCGACAGTGATGGACCGTAATTGCAGACCTGATGACCGTGTTCATTTCAAATGGCACATCAGTCAGTTTCACTTTTTGAACGACTGGACATTGATCACAGGCTTGCGCTCATTTATAAGTTGCCCCTCAAATCTGTTTCCACGAAAAGACGGGAGAACAGAGGAATGGCTCTATTAGGATCCTCCTGTTGGAATAAGCACAGAGGAAATAAACAGAGGAGAAATCGAACAAAGGGGTGGCAGTGGTTCTGAGAGTGGGTGGGACGTGGCGAGAGATCAAACACTGAAGTAATGCTCAAATAATAATGGTGTGTATCTCTTTAACTCAAACCTACACACTGTTTTGTTACCCAGACTGAGGTAGCACCCGGTTCCTCAGTCCGTCTCCAAAACAAGGACTAATAATGCTGAAGTACAGCAAAACAGAGAGGCCTGCTGAGCAGTTGCTCATTCTGGGTAAAGCGCGAGAGAGGGTCCATCAGGGTTCTTTCCCCTGCATCACTTACGGCACCTCACGGATCAAAGCCTCCGTCAGGTACTGAGGATTTCATTAGTGGCCGAATATGACTCGACAGGAATTCAGAGTCTTAGCCGGGTCGCTGCGGCGCGAGCCGGGCTCGCACAGGCCGTGCTAACGCTTTGATCCGCAGCTACGCTAACAAGGAGCAGTTGCCAGGATTCGTGGGCTAGCGAATGAGCAGTGGCCTGAGCTAGCATGACAAACAACAGTTGCAAATGAAGTGATTAGCATGAGAAACAGGCACCGGCCAGGCAACCGTTATCATCATAGCAGGCCTTCTGGGCTGGGAAATGAAATCCTCCACTAAATAATGAAGCCTAATCAATGAGTGTAGCGTAACAACAGGGAGGCTAGTACTAGCTTCCTGAGAGGCCTCAATACTAGAGGCCTTAATGTGAGGGACTAGCAGCACAGCACATTCATCATGGCTGCGAGAACGATGCTGTTTTACTTGGAAGCAGATGACTAAAAACGTTCAGAATGTAATGGAAGTTATTAACTTGGAATGTGATCCGGCTGCTTTGAAAGCAATTGTGAAAGGGGGGATTTTAAATAGACACAAAACAAAGCATAATGTCATAGCATAAGAGGAGAAGCCCACCTGTAACGCTACACAAGCTTATTCTTAGAGAGTTGGATGTAAAAATGATGCGTTGTAGAGAAACTTATCGACTCCGATTACCTTAAAACTATGGCGATAGGAAACAAGTGTCATGATATCAACCATGCAAATATAGCCATGTTGGGGACTAGATGCCTTGATCAAGGGCACTTCAGTCGTGTCCTGCTGGTCCCAGGAATCAAACCGGTGACCTTTCAATCACAAGACCAGATCCCTAACCTTCAGGCCATGACTGCCCACGCCTGCCGGTGTCTTGAGGTGATAAATCTAGAAAATAGTTTCCTTTAGGAACTATGTTGCTGTGCATTGTCCTGCTCGTACATGTCCTTCATTAATGATTGTTAGAACATCGTTATAGTTTTAAATCATATCTAAACTTATCTAAAAACAATGTCCCCGGCATCGGGTGAGGTCTTCATAACAATTTTGATGTAATTTCTTTCTGTGAGGTACTTGTGGGGCCATTAAACACATTGCACGTCTGGTTCCAATCATCACCACTGTGAACAATTCTGTCTCAGATTTTCTCCAGAACAGATCACTTCAGGTCAAACCACTCTGAATGACTTGCTTACATTTTATAGACTTAATTATGCAGAAATTTCGAAAACTCACTGGACATTCTGGACTCAGAATGTAGTATCATTGCTGTCCAATGAAAAACAGGTGTCTCCAAAATGACAACTTTACAGGAGCGGGCCAAAACCTTCTTTACTTTTAATGTAAGTCAATGGAACCAGATTTTTTTCCAACCTATTTTGGAGCCCTTCTTTTGGTCCATTCATCACGAAACTTTCACTCAATGTTAACGGCAGCTGCCGTGTTCAAGCGATGTAGAAAAAATAAAAATCGTCAAAAATGGAGATGCATGTTTCTCATTGGACGGTGACGATATACTACTTGTCTTTAAAGGAGCAATATGTAATGTTTTAGATATTCTATAATGAACTATAATTATGAACAGAAATTACTGTTTTGACAGTATGTCGAAGACGCCTGTGTATCAGCTGTAAAGATATCTACTGAAGTTAGCCTCTGCCTGTCTTGTCTGTAATACCACCTTACTCGCTGCAGAGTCCAGTTCAATTAGTCCATCAAGAGGAAAAAGAAGCAGCGCTGACACCACAGTGTAAGGTCCTGCTCCTGCTCATTTAAGAACAGGCAGCCAATGAAAGGAACAGCAAACGCAATCATGGATAAAGCTCTTTATAATTATAAGATTTTATGTTAAGTGGCAAGCAAAGTAAGTGATATCAATGTAAGCAAATACTTGGATGAAGATTGATACAAAACTCAACACATCACTTTCAGATTTTGTTAGGTTGCACATTGCTCCTTTAAAATATCTTGCACATTGCTCCTTTAAAATAGTAGTAGTATTCACAGTCTCACACATCGCTGTACACAGTAGCCACAGTGTACTTTGTTGTGTCTCCGCTATGTGTTTTCCTGTGTCTTTTCAATCATTTTCTTAGTGGTAGGCTTATCCTGATAGATAATGCAGTACGAGAGCTTTGCAATAAAGTCCCTCCCTAGGAAATGAAATGAAATGAAATGAGAAGATTTGTCACCAGCACTGTGACAAGTTACAGATTTCAAGTCAGCAGTCTTTGAGATGCCACCACATTTTGTACAGAATATTGAAACAACAGGCAATAGCATAGAATGATAAAATGAGGCCTGGCAAGTAGGATAAATAAATAAATAGATAAATAAATAAATAAATAAAAATGAAGTTGTGTTTCTGGGGGCTGCGAAACAGCAACATAAGCAAGACTTGGTTAAGACTGTGTTTTTTCAGGAGTTATGATTCATGCGGAGCTGCATTTAAATACACACAGGGATGAGGAGGCCTCAGCCAAGGCAGTGAGGTACGGCTTGTTCAAGGACAAAAGATGAAACAGTGAGTCGGGCCTTTAAAGCGAACAGAGGACCGGGCACTAGGGTCCTTTACTTGAAGCGGGCAGAAACTTTCACAGGAGCCTCGTCCTCTCGGCTACTCTCCGCCCGCTGACCTTCAGTCCTTTGAGAGGGCTTTCCTTTTAAGTTCCTCTAAATATTGATTGGAGTATAATAAGGTTTATAATGGGCCTCTGCAGACGTCTGGCTTTGTGGAGCGAGGAATGTTTACCACATTTCAATGCTTCACATAAGTAGCACAATTAAATATGTATCGTGCATCTTTGGTTATAATGGGATCACCTCATTAGGAGTGCATCAACATACAACTCGGGTTCATGAAATATCATGTTAAACACTTGATATCGCCTCTTATTCGTTTGTTGCAGTAATCTAATGCAGGGAAACAGGCAACAGCATACATTAATAGAAGATAATTAAAACATTGGATTCATTATGTGAGCAAGCTCACTGTCTTCAGGCTAAAGATAAAGGTGGACAGGTCTCCTACTCCTGACTTGTATTGCAGAGGGCTGTCTGTTGGATAACTAGGATTGCATGAAATATGGGTGGATACTGGGAAAGCAGCCAACAGTTACAGTCACTAATTAGCACTGAGGCACAGATTGTTATATATTATTATCCTTATGGATTTTATTGTATTATTCAACATGAGCCTGTAAATTCAATATGTACCTGTATTAAACAAGACATGCAAAACACTGGCATAAATAAATTACTCAGTTTTATACTCACTATTAGGAATGTATGGAAAATTTTAACCAACAGAAGGTTTTAACCAAACAGCCAATAATAAATAAATACATAAATAAATAATATAATATAATATAATAACAAATTGCACTACAAGGTTCAAGACTTTGCTAATAACTTTAAAGGGAAATGATGAAAACTAGTGATTAAAACACTTTGTTGTCCCGCACGAGAGAAAGACAATAACTAACTAATGACAAACGTAGTTACTGTCTATAGTTACAAGTCAAGAGAAGGCAGAACTCTCAGTTAATTTGATACCTCTTGGAAACACAACAGCCTTCTCAATATACACAATGCTAGCACGCTAGAGATCAATTTACAGTATATAGCCCAGGTCACAAGTGTTGCATGAAAAAATTCACATAAAAATTAAAATTGTTTGCTGTGTGTTTTGTTGCTGGTGTAGTACTATGAAAGTGTTCAGTGCCACCACGTATCTCCCCATAGTGATAGTTTATAGTTAAAGACTAAATTGTCAGTAACAAAGAAGTATAACCAAAAAAAAACCCAAGGAATTTGTTGTCTTGGGGGGCTCATCATTCTCTGTTGTTAAGGATTCCATGGCATGCACTATGGCCTTGGGCAGAGCACCAAGCTTTGGGTCCCATCATGCAAATGCAGCTGATCACTAATGTACCTTACTCACGTTACTACAGCGCATTTACTGCTTGGGCTTTAAGTTTTGTCAGTCTATTTGTTGCGCTTTGTCTCACTGACCCTCCTGTCATGTGTACAGATTTCAAAGATCCAGATTTTAATTTTTATTTAAAGCCGATCAGAACTGGTGAGTCATTACACACTGACGTGTGTTCAGCAAGATTAGGTTTGAGGTGGGGAATACCTGAAACAATTTATTTAATTGTTAAACAACACATTCTCCAAACTAGATACCAAAATCTATTTCCTTCCAAGGCTTTTGCAGGGCCCAACAGGGCCCCTGATCAGTCAGGTCTGCAACTAGCCACAGTCTGGCATCTGGCCTATATACAGTAACAGAAGTACATTTTTTTCTCAGTAAACTTTTTATTTATTGGCTTCTATTTTTTTTTTTTTAGCTTTTAAATTTTCCTGAATTTCAGTTTCAGCCAAAGATTTTCATTTCGGGGCTTTACTACTGATTCTCACGACTAATTATGCTGCATGTACAAAGAAGTAAATGGGTAAACCAACAATGAGCCTAAAAATAATCGACAGGACCAACCAAACTCTTCATAAGCATAATTTAGCTAGAGGCTAACATATTAGCTTGAGGCCTAAGCAATATAATAACATATCATACTTTTGTAATGTTGAACACTATCATCACTGAAAACAGAAATATTAAAACACTGACCCAAGATACATGCTAATATTTATTAACGTTTGTTTCAGAAACCTTGTGAAGCGTTGCTCCTGTGACAGTCACGGCGTCATGGAGTTATGAATTAGTCATTTGAAGACAAGTTTCATTTATATTTATATTTATAGAAAACATAGGCAGCTGGTGTTAGCAGCTAGCTTTATCAGCAAGCATTTTCACTCTTATTCCCACTGCACGTCATATGGGTTGCTGAGCATTTTTAACATGCAAAAACTTGAGCTTCTTGGTTTTTGGGATCAACCACAACAAGATATCATCAATTCAACGTTACTAGAAACTCCATATTGGTGCAACCCAGTGCTTAATTTGTGCTGGATCTTGCTGGAACAAGATCCGGCCCCTCTCATATTTCAGATACCTGTGTTCCAGAACTTATTTATGTGGATCCACCACCTTTTTTTTGTAGGACACCAAAAGCTATTCGTCCAGTGGCATCTCCGAGATTTTATGGTTGCAGCTTATTTTAGATTATTTTATTGTATAGAATGCTACTATGTTAGATGGACACTTGAAGCACTGTTGTGTCTATGCGTTCCAGGACCTTTTGCCTCACTGCCACTTGCTGGATCCCCCCACCTTTAGTGTTCCATTACCTGATGTTTTACAAATTAAGCACTGGTGCAACCCTATGGCTAATACCCATCACACTAGTCCACAGCCTCTTGAACCTTATGGTATATGAATTAGAATATTCAATTAAAAAAAAAAAAAAAAGTTCCAAACCACTGGGAAAGTGGGAGATGGTAAGTGTTTCTCCATGAAACCCAAAGGCTCCAAAAGCTATTTGCTAACTGCACCGCTTCCAAAAAAAAAAAGTTGTTCATATTTAGCTGTGCATTGAGCTTCTTTGTATTCTCGGTGGGAACCACAGCGGCAGCCAACAGTATATTCTTGTATCCACATCACAGGATGGTAGATTAACTTGGAATGTGATCTGGCTGCCTGGAAAGCAATAGTGAGGCTGGAAATTTTATGTAGACTTGAAACAAAGCATTGGAATTTATTACAAGACGAGATGCCCCGCCTACAATACTACACTTTACTTGCCATATGTGAATGTCGTGTGCTACGTACACCCTTTTTCTTCAGTTCTACGGGTTCTGCCATTCCCCGCCTGAATCTATAGAAACACACGAGGCTGTGTTTTGCATGTGTTTAAGGAAATGTCAGCTACTGGCATTAAGACAACTCCTTAAAGAAGAGCATGAAATCACCTCACCAAAGTCAGTTGCCTGGTAACCCTGTATCCAGGTCCGGCTTAGCTTCACACACTGAACTGGGCTGGAGTGCTTCTGTTTTTACTAGTGGGTTATGAAGGTTTTAAACCTTTTAGTGTAAATAATGAGATGAGGATGTGATGAAATAATCAATAGTTAAAAAAAACTGGCCACAGTTACAAATCTCTTGCTATTCTATAGCAGTGGTTCCCAACTCCTGGAGGACCCTCAGCCCCACACATTTTAGTGTTTGCTCTTCTCCCAACACACCTGATCCAACTAATCTGCTAATTAACAAACACTTTTCTGAAATTAAGTGGGTTTGTTTTGGCAGAAAAACGCACCAGTGTGCAGGGCTGAGGGTCTAGGGGGACCAGGGCTGGGAACCTGTGTTCTATGGCATGTACAGCCCCAATTCTAAAAAAAAAAAGGTGGAACAGCATTTACAATGGCAATAAAAACAATAAGCAGTGGCTGGTCAATTCTGTTTGTACTGTATTAAACTGATAACAGTGCAACAATGAAATATTTGATTTTTCATATTACGAACTTCATTATTGTTGGTACATATACATTCATTCCAACAATGTTGGGACAAGAGTGTGTTGAGCACTGTGTTACATCACCTTTCCTTAACAGCACTTGGGGAACTGAAGACTAAAGTGATCCAGGTTCTGTTATTTAAATCTTTGTGCGATGTGGGGGGTGAAAGTCTTACAATCCCTGGCTCTGCAGCATTACTGCCATTGCAGTTTTGGTGACGTCGTAAGGACCTGGCCATTCCTAGAAGCTCTTTTCAAAGCCAAGCATGACTGTATCATCTGTAAAGAAGCTTTTTAAGCATTTTCATAAAAAAACTTGAATTAGCTGATCCTGACTTTTTTTGTAATGTACTGCAGACATTAATTTAAGAGTGAGGGTATATATTTATAAAAACAGTGAAGTTGATTTGATTAAACATCTTATCTTTGGACTATTTTCATTCAAATACAGTACATTTATAAGTAACTGCTATTGTTTTTATTTCAAACATTGAACGACCTTTTCCAGGCCATTTTGGAGCATTTCTATTGACCTAAGTTCTTGTTTACATACACACATATGCATGTATACACATATTTTTAAACATTGTGTCCACTTACTGTCCACCGTCAGTGGTCACAGGACACAGCTGGCTGGATCTTTTTGGTTGTTGGACTATTCTTGTAGAATCTCTTAGTTTGTTGAGACCAAACTTGTTCCATTTTTACTGCATAATTAATCTTCATTTTTACTTTAGGTCAGCCAGTTGAGGATCAAGACCTCCACACTACAGAGAAGCTTCTTCTCACACGCCATCACACTCATGAACAGCTGAACATTAAAAATACTACTTTCTGGATACAGTCTTCTGCATACATACCCCCTTTCCAGATGTTCTCTCACTCTTCTTTCTCTGTACAGTCTACTACATACATACATTCATATCCAGATGTTCTCTCACTCTTCTTCTCTGTACAGTCTACTACATACATACATCCATATCCAGATGTTCTCTCACTCTTCTTTCTCTGTACAGTCTACTACATACATACATCCATATCCAGATGTTCTCTCACTCTTCTTTCTGTACTGCACTTTTACTATCTGATAGAGTCTCAGAACACTCTGTACCACCGTCTCCACCAATGACTCTTCTGTTCTTCATATTTATATCTATTTAATTCAGTCTGTACTGTCCTTCACTGCTGCACTAGCACTTTACTCTAAATATACAACTCTGCACATGTTAAGTTTACAGGTGTGTCTGTGCGTGTATGTCACTGTGAGTGTGTGTGTGTGTGGGTGTGGGTGTGTGTGTGTGTGTGTGTGTGTGTGTGTGTGGTAGGATGACTAGGTTGGGTGTGTTTGTTACTTCTGTAATGTCAGGTTTTGTGCCAACTGCTTAAAATGATCTAATTTCAAAAGTTATTTTTGTTATAATAGAAACTTTAAAAATGTTAGTGTTATATTAATGTCAGTTTAATATACTACTAATCAACTGCATCAATTGTGTTAAATACTGAAATTACGTTACATCTGGTGACTTGACTAGGACTCCAAGTTAAAGACTTGGGACTTGACTCGAGACTTGCTTGTATTGACTTGGGACTTGACTTGAGACTTGCTTGTATTGACTTGGGACTTGACTCGGGACTTGATTGTCAAGACTTGAGACTTACTTATTACTTGGAACTTAGTGACTTGGTCCCATGTCTGCTATTAACACATTAACCAGCAATTAACATGAAATAACCTAAATCACCTTGAGGTCAAACTTAATTTGACATATAAGTCTATATATAAAACATATATATACACACAAACAGCCCTATGAGAACATCACTTATAACAGACCTGGAGGGCAATCCCTGTCCAGTTCTGTGATTTAACAGCCATTCCTGAAATGATCAGCCATCAGATCAAGCCTATAACAAATGCTTGTGTGCTGCAGATACACAGGAAAACCTGCTGCCTTCATTGCACACTTAAGCAAAACCGTGAACCACAAGCGTGAGACGGACTGTATGTCCTGTGTAGCGGTGCACAGAGCTCTGAAGACGTTCCTGCTTGTAGCTCACAGCTGCACGCGCTACGTAAAACACTCAGCATATGGCTGAGATTAACCTGCAATCCTCAAAGTGTACACCGTCACATCCAATATGGTCTGAAGAAGCGTCTCGTGTAATAGAATTTTTCATGGCAGCTAACACATCAGATAAGTGATCTAACTAAGAGATACACACATACGCACCACACCGCAACAGATCGAGCCCCCCACACATGCGCACTCAGTTACCCAGCAAAACAGGATTGATTTCACTTTGAAGACTCCTTAATGAGCACGGAAAAAGAAAGCAATATGGATAGACGGGGGCCCACAGGGAATGCTAATGACTCTATTGACGGAGAAGGTGTCTGCTTATGTTGATAAATGGTTACAAAGTAAGTGCATTGTTTTCACCTTCATATGGAGCACGCTCTGGAGCTTCTCCAGTAGTCCCAGACTCTTGAGGCAAATTTAGCACAATCAGGCAACCTTAACATGCCCCCTCAGTGAGAGTGTAATATAACGGAGAAGCACTTTCCAAGGTGATGGCTTCTGAGGGTTTTAAGTGGCATCGTCAAGTGTCACATTAGGACTCAGCTTTTTTCCATCTCCGAAATATTTCTCGTCTTAGACTCTTGCTCTCCATAAAAGATGTGTTAGAATCATCCCGAATAGACTAACTCTCTTCTTATTGGCATTCCAAACAAAGCTATCCGGCCCCTTTAATACTTACAAAACTCAGCAGCTAGAGTACTCACTTGTTCTAAAAAATCAGTTCATATCACCCCAGTTCTGTTACAGCTACACTGGCTACTGTCAAGCTTCAGATCAAGTTTAAACTCCTCCTGCTAACATACAAATCCCTTCATGGTTTAGCTCCTGCCTACTTCGCTGAGCTCCCGTACTCCCCTGTCCGTACTCCTAGGTCCTCTGATGCAGGTTGCCTGTCTGTTCCAAAATTCAGACTGGTCACTGTTGGGGGGAGAGCTTTCAGCGTCATGGCCCCCAAGCTGTGGAACACATTACCACAATCTCTTTGAGACTGTCTCTCACTCTCCTTCTTCAAAGCTCAAATTAACTTTCTCTTTGCTGCTCACTGATTTATATTTTATTTATTTTTATTATATTAAGCAGCCTTGGGTATGAGAATGGTGCTATATAAATTGAACTTATTATTATTGGGTTCTATGAACATGTGACAGCCGATGAACATGTGACAAAATTCACAATCAGTGGCAAATCTGAAAACATCTGACAAGAGCAAACAGAAGCGTCCTGAATGGTGTGAACACCCATTAGCGCTCGTGTTCAGCTCATGTTCTTCAAGTTAGAATGTGGTGGCCAACACTGTTCTGCTAAAATAATAATAGTAAGAAGAAGAAGAAGAAGAAGAAGAAGAAGAACTCTGACAATGTGTAGCTCACTCAACCAGTCTTGTATACTCATCTGGGGACAATATACTTCTGGATTATGGATTGCTTTTGGTTCCAGCTCCTTCGGTTTCCACTGCAGCTCAGTGTAGCTAAGTGAAGCTGTCATCATGTGAAGAAGACAAGTGTTGTTCAGAGGAAACGAAAGAGTTTGGTAATACTTCATCAGGGTTCAGATGACAAGACCGTTCTGGTTCCTCAAAGGCAACACAAGAGGGTACCTTGTGTTTAGAGGGACTGTGATGATTCTCTCTGACCAGTGAGTGGTCTGCAGAGTTTTTGTTTGGAGCCTTTAAGGCTCAACCTGCTTAGGAACCTCATCAGAGGTGATACCAAAAATAGAACCAGGTACGTCTAATAGACAACGCAGAAAGGTGAGCCGAGTCAAGCAAATCAGCTAGACAGTCAATGAGATTTAATATACTGATGATAAAATGATCCCAAAATTATATATACTTTTATCCTCTTGATGAGATCACATAGTTCACATCAGTTTTTAATCAATCCAAACTTTTTTTCAGTTGCCACTAATCTAAAGAGAGGAACGTAATCCGCCTGCATGTCACATGAAAGCAGCAGTCTAGGTCAGCTTTTTTCTGTTACACTCAACTCATTGGTTTCTCTAAAGCAGGATATATTGATTAGTGATTGATTACCCTCCCCACCTCCACCCCACCATTCAGCGACATGGCTGTCCACATGCCTAACCATTTCTAATTGGCGCTGGAAATAGCCTGTGCAGTTTAAACATGTTCCTTATTGCTCCAGATTGCAAGCCAGCTAGCACGCTGTCAGCTGCATTTGTAAAATAAGAATAACAAGGAGAGTGTGCTGTCTAGCGAGCTGACTGGAGCAGCACGAAACTCACTGAGGCTGCAGTGGACATCAAAACTGACATGGCGGAGATTAGCGGCAGCACAAAGCGGCTTTAGGAGTTTTATAACTCGGCTCTTATAGAACTGGAAATACAGTCACATCCCCGCTTTTTGTTTTTTTACTTGTTGAAAATATGCTGTGTTTTCTGCTGTCCTGCACTGCTGACCACCAATGAGCACCAGCAGCTTCTTCAGTATTCACAGTTTAAACATGATCATCCCAATAAGCACTTGTAAATGTTAATGAAACAGCAAAATAAATGTGCAATTATTTGTAAATACAAGAGTTCTTGACTTTTTAGTATTTATATTGTATATATTGTACTGTTTATTCATCTGTTTTTTAAACTGTGTGCCTTGCTATCCCTTTGCTGCTGTAATAAGATAGGTTAAGGATTATCTTATCTTATCTTATTTTAAATGCATAGAATTTATGCAAACTTTAGCTTTAACAATATTAGTAATGACAGTAAGTCTTATTATTATATCTTTTATTATATTATATCTTCTCTGTCCCCATTTTTGTCGAATTTTCTACATCATTTGAACACAGCAATTTTAGGATGAATGGACCAATAGAAGTGCTCCAAAATAGCTTGAAAAAAATTCTGGTTCCATTGACTTACATTGAAAATTAAGTATGTTTTTGGTCTCTTCTGTAAATTTGCACTTTTGGGGACACTCGTTTTTCATTGGACGGCTACGATATAAGAAAAATTGAGAATAAGAGTTTTATTGACAAAGCATTAAAGTGACTTTCTAATCGTAATATTATTATCGTAGTATTCAAGACAACATTTGATACAATCTTCAAACATTCAGCAGTGCAGACACACGCTGCATTCCCAGCGATACTCTACACAAACCTGGTGGGGTGGTGGGGGGATTGGGGTTGACAGTATGAAAACAATCTTTGTTTCTCACTATTTGGGTCTCACACTTCGTTTTCTCCTGGTTCCCATGGCAATGGACCCCCAAAAAACTGCGGGCCAAGTCGCCATAACAACCGAAAAGAAGTACGGGGGGATGATCCCTGCCAAGAAACAAGTGGGGTTTGGAAAGAAAACTCTTGCGAAGGCCCCCCTCCTCAAGATCTCCTCCGATTCTATCAGCCAGGCCATCGATTCAGACAGATTAAGCAGATTAAGGCCCACCTGGCTCCACTGCGGCCCACAACGGCGCTATTCATTACAGTCGGCATTAAAGGCACTTTTTTTTCTCTCCTTTTTTTTTTCCGCCCCGAATTGTTTTCGTTGAAGAAATGCCGCAGACTGGTCTAAGGGCGGAATGACTGGCTTAAGCTGCCGCGGCTTTGGTGCAAGTCCCTCCCTTTGAAAAGCTGCTTATCGGCGTTGCTAAACATCATTGTAAAAACCTTTAAGCCTCCAATATTGCTGTCGAGTTCAGAAAGATCGTGATCTTGGCTTTCCTTATGGCGTGGGTGGGAAAACTGCTCGCTTTAAAACAAAGAGCCTTCTTCTTTCTTCTTGTATCACTGTGCTCCGTCTACCAACTGGCAGAGAATTCAAGGGAATTTAAAATGAGTACGCCGACCTCTCTGCAGCATCTGTTGACTTCTATTCAAAAGTGTTTTCCATGTAAACAGGTTGGTGAATCTATCGTGACAGGAAAATACACAGAAATCATCGTCCATATGATACAGATGCTGCACACACAGACAAAAAGAAGCTCACTTTTAAAGAGGTTTTTTGGTGCAGATGGCTCAGCAGCAGCAGCAGCGGTACTGTGTAGCCCAGTGCTTCACCCACATGTTTGTATTGGAAAAAAAAATAATAATTCCACACCTCATAGTGGTACAAGGTTAACGACTGCATGAAGCCGGGGGCATAACATGACAACAATGTGGAATAGGCAGGAGGATGCTCTGTATGTCTGTCATATAACACTGGATTCATCTGGAATTCAACCACAAGATGTTTGCCCTCCATGGCTCCCAACCATGGCGACCATGTCTACCACTAGTTAAGGCCCAAAGAAAGTGTATAGCTAGCATTCCTGCCATGAAGCCAGATACCATGTATTACTGCCATGGGATGGTTACTAAACTCATGGCTGGATTACTGACCGGGCCAGTGGGGCCAGCGCCCAGGGGCCCTTGGGGTCAGGGGGACCCTGGCCCAAAACATTTTGCAATGCCTATCAACATTTATGATACAATATATTTTTATTTCTGAGGGCCCTCCATTTTAAGGATCCTCTGACTTTTAGGGACTTTGACCCCATGGCCTCTTGGGGGCCCTAGCCATGCTTTTGGGGCCCCTAGCCATGCTTTTGGGGCCCCTAGCCATGCTTTTGGGGCTCTAGCCATGCTTTTGGGCCCCTTATGAAAATGGACGAGGCGTTGTAGCACTGCTTTGACTTCGACTTTTGGCTATTAGGGGTCCCAGGAAAGAGGGGGGCATAATTTTAGAGGGCACTGGTTATGAGAGCCCCTACCAGGGGGCCCTAGAGAACAGCAGGGCAAACCACTAGAGGGACCTTGATCACGAGGGGCGTGGGTTGGGGGGGGTTATCCCTGGGGCCCAGACTATCCTTAATCCGTCCTTGACTAAACTGTAAGTACTGTTGGACCAGAGGAGGATGGGTCTCTGCTTGTGAGTCTGGTTCCTCCCAAAGTTTCTTCCTCCAGTTGAGGGCGTTGTTCTTGCCTCTGTTGCCTCTGGCTTGCTCACAGTGGATAAAGTGTTGGGACTTCATGTTTTCATGCTTTTAAACTTCTGTAAAGCTGCTTCGTGACAACATCGTTGTAAAAAATGCTATACAAATAAACACGACTTGACCTGATATGTTTGTGTGGTGCATGCTGGGAATTGCAGTCAAGGGATGCTCAAAAAACATAACATGACATATAACATATTAAACCCCTTTAATGTATAGAGTTTTGGGCAGACAGTTTTCCTGTATGTACACTGTCCTCTTCCTAAACTTCATCCCAGGCTGAACTTAACCCACCTTTAATACGCACAGGCTGAATGGATGAGACCTGTGAGTGGCTGATCTCAGCACATCCCCGTATTAGCCAAGAAAAAAAGAGTGATAGAGTTATCACATGGGCCAACAGGCTTACATCTCTAATGACTTATTAAGGATCTTAGCGCGTGATTAGCCAAAACCTGGGGTGACTCGGCGTAGCACGGCGGACACTGCGGGAAGGTTTCAGTACGCAACGTGACCGCGCACTCCACTGAGGTAATGATTATTTCAGCGACGTTCGCTCTTGATAATTGCTGCAAATACTGTTGATGCTCAAAGCAGGGTTTTCGTCCAGTCATTAGCTGATTCAGCCGCCGAAATAGCCTTCATGTAATTGGCAGCCCTCGTGCACCAGTGTTGACCGTACGCCGCCCAAATATTGCCTCAGCATACACGATCTCGATTCAACACAGATCTAGTCTAGCTTTACATGGGAGAATGCATACGTACACAATCATTAGCATGCGAAAACGAAGACTGACGCATTACATTCCGAGGAGGACATCATCGGCTCAAACGTCTTCCGCTCAAACATCAACCACGCCATGCAAATTTTGGCCTCGTCCCAGTTGCAGCCCCGCGGTGGGCTCGCTTGATGGCCTATCTGACTTTGCAAAGCAGCTGGGGGAGCGTGGCTAATGTATTTCATTTAGCCTGGTGTGGTCTGCGGGCCTGCTTACACTGTGTTTACAGCACGAGCAACCGCGTCTGCTAAGCATATTCATGAACTTTTAATGAGGGCCATCACAAATAAACTCCGCTGGCATCAATATGCTGAAATCAACATGGTCGGCAAGGCCATTTGCCCATAATTGCCTGTTTATGTCTTTAATTCATATCGAGCAGCTGAAGACCGCTGTTGAATATTCACACAAAAACGGCTCTGATGGACCACAGTTTGTACCGAAGGAAACAAAACAAACATTTCCCATTTCACATAATGGGACGACTGTCAGGACTGTCCCCCCCCCCCCCCCCCCCCCCCCCCCCCCCCCCCCCCCCCTCCTCCCATAGTACAATTAGCTATGCTGAGCCATTGGCTGCATTATAAGCCTCCCTTTTCAATCTGTGATCTCATTTTCCAAATGCTCTTTCCAAAAGGGAGTCAAGTGCACTCAGTACACTCAAGTCCAGATATTGACAACTGGCTATATTTCTGTTATGGGCTAAATTTGTGTTATGGGCTGGGGATGCATCGATACAGATACTGGTATCAGGTATAGGTCTGATACCAAAGCTTATTTACTCTAATTCACAGATATCAAAATTTCGGATATCTGTAAACGGAATGTACGCTTCTGCACTAATGAATGACTGGAGCTGGAAGTAAAGGAGTGTCTGTTCACACAGACAGCTGCTCACCCTGTGGCAGTTGCAAGCAAAAGTCATTTTAAACATTTTGCCCTGTTATATTCCCACCAAGAATACTCTGCATGATTTTAGCTCAGTTTAAACACAATCGCAACCACTTTACCAATATGCGTGGAGACCCGGAGGCAAAAATTCAACATCTGCTACCAAAGTATCTCTGTGCTGGCTTACTGTGTTTAAATGAGTATAATAGCAATGCATAAAAGTTAACAGGGTGGTTTTGCACTACTGTATTTGCACAGTGTGGTTAGCCAAGCTGCTCAGTACTCAGTGCGCAGCGTGTTATTTCGAATCAAATGGCTGTATTTGAGCATTTTCATAGAGTGTAAGTTTCTGCAACTGCACAGTGTAGGTTTGGCTTTAGGGGACACTGAACTACAGCGAAATCATCCAGCCAAAATAAATTTAACTCAAAACATGAGCTCCCGACTTGAGTTAGCCACATTACCCTTGTTAGCCCTTCCATTGCCTTTTAGGTGGATATGATCTACTTATTAGAAGCTTTTGCACAAACTTGGAGTCCAGGCCTGTTCAAGTGTCAAGGGGACATAGCAAATACTGAGAATTTACCTTTTATAAATAAATACTTACAACATAATGTGTAATGAAATCCATCATGTTACATTTAAAAAGACACATCTTCACTGGTGGTCTTAGACTCACTGTACATAAACATTTATATATTTGACTCTGACAGAGAAAAAGGATCAGGCCGACATTATGTGGCCAGAAGTATGTGGACATGCTCGTTGTGCAAAATACTGCCTGGTATTTTGGGGGTCCCATGTTGACATGCTAATCCAACATTGGCTGGTTGTTCAGTCATCATAATGGCACTTCGATGGCAGAAAAAAATACTTTCTTTTTCTGGAAGTACTCTTTTCTAATTTGGTAATCTGCGATTCCTTACTCACCTCCTCCTCTGTCTTCAGTTTGAGCAATGAGCAATAACTCTCTTTCTTTTCTTGGGTAATTGGGAAACTTCAAGTTTATGTTCTCAAACTTCTCAATGTTACATATTACAGCATATTGTAAACTTTTAGTTACAGGTTTTAAGCTTTGAAGAAGAAATTGGGTGAACCACACCAGATTTGCTAGAGCGCCACCCTGAGACAGAGCACAGCAGCAGCTCTAGTTAAGAAAGGGAGTAGCTCGCAGATTGCACGTGAAGCAGCTAAACAGTGACAGGATAAAGTTAATTTTCAGGGAATAGGTTAAAAACGAGGTCTCTGACTCTCCAGCATCTCCTATTTAATGTGGAGAGACTCCAGTGGCAGATGACAACACCCCCTCCCGAAACACCTTTAGGAAGAACGTTAATGTTGGAAGCATGGCAATCCTTCTCATCCAACATCACTGCCTGACCTAACAAATACTCCTACACCTGGACAGGCATGAATTTGAAATGACGTACACCAAAATCCTGTGGAAAGCCTTCCCAGAAGCGTGGAGGTTATTACTGAAAACGTGGGGACAATTCCATGTTAATGGGATTTCCAATAACCTGATATAGGTGTGGTGGTCAGGGGTCTTCACATCTTTGGCAATACATTGTAGATGCCATGTCAACTTGACACTAGAGTTGACAAAATCAGCATTAGAAATATGGCACCTATTGAAATGTCTTTACATTTTTGTTTTTAATCATTTTTACTATATTAACAGTCATTCTCAGGTTACATTCAAGTGTTACCCAAGAGTTTATATTGAATATAATTAAAAGCTAGTATTGCAGTGGAACAATATAATGTTATGAACAATGTAATAAGTGAAATAGAAGCCAAGGGACGCTTTTCAGCACCACAATGCAAAATTAGTTTCCTCTATTTTTGTACTATATCAAACACAAACAGGAAAAATTGAGTTCTACAGGCATGTCAGAGGTGTTTGGTACCTCCAACCAAGTTCCTTTGCCAATAGCCAGCAGCTTGTCAAGGCTCAGCACCTCTGAACAGCTCCCCAGGAGGCAAATTGCCTTCCAAGCAGTTCCCTTGCACTCAGGGGCCCTATGACCCTGGTGGAATTTGAAGGGTGCAACAGGTTGAATTAACAGCCTTAGTTCCACCTCATTAACACTCGACACAAATAGCTCTGCCACTTTCGCCAGCAGCTACGATTACACGTCCAACAGTTGCCCAGTCTAGATTTAAAGAAGGACCTCATAAGGATAAGGTCATGATATCACTATTATGGCTCCTCGAGCGGCAAGCACTTTCCGGTTCCGTAAAAACGTTTGAAGAACCACATGAGGATAGCTGCCGGTTCAAGTGAGCTGGATAAAGACCAGCAATTCGAAGTCAACGGCTTGAGAAGGCTTTCCTGATCTTTGTTGAAAAAGCTGGTGGATGAAAGGAAACAGGCTACTTCTATTAAATATTCACGAAACTCTCACAAGGCAAGCACATGTTTTATTGATTGGGCAAAAGGAACAATAGAGGCCAAGGTTTCAACTTTTAAGAGCCCCTTGAAGCAGAGCAACCTTTGTGTTTTTTTGCTTTTTAAGTACAAGAGATACAACAGCCATACTTCGATGGAGCCATTTACCCCGTCTGGATGAGAAGGTTTGGGGTCACACCACTGGAGGCTAATGGACAGAGAGGTGCACTTCCTCTTAACTGAGAGTCTAGGTTAGCTGCCGCTTACAATGGATCATCAGGGGAGATATTAAACCCCGCATGTGAAGAAATGGACTGAGAGCAAAGAAAGGGAAACAAAGAAAAAAAAGAAAGCTGAACCAGCAATCTGTTTTTATCAAACACCAGAGACTTGGGAATATAGAACGTTGGAGGTCTCACTAGCATGGGCGCTTTTTGCAAAGTGGTTGTTTTATGCTATCCTGGGCTTTTGCGCATTAATAGGTCACAGCAGAGGAGACGTTTGCGCCAGCAGGTTGCAGGTCATTATGCTTTGATGAGCCGGTGCGAGTACCTGCACCAGAGACGAAGGCCACGCTAAAGGCTAGCATTCAAATACTGCTGACATGTCCTCCTACAAGAACGAGCCAACCTAGATGACTCAGACTGTGTACCATGTGTTTTTATGCTGCTCGCTGAAAAGTGGTACACACCAGATGGCTAACTAGTAAATACAAGTGCACTCCTTTTGGGTGATTGTCGGAAGAAACACCCACAACATAGAAAAAGAAGGCCTTAAAAAGAAAGCAGTGCTTTTACTGCCGTCTTTGCAAAAATGTGAAAAAAAAAACTGTTCAGTAACGTAAGAACAAGAAAAGATACACTATATGGCCAAAAGTATGTAGCCACTTACACCACACTACCGCTCAAAAGTTTAGGATCACTTTAGAATTTCATTTCATGCAATTCACAACCAATATTGTCCATTTCACAATTAATGTGTATCAGATGATTTTTAAAGAATAAAAATGTTTGTATTAAAGTCTATTTTTGTATAGAGGCTTATTTTACAGATAGTCCTATTATCAGCAATTCCCAGTCCTATGTCTAAATCTCCTGGTACGGCGGCCAATCCAAGTTAAGGATGTTATTGGGCTAATTGGTTGTTAGGACACTCTTGCTCAATTGTGATGCACAGCTGAAAAACATTCTACTAATAAGTGAGTATAAAAGGGAGAACAACATTCTAGGTTAGTTTAGTATCTGAAGCATCAGCAGTTGATGGCTTGCTGACCGACTCAAAATGACCAGAAAGAAACAACTTTCTTTAGAGACCCGTCAGTCCATTGTTGTGTTAAGGAAGGAAGATACTCCATTGAAAACAAGAACAGTTCACTGTGATCCCAAACTTTTGAGCGGTAGTGTATATGAGTCTGATATCCCATTCCAAACACTGACCAATAATAAGACCTTGGCCCCCCGGCTCACAAACAACATTCCAATTCACCCCATAGGTGTTCGGTGGGGTTGAGGTCAGGAATCTGTGCAGCCCACTGGAGCTCCTCCACACCAACCTTATCAAACAATGCACAGCCATGTTTAATAAGAAAAAGCCTCCACCAAACCATAGAACATAAAATAGGAAGCCTGGTCTAAAACGTCTGTTTATGCTGTAGCATTAACATCACAGGAACTTAGGGGCTCAACCTCAGGACATTATGCCTCCTCCACCAAACTTTACTAGTGACCCTCTGCATTTTCCTAGTATCCACCAAATCCAGATTCACTTATCAAACTGCCAGAAAGCTCCTGATGCACAGCTCTTGTCAGTATGTAACGCTGTAGCGAGTGATGAACGAGCCGATTTTACGTGCTACACACTTCAGCACCTGACAGCCCCGCTTTGTGGGTTTGCATGATGTACTGCTTCCTGGTTGAGCCGATGCTTCCTTTGCACAATAATACCACTTACAGTTAACATGGGCAGATTTATCAGGGCAGAACTTTCACACACTGCATTGGTCCCCATTCTCACATATCTGGATATTTTTATAACCAAAGCCACTAAAAAACATCATAGTGTACCTGAGAATATAAGAATGATTCGTAAACGCTCACATGGACATACCAGCCCTGTAGGGGGTGATAATATCTCTTAAAATGTGTTGTCAAACATCCAAAGACAAATACTACTAGCATACGCAAGGTAAGTGTGTGTTTTGCCTATAAACTGTGTTTTGCTCATTCATAGGAAAAAAAATAAACTGAGGTCACGAAAATCTACCCAAAGTAATGCACTTTGTGGACAGGAGGCCAAAAATCTGAGAAAAAAAAAACTAAATATAAAACTATCTAATTAATAGAAAACTAATAAATTAGATAATAAACTAATAAATAAAAAAGTATGTGGATATGTGTGAATAGTGCCTTGGAACTAACACAGGGTGCAAAGTGGTATCCTATGGTCTCTGAGCTCCTCAGTGCAACCTGTTCTCCTGCCAGTGTCTGTCTATGTAGACTGCATGGTTATGTGCTTGATTTTATACACCTGTTAGCAACAGATGTGGCTGAAACACCTTTAGTCAATATTGCTTTGGCCATATAATGTGCCAAATGCGTTATCATATGCATCATCCAGAATCTTGAGTCCTGAAAAACATATTTATTCATCTATAGCTCTTCTCTTAAGGAAAGAGCAAATATTTCCCTATAGCCTCAGTTAAGCTGTGCTTCACTGAACGACCATGCTAGCAAGGATTCACTGACACTTCCCGAGCTCCTAGACAGCTGCAGTGCACACGAATGTCCCTAAAGCGCTCAAACATCCTCCTAAGTCACTCAAAACTGTCCCTCCTTCTTGTCCCGCTGGGATTTAAGAAACTGCTTACCCCTCATGTGTGCACATTCCAGCCGCTACTGAGGGGGGGGGGGACTGCTAAGCGCTAGGATAAACAGTGAAGCACTTTTGTCAACAGGATTTCCCTGCTTGTTGTGGAGCAGTCTATCACATCTCCCTTCTCTGTCATGGTGATAAGAGGTGTGAATGGGAGATTAAGGGCCCAGGCTGCGACAGCTTTACCTTGGTTCTGGCCTCGTAGAAAAGCTAAGAAGAAAGGGGGAGGCTAAAACCTCACAAAACACATCAACTGTCAACCGCTTCAAATCCCCCCTCCAGTGACTGACTGAGAGGGGAGCACAACTACGCCAAAGCTCTCTCAGTCAACTGAAGCACGGCGGCGACCATTTTAGAAGCTCCCAGCATCAATTATAGTCACGCTTCAGGCTTAAAATGGAGCCCCCACCACCCCCAAGCCTCCTCTCTCCCCCCCGGCTAAAAGACACAAAGGTTCTAGCATTAGCATACCCCCACAAACAAGGTTCAAACTTAGCAGCGCAACACTGTTGTAGCATCGTTTTAGGAACAAAGAGATTCTTAAGTTTTAAACTGTTAATGGCCAATAAAACAGAGCCATATTTCTGAGTTTGCACTCGTTCTGTTCGGTTTAATGATGCAATTACGAGCTAAACAACAGGCTAATGATGAACAAAGGACTTGTCACTTCACTTCTAACGGCAGAATTAGGGCAATCCGAGAGCTCGCTCAAAAATGACCTTATTTCTGAAAATAAACATCAAAACACCAGCAAAAGTCGCCCAAACACAAAAAAACTATAATTAAAGATTGCATTTGATGCAACAATTTTATTAAAATGTTTAACTGCAATTTGATGTCAGAATACAGTCAGTCTAACCTATGGCGCAACCAGTCTTAGAGTTAAAATGACAATATTTATTAAAATAAAACTTTTCTTGTACTTCTGCCAGCAAATATCTGTTTTTCAACCGTGCTGTGCGAAAGTCAGAGACCACCCATCATTAATTTCAATACCAGTCAAATTCCAATATAAAGTTTTTAGCATTTTGTATATATATATATATATCCAAAAATATATATATATAGCCAAAAATATATGCAACTAAATGTAATAACATGTTTGTGGCTAACCTGTAACACTGTTATACTCCAGACCCCTATATCAGCTATCAGACACTGTTATACTTCGGACCCGTATATCAGTTATCAGACATTGTTATACTCTGGACCTCTATATCAGTCATCAGACACTGTTATACTCCAGACCCCTATATCAGCTATCAGACACTGTTATACTTCGGACCCGTATATCAGTTATCAGACACTGTTATACTCCAGACCTCTATATCAGTCATCAGACACTGTTATACTCCAGAATCCTAAATCAGTCATCAGTTATCAGACACTGTTATACTCTGGACCTCTATATCAGTTATCATACACTGTTATACTTCAGACCACTACATCAGTCATCAGTTATTAGACACTGTTATACTCCGGACCTGTATATCAGTTATCAGACACTGTTATACTCCGGACCCCTATATCAGTTATCAGACACTGTTATACTCAGAATCTCTATATCAGTTATCAGAAACTGTTATACTCCGGACCTGTATATCAGTTATGACACTGTATCATATATTTATTTCACAGATTTATCTGTATAATTGTATGTTATATATATTATACTGTTAACTATATATAATAATGTCTATGCTGTTCTTATTAATCTATGCCTATTATTTTATACATCATGTATACAGTCTATACATATAAATAGTGCTGCTGCTTTGTATTGCATATTTGCACTACAGACTGCATAACTGTGTGCTTACACTACCACAGTGGTCTACACTCTTTATACTGGTTAACTGCACTACTGCCATCACCCTCACGTACACACTGTGCAACTTTTTCTATTTCTATTTTGTATATACTATATTCTGTTTATTTTATATTCTATATATCTATTTATCTATCTAGACATGAAGTGCTCAATCTAAGCAAAAACACAGCGATTACAGGTAATTATACACTAATGGAAACATAGTTTGATATACTACAGTCTGTTACTGCTAACAGACATTACACATTGCACCAAATCTAAAATGTTTGATGTAAAGAGGTAAAGAATTTATTTGAACTATGTGTACATATAAAACAAGTCAGCACATCACAGCCACACTCCACTCAACATGATGCTTAAATACATGTGTAAATCCAAGTGTAACCTATGCAGCTTGGGGAGCACTCATCCACTCGACATAATCACAAAGCTTTCCTGCCACCTGCGAAGCTCCTCTCAGCTCCACTCTAAATATTAAGGCCAGGTCTGACTGCTGCTCTTGCAGTAGCGGTGCTGTTCTGAATACATCTGTTTGTGTCTGTTCCTCTTTGGCCTCCTCCATCTTAATGTCTTAAGGTCCTAGCATCCCCACCCCTCAGTATGGACCTGGAACAAAGGGTGACGGTGCTTGTCGTAATTACACCAAAGCCCTCCTGATGAGGTCCCGCTGTGCAAGAAAGGTCCTTCAATTATTCATGTTGAACTGCATCAAAAGAGCGTTGGGGGGAAAAAAAATCTCCAGCCATGGGGTGTAGAGGGGGGGGGGATGGTGGGAGCAGCCCTACCACTTCAGAAGATTGTTTGAAGGGCCATTTAAATGCATTTGCAAACTTGAGCAAAACCGTTGCTCTGCTCTAGGGCATGAGCAATTATGACAGAGACTATTATTGTGATTATTTCATTCGGTGCTGGAATTGTGAACACCACTCAGAGGTCTAGGGTTATTTTGTAATACGAAAGAAACGCAATAATAATAATATTTACATTCGATTTACATTCTGATTTGATTTTGCGCTTTTGAATTTCTATTGGCTTGGATGGGGGGAAAAAGTAGTCCAGATGTAATAGATTTTATAAAGTTTATTTCTATGCTAAACGAGACCCTGGAGTCAACAATAACTTTCCATCAAATTCAAATCAGAGCAAAATATCTCCATTTCTACTTAAAAAACACAAATGAGGCTTTGATTGAACACTCAAAAGTCTTTGACAGAATTTCTCTACTGGTTTCAACGAGTTACGTGTAGGAACTGATATAAAGTTATAACATGCTTTAGTTCATGCTGTCAACTGTCTCACTGTGACAGTAAATAACCATGACGATTACCTGCTGGCATTTTCCACTGAAATGCATGTCATTTATCAGTTCATGTGATATAACCAGTGATTCATCACATTCTGGCACATTCAGAGTTATTTTGCTCAATGCCTTTGAATAACAGTGAGTATATCCCATATGGATCTATACACAGTCAAGTCACAGTATTCTTTCGATGGCAACACAAGCTATTGGCGGGAGCGTTGTGGTCTGGCGAATGTTATCGTGACATTCTCTGAGCCCACTAATCCATGTGGTAGGCACTCCTAACCTGTTTGTTGATGGATACATCCTTGCAGATCATGAACACCCATACATGCTGATTGTCTTCCTTGGGGCGAATGGGATTTTCCAGCAAGACAATGCAACACGTCACACGTGTCTTCCAAGTACTGTCCTGGACCCCTAATTCCTCAGACTTGAACACAACTGAGCATCTGTGGGACCACCTCGACCATCCTGTTCACGCTATGGCTCCTCCCTCACGGACCCTCCAACAGCTGTGTGGATGCACTAAAGTCAGCATGGCTCCAGATCCAAGTGACAAACGTCTGGGAGTTATTGATTCTCCCAGCCCGTCTAGCCACTGTCCGTCTGGCACACTGGGCTTACTCTGGATATAAGCTGGTGGTCCTAATAATGTGACTCAACTGTGTACGTATTCACATATGCTGTGGGCGCACCACTGGGTAGTACTGGGTACTGGGGTGGGCCCATATGGCCCAAAATATTTATATTTATTGATACTTCCAAGACATTATTATGACACAAAACATGCATCCTAATATTTAAACACTTCAGTGACCCTGGACGGAGAATAGCCCACCAACCAAAATCATCCAGTCTACAGCGTCCTGTGTGTAGAGTCCTGTGACCACAGATAAGGGACTAGGAGTACGACCAACACAAGCTGTGCGACTACAGTCTCTGACTTTACATCTACAAGGTGAACCAACAAGGTAGGAGTGTCTAATAGAGTGGACAGTGAGTGGACGCAGTGTCTCCAGCAGCACTGCTGTGTCTGATCCAGCCACCATGTCAGTGTCACTGCAATGCTGGGAAAGATGCATCATCCAAATAATACTTGCTCTGTGGTGGTTCTGTGGAGGTTCGTTTAGTTGGGATTGGGTCTTTACCATATTTGCGAATGTTACTTGATAAACATCTGCTTTGAGTGACTGTGTATTGTAATGACTGTAGCGCCGGGTGGATCACTGAAGAAAAGACCCTCTGGTTAAACAAAATACGCACACACCCCCACAGCTCTTGTTATTGAGGGCTCTAATGAAAAGTGCTGTAGCTTGGCAGTACAGCTGATCTTTAATATGGCCCCTTTCCTCATTAAAGCGACTGACAGCTGTCTGCTTTCACTCCCTATGCCTCTTGCTGAGTCAGGATCAACACAGGCATACAACACCGCACACACACCCACACCCACACACTGATCGCAGCTAATTAATCTGCTTTGCTAATTCCTGATCTCTTCCTTATAGCTACTGCAAGCAAACTGTAGTTTCACTTCGAAGGCTTAACATAGCTGTCGCAGAATCAGTCATTCATAGAAAAGTGGCCCAGTTCCAATGTGACAAGTCTCATGATAGCTCTACTTACATGCCAATCAAATGTGTCTCATTACTGCAAAGCAAGTCCCCTATAGCCTATACGAGCTAAGGAGCAACTGAGGAGAAAGAAATCACAATCTATAGAGGAACATGGAACAAAGGCTGTATTGTTGTGATCCAGAACCTTAATATATATATTTATTACATATTTTATTTCTCTACATTAATTAAATGCAACAGCTGCCGTTTACATTGTGGGAAAAGAGAAATGCTTCAAAATAGCTTTGAAAAAATTCTGGTTCCATTGACCTACATTGAAAGTGAAGACAGTTTTTGGCTTCTCCTGTAAAGTTGTCATTTTGGAGATACCTGTTTATCCTTGATGTTTTTCATTGGACAGACACAATATGGTCCTGGTTCCTGCGTATTCAGTATGTTTTTGACCACACCAAACTAGTAATAGTGCATCAGTCTGAAGTTCAGTGCTCAACCTCAAATAAACCTTCAACAACACTAGCCTTACTTAACAGGGCACCCACATAAGTCCTTTGAGACCACCGACATAGACCTACATTTTTAAACAGTTATTCCAATAGCTGCCATTTGTCAGAAAGGCTGCATCCCCCCCAGCTTTTATGTTAATATCCGGCATGTTCAAATCTTGGAATGGAATATATTTAGTTTGAATACTATTTAAGAAGTGACGCCGTTACTGCAGACCAACTTAAAATTCTCAGGATACTGTCAAATGTGAAAAACAACTTTCTACTGTATATATTATAACGCTGCTGTGCATTCATTGTATTCAAAGTGGTTTTAAAATCACATACAACCAAGATGCAGACTAATATCTAATAGTGCATTAAATGTTTTCCCAAAAATTCTTTCTCAACATTTATAACTTATGGTAGGCCTTCAGAAACAGGTAGACCTTACAGATTCACAGTAGGCCCAGTGAACCTGGTCCCACCCTGAACAACTGCTCAACTTTACTATCAATATTATAATCTTATTAGTAAATAAACTAAAATACATAATAATATTGCTTTTTTAACCTTTTTTAAAGGAACAGGTGCCCTGACATACACTACGAGTCCTACTTTCAATGGTGGCAGCGCGTATTAGTAGCGTTATTCTCTCATCCATGTGGAAGGCACTCTTAACAGATTTGGGTATGAATTCATCCTTGCATATCTTGTTCACTCGTACATGCTGATTGTCTTCCCTGGGATGGATGGGATCGTCCAACAAGACGATGCACGTGGCTAGAAACATCCCACATTGGTTGCAAGAGATGACCAAGACTTCTAAGTACTACCCTGGACCCCCAATTCCCCAGACTTGAACCCAACTGAGCATCTGTGGGACAACCTTGATCGTCACGTTTGCTCTATGGCTCCTCCCCCACAGACTTTCCAGCAGCTGTGGGAAGTACTGTGGTCAGCATGGCTCCAGATACCTGTTACAACCTACCAGGACTTTATTGAATGACCCAGGCTGTCTAGCTGCTGTCTCTGCTGCACACGGCCATTACTGTGGATATTAGCCATTGCTCATAATAATGTAACTCAACTCAGTATGATTTTATTCCTGTGTGGACGCAGCTTCAAAACTAACCAACACCACCGTCTACAGCAGGCTAGTCTCTTCAGCCCACTTCAGTCTTCCATTACAAGGTCCCACGAGGATGGCTAGTACTGCTACTCCTTGATCTATCCAAATGCGCTAAATCTGTTAAGGTCTAGCCTCTCTGAGACTACACTGAGCGACACGTGGAGAAGAGCATAAGGCAGATGACTGAACTCAAGCCTCTCTCGAAGCCAGTATAGGGTGAGTGAAATAACAGGAAACAGATAGCAGCTTTGTTGGCACAGAATCAATCTTCCACATGCTAAAGCGACGTGTTGCTCCAATGTGGTTCTATAGCATCCTGCTGAGATTTAGATTGCTCTGTTGCAGAGACTCTATTTTTGCAAGTCAATTACCATCCCATTGTTTTGTTAAAGCAAAACCCACTACTGGCAAAGCGTTTTTTTATTTCATGTACGTAAAAGGAGGTCCATTTATTGAGAAATAAAGGTAAAGCTACATAATACATACACATAATACATGATACATAATAGGTCAATAATATATTATATATTATTATAATACTGAGTAAAAGGATCTAGTAATTCTACTTCAAACAATATGTGATTTTTATTCAACACTTTATAAACACTGCACTAAATCAAGCAGGCATTAACATGGTGGAAAAGTAGCTTCTTGCTTTTGATGCTTCAACTCCAACCAATCAGCAGTCTGCAGTGTTTTTACATCATCTTTTGGTAACGGCTCAGCTCACTTGGAACCTCAGTGGAGTTGACACCACAAATAGTTCCTAATACCTGATAACGGCAAAGCCATTTTCATGCAGTGGAAAACCAGTTTACAGAAATTAAACCTAGACTCCAAACATGTCTTGGTGATTTTATTTGATTTTTCACCATTACATTTTTAAATCAAACTATTGGAAATTGATCAACCTTGCAAGTGTAATTACTCAAAGTTAACTGCAGGTAATGTACCTGTGACGCTGTAGCAGTCTAAGGCAGGAGAGGTGGATACAAGTGCAGGTTTTTATTATTATTCATAGTTATACTGAAAACAAAGAGCCAAAAACGAAATCCACTATAACACACTACAACCTCATAAACACATATAGACAATACCAAACAAGGGCAGGAGCAAACAGAGAGTATAAGTAGACAAAGGGAACAGGGAACAGACACTAACTCAGAGCAGGTGGGGGGAGGAGACAAGAGGAGCACATGATGTCAACAGAAGCACATGGGAATGACAGGACATAAACAAAGACATAGACTAACACAAGAAACACAGGGCATAACCAGAACATTGCCCTTGTCTAAACTCTAAAATAGTAATTCCCAACTTTCCCAGTTTTTATATCAGTTTTTGGTCTAGCTGCTATCGGCCTCTTCTGAACACTGCAGTGTCATGTGGTGCCCTATACTTGATGGTTGGGGGCTGGTGGGCATGGGTATAGTCACAGGCGTATTGAATTAACATTAATGTCTGTACATTACAGAGGTTAGAAATCTCACTTTAAGTCCAGCTAAGGTGTTGATCACTGGTTACTTACACTTTACTGAGACTTCACATGGAATATCTCACATCTGTTGTTGGTCAGTGCGTCAATGTGTGGCTGCTGAACTACCCACGTAACTCATCTATAATATGCTAATGATAGCGATGCTTAGTTGGCAAACACTCGCAAATCATTCTGTTTTCACCACAATGTGTGTTTCTACTTCATGTATTTATATATATACAGTCCAACAGTTCTATGAATTTACATTCAAACTTCTTTCAACCCACTCAAACCCCACCCAGGTCTTCATGAAGGTCACACAGGCTTGTCGATATGGTTGAGAGAACAGCGTGACTGTGAAATGAACTAAACTTAACTGCTATGGACCGTCATTTCAGACACCACCAGGGCCGGCGTTCACAAAGCATATTTATGACAGTCATTGTATAAATATTGATTGTAGATCAGCACTCCTACTCCTGAGGCGGTTTGTGAATACAGACCATGTTGTTCAAAGTACATTCAGCAACACAACCACAGTTCTGTTCATTTGTGTAGCTCACAGAAAGTCATGCTGAGTCCTGAACCACATGGGCAGGTCTAACCTTACTAAAGACCTGGGTGGGGTTTGAGAGCAGTTTTGGTGATGCAGTTTTACATAAATGATTTGGACTGCTTGATTGACTCTTGAGCTCTAGTGTTTGTTGGTAACGTTAGCCCTGTCGCTACTACAGAACCTACAGAAACAGAAGACGTGTCTCAGCCAATCGACTACTACCTGTTATAAGTGGAGATGTGTCTTAATGGAATTTTTTCACCCACTCATTTCTATAAGTACTGACAACATTCACAATACGCTGAGAAAAGCACGCTGTGATTTATCACCAGGATGATGAATGTTGTCATATTGGAAATGAAAAACTGCTCCGTCATATGCGCAACGTCTTCACAGGAAAGATTATGTAAATATCTCCTTCCACAATTCCTCTACGGTCTCATTCATAAACACTGCCACTGCTGTGATGTTTTCCTGACTAGAACGTTTGCGTTGTGTTGAATACGGACGTGTGAACAGGCTTAATTCCAATCTGCTACCTAGCTCAGCACCATGGCAGAGTTCATAATACAATTCAACATAGCCACCAGCCTCAGAGGGCCCGGGTGAACTCCCTGGGAACTGAACTCCAGAACTTTCCGCTGAATTCTTTGCAGCAGCCTTCTGCGACAGAGGCGTGGCTCTCTTTTTCCAGTGGCCTCCCTCGTTCGCCCTTCTTAAAAGGAACGGAATACCACCAGGATTATTCAATTCTTGGGACAGTAATAGGCTCCCTACTCAAGTATTGGATTAAAATATTGAAATACATGGACCTCAGCAGATGTTGGAGAGTAATTTCTCTTGACTTGACCTATTTCGCCGTAATCCGCTTTTACTCTGAATTAGGAAAGGGGGAAAAAAGGAGAAGTAGAAAAAAGCTGAAAATGCAGTCCAGCGCTTGATATTTTCCCCTCTGGTTTACAGTAATTGAAATCAATGTCACAGCTAGTATGCAAAACAGAGTGCCAGGAATTTTATCCATCTTGAGGAAAAAAAAAAAAAAAAAAAAAAAAAAAAAAAAAAAAAATATATATATATATATATATATATATATATATATATATATATATATATATATATATATATATATATATATATATATAGCATCTGGAAAAACAAGTTATAAGTTAACAAGTTAACTAAATTCTTTACAGGGAGGGGAGCTGAAACATTTCATAAACAACATATACATTTCAAAGTCAGATAAGAAATTGTTTAATATGTATATTTAGTGACTGGTGGAGTATCTTGTTTGGTAATAACCTCAACTAAACACTTTCAGTAGTAGCTTCCAAACAGCACACGAGAGGAGGTATTATATGTTGGATAATTACGCGGTAGCACACTAATAAAGGTTCATATATGTTTTAAGGTATCTTGCTTGAACAGCTTTTCTCAGATCAGGCCAGGAGTCTAACATGGTCATCCTTGAGCCACTTGTCATGCTGCATGACCCACAACCTTCTGAGCTGTAGAGTACAGAGTCACATCTAGAGAATAGGCCATAGAATTGAATAATTTTGGTTCCTGAATGACTGCAAGCTCTGCAGACCCTGAGGAAGCCCCATGCCATTGTACTGCCACCACCATACTTTATAGTTGTTATTAAATTTGGGGCTGGTTGACAATATTTTAGATTCTTCAAACAGCTCCAGACAGTTTGTTGGCACATCAACGTGGGCTTTAGCAAACTTGGGGTAGACATCAATAAACACCAGTCTTTTTTCAGAGGTTCTGTTTTGGTAGACTCAGAAACATATTTCATGAAATGCAGAAAATGCCGGAGAAGCTTGGAGATTCCTTCAAGTCTTAAGAACAGCATTGCATAAAACTAACCAGTCAGTGTTTGAATGACAGAAAGGAAACAGACAAAACAACTTAAAATGGTTTTCTACAACTAACAGCTTTTTTTAAATGAATGTGACCTGGAAGTTAAATTTACCAAATATTCAACTAAATTAGCTGACAATATCAGCCCAAGAGGCTAGAACACTTACTATCCGGACTATCTCTTTCCTGTACACACACTTGCTGCATGTAGTAGCTGCATTCTGTCAATCAGATTGAGTTTTTTCTCCAATAGCATAAATTTCCATGCTGGTTTAGCTGGTCATGCCATCATTTTGCCATCATACCATCATGCCATCATTTTGCTGGTGACTAGCTATACTGGTCTATGCTGGTTTCTCCAACCAGCCTGCAGGAGTGAATGGTCATGAAAACTCACATACTGGTCTGAAACTACAGGTTTTATTGATGTATTGCAGGTTGGTGGTCCCAATTGAATCAGTTTGGAGTTGCAGTTAAGAGCAAGTGCAAGTTAAGTCTGCAAGTCTGCTGACTTTCATCTCTGCTGTGGACAAAACAAGCCCCTTCCAGTGTTAAAAACACGAACAGATTACCAAATCACATAACTTTGGGTAAACTCACATTCATTAACTGAAACATAGATTCACATCTTTTTCTCATTAACAACCTTAAATGTGTAAACCTGTATGTTTGTTCTGGATATTGGTTGTCTGTCCAGTATAAACAAACATGTATTACATACCTGGACACATACATTTCATAGGTAGGCATTTCTGACATTGTTACATTTTAATTTAGCACTTCTTACGTTTACGTCACCAACACATCTATAACACGTCGAGTTTAAACCTAAACGGTTTCCCAACCCTTGAGAAGTTGGAGCATTCCCACCATCCTCCATACATGGTATTGTGTGTCATATAACCCTCTGCAATCCCCGGCCTGATCTACAAGCGTCAGCTGTAAAGCCCACCTATTAGATTACAGTGTACACAGATCAATATTCAGCGCCCGTTTTCTGCACGTTTATGTTTGCTTTGTCAGTGTTTAGTATCAGATGATTATGTACGCTATGCAGCAGATCCTAGCAAAGCTGAGATTTTGCTTGAGGATCCGTCTGTTCCGCTGCAGTTTAGTTCATGGAAAAGTGACTGCCGAGCATAATATAGCATATTTTAGCTTCATACAACTCAAGTCCGACAAGATTTTCTTTTATATGTGGCTAAAAACACTATTAATGCATTGCACGAGCAGTGAGATGAGGTCAGACAACACTTGGGGAATGTTAGAAGTGTGTCTCTATACAGCTTTACAGCTGATTCTACTGAACTGGATCTCAATTTAAGTTTGGACTTGTACATAATTTGGATTTCAGATAATAGTCCTTTTGCTTTGAGTGAAGCTACAAAGTCATTAAGTTTATTTTATTAAAATAAATGACCGATCATTCAATTTTATGAATAATGAAACAATCACAACACTAAACAAAACTTTACTTAATGTTTTAGTAAGGACTATGAATATTGAATATTGCACATACATAAAAATATTATGTCCTGCATTTAAACACAAAAAGTTTCCTTAATTTCAGAAAACGTGTTTATGTGTTTCAGCAGAACAGATCTTAGAGTTACTTACTGTTTTTTAGACCTTGAGACACATTTACTTCAACACATAAGGATACCATGTGGTAATGAGAGACAGGCTTGCAGTATGTATATATATATATATATATATATATATATATATATATATATATATATATATATATATATATATATATATATATATGTATCGGCCGATTTTTAATCAAAATATGTGAACGGCCGATATTTCTCCAATTTGGCCGATCCCGAGAGCCTATCAATGGCGTTTAACAAATAAGCTTAATTTCTGTATTTCCAGCTAGCATTTTGTTAAAACCCCCTTCGGTCAGGTCTTTGCAATTCCTATCTGAACCACTAGGTGGGAACACATACTCTTTTATTTTCGACAGACTGACTAAAGCAGCGCGCCTTGCCAGAACAGTTTGCGTTCACGGCATGTGCTGTCCATCTGGCAGTTTGTTGACGTATGTGACTCAGACTCATCCAGGACATTTGGTAAAATCAACGTGTCTCGTGGAAAACCAAGACAAAGACATTTAACACTACTAATCTGATACGTGTTTCAAGAGTACCCCACTCGGGTACCAGCAAAATACTCACAGTAAGTATCAGCAAACAACAGAGCTAGCTCGCACAGCTACCACAAAACAAATAACCCAGAGAACCGTGCTGACCAGATCTGACCGGTATGAACAGAACAGCAGCTACAATTCAAGATCTACATTTAATGATGGCAGTTTTTTGTTTAAAATAACAGAGTCTGCGTTAAATGACTGCAGTTTTTACTGCATTTATTTAATTTGCATTTTTCGTTTTAAATAAATGGTCTAAATTGAATGATTACAGTATTGGTGATATTTGTTTGATTTACTTTGTTTATTTACTGATCATTTTGTTAAAAATCGTATGTTGTTTCACATGAGCTCGTTAAAAATGATAATAAACCAGTTTAGACCATGTTTCATTTAGCCCCGCCCTCTATCGTTATCGGCGATCGGAATCGGCCTCAAAAACGCTGATCAGTCCATCTCTAATATATATATATAGTGTATATTTAGGGGCTAGGGTTTGGGGCAGATTCCTCCAAGTAGAAGGTACCACATAAAATGCTATGTGGGTATATATTTAGCTTATTAATATCACAATTA
Organism: Megaleporinus macrocephalus; assembly: GCA_021613375.1. NCBI lineage: Eukaryota > Metazoa > Chordata > Actinopteri > Characiformes > Anostomidae > Megaleporinus > Megaleporinus macrocephalus. The sequence continues at coordinate 19,264,586 of CM038726.1, forward strand.
ATGCCTTGGGTTTAAATAGATTTTTTAATATTAGATATTTGTATATAGCACGCAGATGTTGTAAATATCTAACGTTAGAATAAACAAACTTAAAATGACCTCAAGGCCGTGCTGGAAAACTGTCATAGATCTACATTTCTATCCAGCAGTAATATAGATTGTTCTAAAGTGTTCAGAGGGACAGAATGAGGGCTTGGGGTGTATTTGGTGTTTGTATGAGTGTACTTCAGTTGTGAAGTTGAAGTAGCGCTAAAGAGAGGTGTATTTGATTTCTCTAGAGCTAACAAAGGAGAAAAAAAACTGAGCATCATTCTGAGTTCCATGAGCTGAGCCTTCCTGCACAAGACACAAATGAAACAAGGTCAACTTTGATTCTCATTCAAAGGTTTTTCATGTAATATTGATGGGCCTGGTGCCCAAAGACAGAGCTACCACTGTGTTAAACATAACTGGTTGTAACTGGTTAAACGGTAGTCACTGTTCGAGGACAGATGCATTTGTTGGTGAACGAAAAAAAAATCACACGTCATATACACAGAGCAATGCAGCTCCGTATCCTTGATCATTCTAAAGTATGTAAAAAACTATGACACAACCTAAACATAGTTTTCAGCACGGTGGTGTAGTGGTCAGCATGGTGGTGTAGTGGTTAGTACGGTGGTGTAGTGGTCAGCATGGTGGTGTAGTGGTTAGTACGGTGGTGTAGTGGTTAGTATGGTGGTGTAGTGGTTAGTACGGTGGTGTAGTGGTTAGTACGGTGGTGTAGTGGTTAGTATGGTGGTGTAGTGGTTAGTACGGTGGTGTAGTGGTTAGTACGGTGGTGTAGTGGTTAGTACGGTGGTGTAGTGGTTAATATGGTGGTGTAGTAGTTAGTACGGTGGTGTAGTGGTTAGTATGGTGGTGTAGTGGTTAGTATGGTGGTGTAGTGGTCAGTATGGTGGTGTAGTGGTTAGTATGGTGGTGTAGTGGTTAGTTTGGTGGTGTAGTGGTTAGTATGGTGGTGTAGTGGTTAGTACGGTGGTGTAGTGGTCAGCATGGTGGTGTAGTGGTTAGCACGGTGGTGTAGTGGTCAGCATGGTGGTGTAGTGGTTAGTACGGTGGTGTAGTGGTTAGTATGGTGGTGTAGTGGTTAGTACGGTGGTGTAGTGGTTAGTACGGTGGTGTAGTAGTTAGTATGGTGGTGCAGTGGTCAGCATAATGGTGTAGTGGTTAGCACGGTGGTGTAGTGGTTAGTACGGTGGTGTAGTGGTCAGCATGGTGGTGTAGTGGTTAGTATGGTGGTGTAGTGGTTAGTATAATGGTGTAGTGGTTAGTATGGTGGTGTAGTGGTTAGTATGGTGGTGTAGTGGTCAGCACAGTGGTGTAGTGGTTAATATGGTGGTGTAGAGGTTAGTACGGTGGTGTAGTGGTTAATATGGTGGTGTAGTGGTTAATATGGTGGTGTAGAGGTTAGTATGGTGGTGTAGTGGTCAGCATGGTGGTGTAGTGGTTAGTATGGTGGTGTAGTGGTTAGTTTGGTGTTGTAGTGGTTAGTACGGTGGTGTAGTGGTTAGTATGGTGGTGTAGTGGTCAGCATGGTGGTGTAGTGGTTAGCACGGTGGTGTAGTGGTCAGCATGGTGGTGTAGTGGTTAGTACGGTGGTGTAGTGGTTAGTATGGTGGTGTAGTGGTTAGTACGGTGGTGTAGTGGTCAGCATGGTGTAGTGGTTAGTACGGTGGTGTAGTGGTTAGTACGGTGGTGTAGTGGTTAGTACGGTGGTGTAGTGGTTAGTACGGTGGTGTAGTAGTTAGTATGGTGGTGCAGTGGTCAGCATGGTGGTGTAGTGGTTAGCACGGTGGTGTAGTGGTTAGTACGGTGGTGTAGTGGTCAGCATGGTGGTGTAGTGGTTAGTACGGTGGTGTAGTGGTTAGTATGGTGGTGTAGTGGTTAGTATGGTGGTGTAGTGGTTAGTATGGTGGTGTAGTGGTTAGCACGGTGGTGTATTGGTCAGCTTGGTGGTGTATTGGTCAGCATGGTGGTGTAGTGGTTAGCACGGTGGTGTATTGGTCAGCTTGGTGGTGTAGTGGTTAGTATGGTGGTGTAGTGGTTAGCACGGTGGTGTAGTGGTCAGCTTGGTGGTGTAGTGGTTAGCACTGTCGCCTCACAGCAAGATGATCCAGGTTTGATTCCCGGTCCAGGCTGTTCGGTGTAGAGGGTGTATGTTCTCCCCGTGCTTGAGTGAGTACTCCGGTTTCCTCCCACAGTCCAAACACATGCATAATGATTGGTCATTCTAAATTGCTTGTAGGTGTGAGTGCATGCGTGAGTGTTGGCCATGCGATGGACTAGCGAACTGTCCATGGTGTACCCCGCCTTGAGAAGGATGGATGGATGGATACCAATAATAAGTGGGAGTTGAGTGTTTAAACACCTTGGTGTCACTGGTGGACTGAGAATAGTCCACCAACCAAAAGCATCCTGTGGGCAGCATCATATGACCACTGATGAAGTACTAGAAGAGGACCAACACAAACTGTGCAGCACCAGAGAAGCTATCGTCTCTGACTTTACATCTACACTGTGGACCAACAAGGTAGAAGTGTCTAATAGAGTGGACAGTGATTGGATACAGTGCTGCAACACTGCTGTGTCTGATCTACTTGTACCAGCACAACACAACCACCACTGCGTCAGTGTCCCTGCAGTCCTGAGAATGATCCACCACCCAAATAATGCTTATGCTGTGGGGTTGCTGTGGGGGTCTTGACCACTGAATGATGGAGTAAAAGGGGCAAAAACAGAATGCAAAGAATCAGATGGACGACAGTCTGGAATTGTAGAACTACTATCTTATATAGTACGTGGAGCTGATGAACTTGGATAAGTAGTCCTTAATGAAATGGTTGGTTGGTGTAGAAAACATTGTACAGTCCAACTCTACACATTTGGCTTCCCTCTAAACTACATCCTGTGTTTCGGTTATGAAGCCAACAAGAGTGCAGAACCTCTATCTGTGGGTGGCTGACACAAACACTTTAAGAGAAGTAATGAGAACATGTGGCATTATCCTGAAGCCCAGGAACACCTAAAAGACTGCCAAATGATGGACATTACATAAGCTGGTGTAGCAGACCAGTATGCTCCCCAGAGAAGCGAGGCAGTTGCCGGTGCCAAAACTCACTCCATCCACAACACAATGCCATGAGGCATAATCTGCTCATTAAGCAAAGTGAGACTACAAATGTTTGCTCTGGGTTACACCACAAATAAACAAGTCACTGTACTACACTCCAACACTCAATTCTCCAAATTCAGAGGATAAAAGCAAACATCGTTTGACGCCATTGACAGTCATGAGGCAACATGTCGCCAGAGGCTCATTAGCAAGAAAAACCATGACATTCGATGGAATCCATCAATGCAACGTGACTCATTCCCCGTTTTCCGAAGCCAGCTTCTGAGGAATCCAAAATAGCCCATCGTGTCTAGCGTTTGTACTGTAAGCATATGAGCCACGATAGCAGTGAGTCAGTGAGATGGGCTGCCGCAAGATCACAATCATCTGCCACATTCGGGCATTTGTGTGTCTGTTGTGACCACTGCGGGAGGCGCCGGGCTTCCTCCTTCTGCTCACTCTCATTGGCTCTAGGTGACAGCCGGTCGTGCCGTGCTATCAGTCACTGCCTATGACAGCCTCGTCATGGGCTTGTCACGGCTGCTGTTTATCAGGGTAAGACGGAGCTATGCAGCGGGGAGGAGACCACGGCCTGTCTGCTTCGGCAAACCAAAGATATCATGCATGCTAGTTAGCTCAAATACATCATGTGTAGGGGTAATACTATTTCTATCATGCCTGCAGTTACACCAAAGACATTACGCGCGCTAATAATATCAAGGATGTCCTGCAGGTTACTCACCTCTAACACATCATGCATGCCAAGTTATTCCAAAAGCATCATGCATGTTAGTTACAGCAGGGATTTATGTGTCAGGTCACCTCAAATATATTTCGTGTGGCAGTTACAATTACACCAAGCATATTAAGTGCGCCAAGGACATAATGCAGGTTAGTTACCTCAAACACATGAAGTGTACTAGTTATCATCATGCATGTTAGTTAAATCAAGGCCATTAACTGCTTATTACCTTAGATGCATTTTGTGTGGTCGTTACACCAATGACGAAATGCATGCAGTTACACCAAGCATACTAACTGCACAAACGACATCATGCATGTTAGTTACCTCAAACACATGAAGCATATTAGTTACACTAAGGGCATGAACTGCTAATTATCTCAATTACATTTTGTGTGGTAGTTATACCAATGAAGAAATCCATGCAGTTATGCCTAGGACATCATCTAGGTTAGTTATTTCAAATATATCATGCATAGCAGTTATGCCAGGGACATAATCTAGGTTAGTTATTTCAAATATATCATGCATAGTAGTTATGCCAAGGACATCATCTAGGTTAGTCATTTCAAATATATCATGCATAGCAGTTATGCCAATGACATCATCTAGGTTAGTTATTTCAAATATATCATGCATAGCAGTTATGCCAAGGACATCATCTAGGTTAGTTATTTCAAATATATCATGCATAGTAGTTATTCCAAGGACATCATCTAGGTTAGTTATTTCAAATATATCATGCATAGCAGTTATGCCAGGGACATAATCTAGGTTAGTTATTTCAAATATATCACGCATAGCAGTTATGCCAATGACATCATCTAGGTTAGTTATTTCAAATATATCATGCATAGCAGTTATGCCAAGGACATCATCTAGGTTAGTTATTTCAAATATATCATGCATAGTAGTTATGCCAAGGACATCATCTAGGTTAGTTATTTCAAATATATTTTGTACAGTAGTTATGCCAAGGACATCATCTAGGTTAGTTATTTCAAATATATCATGCATAGTAGTTATTCCAAGGACATCATCTAGGTTAGTTATTTCAAATATATCATGCACAGTAGTTATGCCAAGGACATCATCTAGGTTAGTTATTTCAAATATATTTTGTACAGTAGTTATGCCAAGGACATCATCTAGGTTAGTTATTTCAAATATATCATGCATAGTAGTTATTCCAAGGACATCATCTAGGTTAGTTATTTCAAATATATCATGCACAGTAGTTATGCCAAGGACATCATCTAGGTTAGTTATTTCAAATATATTTTGTACAGTAGTTATGCCAAGGACATCATCTAGGTTAGTCATTTCAAATATATCATGCATAGTAGTTATGCCAAGGACATCATCTAGGTTAGTTATTTCAAATATATCATGCATAGCAGTTATGCCAATGACATCATCAAGGTTAGTTTTTTCAAATATATCATGCACAGTAGTTATGCCAATGACATCATCTAGGTTAGTTATTTCAAATATATTTTGTACAGTAGTTATGCAAAGGACATCATCTAGGTTAGTCATTTCAAATATATCATGCATAGTAGTTATGCCAAGGACATCATCTAGGTTAGTTATTTCAAATATATCATGCATAGTAGTTATGCCAAGGACATCATCTAGGTTAGTTATTTCAAATATATCATGCATAGTAGTTATGCCAAGGACATCATCTAGGTTAGTTATTTCAAATATATTTTGTACAGTAGTTATGCCAATGACATCATCTAGGTTAGTTTTTTCAAATATATCATGCACAGTAGTTATGCCAATGACATCATCTAGGTTAGTTATTTCAAATATATCATGCACAGTAGTTATGCCAAGGACATCATCTAGGTTAGTTATTTCAAATATATCATGCACAGTAGTTATGCCAAGGACATCATCTAGGTTAGTTATTTCAAATATATCATGCATAGTAGTTATGCCAAGGACATCATCTAGGTTAGTTATTTCAAATATATCATGCATAGCAGTTATGCCAATGACATCATCTAGGTTAGTTTTTTCAAATATATCATGCACAGTAGTTATGCCAATGACATCATCTAGGTTAGTTATTTCAAATATATCATGCACAGTAGTTATGCCAAGGACATCATCTAGGTTAGTTATTTCAAATATATTTTGTACAGTAGTTATGCCAAGGACATCATGCAGGTTAGTTACACATGACATTTTGCATGCTGGCAACACAAGCATTACAATTTTATGCACTCCACCAAGGTCACTATATATACGTCATTCATACAGGAAAGTACAACAACACATATAGGGAAGGAATAAGTACAGCCCATACAATTTCTCCAGCAAGGGCATTGATGATATCTACTCACTGACGTAGGTAATGGATATGGAAAAAGCAGCATAATGGTTAAACTGGAGATACATGTATCGCTTACCTGAGCTCATAATTAAGCCATTAATCAACAGGACGCATGGGGCAAAGCAGTTATGGGTTCTACACAGAGAAATGCAGAAAGACCGCATGCAGGCTAAGACATTAAAAAAACAAGACGTAGGTTTTTTGATGGCCCCTCTGGTCAACACCAAACCAGGGTGTTTTTCCCACAACCACTGTCTGCACAGCCTTAAACAGATATTACAGTGTGGACACAGCGGACGTCTAATTGTGCAACAAAGCTAATTTGCCAGAAATTTGTCCTCATTACTAAATTTACAAGTCACGCTCTCGATGTGACGACTTCTATTTCGAGCTGTGAGATAAGAAAAGAAGATAAGAATAGGAGTGTTATGTAACGTTAAAAAAAAAAAAGGTCATACAAAAACGGTGTCACCTAATTGCCTTACTGTCACTTTTGTTCTGCCCAGCTGGAGCTGATTTGTGTGGCTTTGAAGCATGAGAGGAATTCAGTGGGCCAAGCTTACATAAACACTGGCGAAATTAACAGGAAAAACACCCACTCTCGTTGCCTCCAACACACAATAGCTAAAGTCATTCTCCGGAGACAATGGCATGTGCTGTTCCAATATGTGCAATCCAGTTTTTTGTTTTTTTTGCTTGCCAGCCAATCCATGAGAGCGAAAGTTTCCTCTATGCCTTCATACGTCTCTTTTCATTCTAGCATTAGGACATGCAGGGCGACATTATGCTCCACTTTGGTTACGCAATGTAGTTCGGAAGAAAATGTCAGACAATCCGGTGACATTACACGGTATATAGTGGTAATACAGTATGACACCGTGTCCCGTCCGCACATACTGCATTCACTCTTCACTCTGTCATCACTGAACGCACATCGTGAACACCGATTGGACACTCTGCCCGTCTGTACCCAGTCATTGACACAAAGGAAGACGCTGGTGCAGAATTTGAAGCAAGGCCTGCCTATATATCTTTAGGGAACAGCTCGGCTCTAAGCCAACTTGACACCATTCTGCTGTCTCGCCAAATGCAGAACACCAGCCAAGGCGTCCTTAGTGTCCAAAGACCACCTCTGCACTGCGCAATTCTTCCTGCAAAACCATAAACGATTTGTGTAGTAAAACTCTGGTTTATCGAATTATCAAAAACCCTGGTTAGTGTCCATTATGGGCCTGATGCCATCATCTTTTACTGGCTGTCATAGGACATTAGATCACCCTCTCCTACATGATGCAGTGAACAATACTGTGCAACATGAGTAAGCATCCTTCATTATACGTCATTTCCACTGGACACCTCTCTCAAAACACCAAACCATGATATGATACAAAAACTACATAAACAGATAAAGACTGAATGTACTTTCATACTGAATATACAGTAACAATTCATTACTGACTGAATACGATTCAGGTCTGATCCAATATGTTACAGTTAATTTAGATTCAACACTTATTAGTGTGTACAAGCTTCAGTTCATTGAGGAACATTTTAGTAACATTTAGGATTTTAGTTCTGTCTGTCAACTAGTACATTAATTCACTTCCCAAATCTCTGTCCACCCTAAAACCCAAAATCAAACAACTGCGCAGATTACAAACCCAACTCCTCAGGCAATGAGAACTTCAGAGGTCTTCTATTTTTTAGTTAGTCCGGTTAGTCCGGTTAAAACGGACTCTGGTTCTTTTGCACTTTTGGTGCAATTCGTTTTGGCAGATGTGAAAACAGTAATGGCAGTCGGGTGCAGACCAAAACAACCGACCGAGACCCTTGAGAGGAGGTGGTCTTAGTCCGGTTCCAAACAAACTCTGTAGCGGTTCGTTTGTGGTGAGAACATGATCCGACCCCGATCCGACCCAAGTATTAGGTGTACTCCACAAGTTTGATCTAAACATCTCCTGCAGCCAGGTGTGCTTTGCATTATGGGATGCGGCAGATGAACTGGAGAACTGTAGCAGCTAACAGGGTGAGGACAATGAAGCGAGGTCTCTCTTGGACTAGCAGTGAGGTACGTTGTCTACTTGATGTTTGGAGTGAGCTGGGTGTTCTGCAGGTGGACTGTAGTTGGTATATTATCAGATTATTATTACAGCTATGAACAGATGCTGTCTCTGACGCTGCTCCGTGCTACGCTGTACAAGAAATGTGCAATAGTTTGGGAAAACCGGATCTTCTCCCTGTGTTTACTTTCTTTCTTACACGCCAAATAACTCTGACCAATCAGAGGAGACAACGTGCTCACGTGGTTTGTTGGGGCGCAACAAACTCACTATCTGATCCAGACCAGTGAAACAAACTACAGGTGTGAAAACGCCCTTAGTCTTAAAATCAGAACAGGCTACAGGTGTAGACGTATGTTATGTCATATGGCTCTCAGGTGGTCTTAGAAGTGTTTCCAGACTTTTGACTTTAGACATGGGGGTTTGTTGCAAAACATCTTCTCCTCCATTTTCTTGGAGTGTATGTAGGCAAAGAAGAATTGGGGGTGAAGGTCTCCTTCTCCCTCTCTCTCTCTCTCGCTCTCTCTCTCTCTCTCTCTCACATGCCAGGAAAGCAGATTGTTGCACGAATCAATTTCGGATGGCCGCATCGACTTTCAGCCATTTTCATTTTTTATTTGAATAAAATCTAGAATTATAAATCAATGCAGTCGTATCAGAGACTGATTTACCGAGTCAATTTTTTTTTTACACTATACGCCATTCATTTTTCAGGAGATACTCCTGAGGTGATCAGACGTAAAATAAAAAAGTCCACATGCATAATAAACAGTCAAAGAAAAAAACATACATGATCAAAAGGTTCTTAACAACAGTGTAAGACAGTAGAGACCATCAAAACTTCCACCATTAGATTAAAGGCACTTAAGCTTTGAAAGACAGGAGATCAAGCTCCACTCTCGCTTCAGATCTAAAAAAAACAAAAAAACACCCCCAGGTGTTTCTGTTTATCCTTCCACTGTGAGCATACAGCTCTGAACTATGAATCTGAAAGGATGTGTAGCTGTCAAGAAGCCCTCACTGAGCGGAGATAACAGACAAGCATGGAGGAAAGCTAGAACCTGGCCATCAGAAAATGCAACCAACTTCCAAGATGCAGCCAACTGTGCCTCCAGAAACATACAGCACAAGACTAACATTTTGATACTGAAGTTTGGTTGTGACGGCATCTGTGCCAGGAAATTTGGTGGCTGCTTTGATTGAACGTTAAAGAAATTTTTGACAGTCTTTGACATCTGCACAGTACTGGAACCCAATGTGGGCCCAGACGCAATCAAAGCCTCTGAGAAACATGCTTATATAAGCCACTGGCTTTTGACAGGCTGGCCAGTGGAAGCCCAACGGGTATTTCTTCCTTTGCCCATTTGCCCTGACATTGCCAAGAAGAATTTATTTGTATTATTCTTCATTTTTTTCAGTTTAATTTTGCAGAACCTCTTCCAGTGAGGTTCACTCAACTGGACTACACTACACGACGGCTGAATACATTGAATCTGACTCGCCAACAAACTCTTACTATAGCATTCGCTTCGGTTGTTTCCATCATGTGATGGTATTGGGTTGACTTCACACATGAACATGTGGGTTCTTGTTGCTCCTCTAACATTTTCCACCTTTGATCAATCGGCCGCCGCGCATCCTACATGCCGAGCTCATGCGGGACCCCTATCAATATCTTTTCCATGGGCACGTCCAGTATTGCCTTATTATTCTCAGCTTTTGAAAGATCAAGGCTTGTGTGACTGGTCTAAGCCCTGTAAGCTCTGTCTATAAAGTGCCTGGATCCCTGTGACCTTCACACCTTCGGTGACAGAAAAGAAGCCTGGACTGAAGTAACAAGGACAAGAGAGACTGATTAGAGTGCGATGCATGTCCACACTCTTTCCTTTTCCTTCTTGCTGTCAGAGCTGGTAATAAGGTAGAAGATGCAGAGCTGCTACATAGCTAATCTCTCCCCAAAGCCCAGAGAGGTCACGTTATCGGATGAGCTTGCGGGGAGCAGAAGCTGAAGAGGCTGCGTAGGCTTTGCCCAATGCCTCCTGCAAGTCTCCTCTGGGTGGCAGCTGGGTAATGAAGTCTTTGTGAAAGGTCTACTGGGAGACGAGGATAAAGATAATTCACAGGCCTGGCGTTCGCGCAGAACCGATTTAGGAGAGAGAATCTGGAACGCAGGCGTCCTTCTAGATCAAAGGAGACAAATGGGACTGGGTTTTAAAGCTCCGTCAGGCCGACAAGGTGCGTTTATGAAACTCTTATGAAGCTCATGAACTCAAGCGTTCAGCTTCAGATATTGGGGGCCAACAACAAAAACAACAGTCCTGGCGATAAAAATGAGCTGATACAAGATTTGTGTAATCATTGCTACTCGTATAAACGCAACTGGACAAAAGCAGAAAAAATGAGAAAATGGCAAGCGATAGGATGACAATGGCTTCAGCCAACACAGTAGAGGCTTAAATCTGGACATGATAACTAGCAGAATGCAGTTTTAGCCCTAAACGGTGCCTCATTAATGAAGGAAGTGATTGTGAAAATGTTCACAGGTTCTACTGTTTGATTTTGGGATATGATGGAGTGTTTGGACCTGGACGTGGTTATTATGTCAGACTTAACATAAGAATCGACATACTTTGTTATGGCCAACCATTAGTCTGCTGTAAGATCAGCCCACATCTACTGCTGGGTACAAAGCAGGCAATCTTCTTAACCCCTTTGGTGCACAAGCAAAGCAGACCCCTTCTAATGCACACCATTAGTCAAACTTGACCTGTATTCATGTCCTATGTTATTTTCTGTATTTCTGTTTCTTTTGAAATCAGTTTATTTCATTATTCATTGCTCCACATGTTCAATGAAAATCTGTTTTTTTACCATAAAATCTGTTTTTTGACCTTATTTAAATTCTTATTTTTTTACTCTCATGAACAAAAACGGAATTTGTACATACCGTTGCTGTCCAACAAATAACAAGTATCTCCAAAACAACAACTTTACACATTGTTGTACTTCTATACTTTTAATGTAAGTACACTACCGGTCAAACGTCTTAGAACACTAACAATCAATCGTCTTAGAACACTACCAGTCAATTGTCTTAGAACACTAACAGTCAAACGTCTTAGTACACTACCAGTCAAACGTCTTAGAACACTAACAGTCAAACGTCTTAGAACACTAACAGTCAAACGTCTTAGAACACTAACAGTCAAACGTCTTAGTACACTAACAATCAATCGTCTTAGAACACTACCAGTCAATCGTCTTACAACACTACCAGTCAAACGTCTTACAACACTACCAGTCAATAGTCTTACAACACTACCAGTCAAACGTCTTACAACAATTGTCTTAGAACACTAACAGTCAATTGTTTTAGAACACTAACAGTCAATTGTTTTAGAACACTAACAGTCAATTGTTTTAGAACACTAACAGTCAATTGTTTTAGAACACTACCAGTCAATTGTCTTAGAACACTAACAGTCAAACGTCTTAGAACACTACCGGTGAATTGTTTTAGAACACTACCAATCAATTGTCTTAGAACACTACCAGTCAATTGTCTTAGAACACTACCAGTCAATTGTCTTAGAACACTAACAGTCAAACGTCTTAGAACACTACCGGTGAATTGTCTTAGAACACTAACAATCAATCGTCTTAGAACACTACCAGTCAATTGTCTTAGAACACTACCAGTCAATTGTCTTAGAACACTACCAGTCAATTGTCTTAGAACACTACCAGTCAATTGTTTTAGAACACTACCAGTCAATTGTTTTAGAACACTACCAGTCAATTGTTTTAGAACACTACCAGTCAATTGTCTTAGAACACTACCAGTCCGACGTTTTAGAATTGTTCTAAACAATTAATCTTATAGTATACAGTATAATCTTTAGGTCTCAGTGCAACATTGATTTTGCTTCTGAGACCTAAATGTCGAGCCTGACCTTGTTTTGAGCCCGTGCACGTGTTCGTGGAAAGCAAAAAAAAAAAAAAAAAGCTGTTAAATCTGACTTTTACATTGCTAGGCTTTACAGCAGCGCATGGTTACCATGTTTAAGCTTAGTTTAAGCTTAGCACCATATTTATGATTTAGTTTCGTTCTTCTCCTGACTAAAAAAAACAGTGCAGCTTTAAGTAGATCACGCCGTTTCAGTTAAAGTGCCTCCAAATGAACACGTTTGCAGTCTGTGCCGAGCAAGAAGCTGACCGGCATTTCAATTAAGCAGAATGCCACGGTCATCCTGGGAACAGGAGCCACTCAAGGTGGCCCAGCAGTCTCAAGCAACATGCGTTCTCCTCCAGGAGCCTCCAAAGCTTTTCGCCTGTGGCCACCTGGCAGGCGGTGCCTCATAAACATGGAGAACGCAGGCAGGGAGGTGATTGTCTGTTGGAGGTTAAGAGGGGAGTGCAGGTCGGAGGGCTGTTAGCAGAAAGAGTAGAAAGTAGCACATCAGTAAAGCAAACACGCTTAAACCCCCATCACCCCACCTCCATCTGGACACCCCAGCGGAGGCTGTTAGAAAAAAAAAGGTGCAACACTCACTATCCTGACTTCCCCCTGCTGGATCTGCAGCCTGCACACCACACACCTAGCTACATCTCTCTCCATCACTACTGCTTCCAGTCATCACTCTTTTCTTTCTTTCAGTGCTTCACTCTTAACTCTTTCTTTCTTTTCAGCCTCTTCCTTTCTACTCAATAACTATAACCAATTTTTTTCTTTAACACCTTCACATGCAGTTCATCTCACCCTTTTCTTTCTCCTCTTTCACTCCTTCTTTTCTTTCTCTTGTGTACTTTCCTGATTTAATTCTCTCTTTCCTCCTCTTTCTCACTCCTTCTCTGGAAATGTCTTCCACTTCTTTTTCTCTTCAGTGTCTCAAAACCTAGTGAGTGTCTAAGTAGGCTGTGTAAGTAGCAGCGTTCTCTCCTCATCTCTCCTCATAAAACAGATTACTGAGACCCTCTAGTTAGAGAGAGACTGCGTCACGGCTTGTTCCCGCCCACTGCAGCACGCGACCGGTGGTTTAGCTGGTTGCTAAGTTACCAGCCGGCATTCAAAACAATATAACATTTTAAAATGACTTCACTGCTCATAGGATTGCTTTAGCGGCTGAGGAAGCGTTCAATGCTTCCTTAAAATCAGGTCTAAATAAGGTTCCTCAGTAGACAGCATGTTTAAGACATATAAGTATTGAGACAGTCTACATGTTGGGAGCGCATACTATGACGTGAAATGCTGCCTATGTAGACTCTCACTAAGTTTTGAGACAGACCCACAATGTTTCCCTTCCTCTCTCATTCTTTTCTCCTGTAAAACTCATTTCTCCCTGTTATGCTTCTCTTTCCTTATCTGCCTTACCATTCTCTTTCTCTTCTCTATCACCTGCTTCCTCTCATTCTAACCCAGTAATCCCATTTTCTCCTTCTTCTCTACATCTGTCTTTCTTTTTCAGTCTTTCCATTCTCTTCCTTCTGTCTCACTCCTAACTTAAACTCCCCATACCTTGCTCTATTTCCCTTTTCCTCTTCTCTCTCTCTCTTTATTCTATATACCTGATTGCCTTTTAAATGTGTTACAACTGTCTTTTTTTTCTCAGTCTTTCCTTTCTCTTTTCTCTCACTCTCTCATTCATACTCATCTCATTCATAATCTGCCCTATCTCCCTATACCTGGCTTCCTTCTTACTTTCCATCCATCTTCTCACATTCTTCTCTGCGTCTGTACAACAGTCATCCCTTCATTCTTTCTCAGGCACTCACTTCTCTTCCTTTCTCCTCCTTCTTTTTGTTCCTGTCTCATCCCCTATAACTAATTATCTGTCCTCTCATCTTTTCCCTTTGTTTTTCTTTCTCTTTCCTTTCTTCTCTTCTTTCTCTTAAACCTGCCCCTATAATCACGTTTTCCTTTCCTTTTCCTTCTTCTTTACAAATCTTTCTTTCATGCTTTCATTCCTTCCCCAATCCTCTTACTTCCCTTCTTTCTCTTCCACTTTCCTTGCTTCGTCTCTCATTTTATCACCCTTCACCTCAATCTCTCTTCTGTTCTTTTCCTTTTCTCTTCTTTTTTACAGTCTTCCTATTCATTCCTTCTTCCACTCTTGCCTTAATTACCTCACTATTTCCTTTCCATGTCTTCTTTCTATAACTCACTTCCTGTCAATCATTCCTTCATCTTCTCTCATTCCCACCCCAATCTTCTCCCTATTTTCTTTCATGTGCACGCCTTTTCTCCATAACTGTCTTCCTTCCCCTTTTCTCTATTTCTCTATTAACTATCATCCCAGTTTCCTCACTGTTTCCTTTCAGTCTCTTCTTCACTTCTTCCCATCCATTCTTTCTCTCCTTTTGCCCAACTCATGTTCCACTTTCCTGTTTTTCTATTCTTCTTTCAGTCAATCCTCTACTTTGTCGTCTTTTAGTCTTCTTAGTCATCTCACTTTTTACTCCTCTCTACACCACAACCTTCTCTCCTGCCCTCATTTCTGTCCATTCTCTAGTCTTCCCTTTCCTTTCCTCTTCCACATAAAGTCCTGTATGTGGGTTTTTCTGTAGGTAAAAGGTGCCCCGCTGTGTACGTGTCACAATCTATCTTTTATTTTTATTACTAACACATTCTGTTCTCTGTTCATCGTTACAGTTGTACAGGCTCATGGCACCTCACATATATTTTAACAACTTCTTCTTTCCTTATAACCTTTACTCTCTTTCCCTTTCCTGCCCCGGTTATCTCACTCTTTCCTTTGTCTTCTCTCCAGTTTTCTCCCTCTCTGTATAGCCGAGTACATACCACACAATTTATAGAACCTTAACAGACTACGAGAACAGAGAACATCTCAAAATCACAATTCTTACCATCAACCTGACATGAATCTGTAAAGTTAGTGAGTGTCAAGCTGATGTGAATCTGTAAAGGGAGTGAGTTTCAAGCTGATGTGAATCTGTAAAGTTAGTGAGTTTCAAGCTGATGTGAATCTGTAAAGTTAGTGAGTGTCAAGCTGATGTGAATCTGTAAAGTTAGTGAGTTTCATGCTGATGTGAATCTGTAAAGTTAGTGAGTGTCAAGCTGATGTGAATTTGTAAAGGAAGTGAGTTTCAAGCTGGTGTGAATCTGTAAAGGGAGTGAGTTTCAAACTGATGTGAATCTGTAAAGTTAGTGAGTGTCAAGCTGATGTGAATCTGTAAAGTTAGTGAGTATCAAGCTGATGTGAATCTGTAAAGTCAGTGAGTGTCAAGCTGATGTGAATCTTTAAAGTTAGTGAGTGTCAAGCTGATGTGAAACTGTCAAGTTAGTGAGTTTTTAGCTAATGTAAAACTGTAAAGGGAGGGACTTTCAAGCTTATGTGAATTTGTAAAGGAAGTGAGTTTCAAGCTGATGTGAATCTGTAAAGGGAGTGAGTTTCAAGCTGATGTGAATCTGTAAAGGGAGTGCGTTTCAAGCTGATGTGAAACTGTAAAGTGAGTTTTAAGTTGATGTGAAACTGTAATGTGAGTTTTAAGTTGATATGAAACTGTAAAGTGAGTGTGCTTCAAGCTGACATGAGACTGAAACTGTTTCAAGTTTATGTGAAACTGTAAACTGGCTAAGTTTTGAGGTGACATGAAACTGTAAAGTCAGTGAGTTTCAAGCTGATGTGAAACTGTAAAGTTGGTAAGATTCAACTTGATGTGAAACAGTAAATTGGTTAAGTTTCAAGCTGGCGTAAAACTGCAAAGTTAGTGAGTTGTAAGCTGACGTGCAACTGTAAAGTGAGTGTCGTAAGGGTAGAATTAAAAGGAATGGTGTGTAACCTTTAGCAGTGAGGTTGAATATTGTAACTTATCAGTCATGTCCAGAGTCCAAGCTTTCAATTTTACTGTTTTGTCTTAAAACATCAGGTTATCAGACACAAAGTTGGACCTTAAAACTACTGTTCTCCCTTCAAACTTCAGACTGCATTTATCTTGATAAGCACAAGACGTACCTGTACAGTACCCTTTCCTTTGACAGTGTACAAGTTTTTGAAAAAGGGTCAAATCAGAGGTGAATCAAGAACTGTGTATCGTACAGACCCAGTTAGACCCAGTCTTGTTTCTCTCTTTCTCTCTCATTCTACATCTCTCCTTCCTCCTTTCCAGCAGTGGTCACAAAAACAAAGTGACATGCATGCAGCACAGGCTTCTTCATAAACAACAGAAGAATAAACAAGATGACCACAGCAAAACATCTACAGTGCTGAAAAAACAACAAACAAAACAGAAACTCTTCAGAAAGTCTACCGTTATTCATATTCATATTCCTTCCAGGAAAATCAAACCTACAGGACATTCCATCTCTGACTGTTTTGCATTTATATTTCTATGCAACAACTTGGAGCACAGACCGAGAATGCCTTATTACTAGCACAATGCAATGCACAGCATTCAAAATGAACCTTCTTCCTTCATGCCTTCTTTCCTTAAAACCACAGAGGAGTTATATCACCATCAGAGCAAACCCTGTCAGCAGTTAGTCAAAAAACTTATTCAGTACAAATGACTAAGTACTCTTTTCAAACTGTAGTGTAATTACTCAGTACTTTCATTCTATGTTACTCTCTAAAGTCAATCTAAATTTGTAGCAACAGTAGAGAGCATTGGCGTAGGAACTGGGGGTAGGATTGAGGGGACGTGCCCCACCCAATATCAGAAACAGGTAGATTTGTCCCACCCACAAATTAAACCACAGAAAAGCAGAAACTGTTTAAAAACTTTTATTTTAAAAGCATGTTTCGGCAATTCCTGCACTGTGTGTGTTGTTAGCAACTGGTTCTGGTTCTTAGGTGGGTCTTTTTTTGTTAAGGCTTGTGTTGAGATGCCTGTTCAGAAATATCCTGCAGTCAGCAGCTTCACTGACCCGAACTCTCGCCTCGCTGGAGCGTCATCTACTTTGCGCCAGCTTTAAACGCGAGCTCAGTGATGAGAGCTATGAATATCAACAATGACCATATATAGTGCAATAAAAACGACTTTACTATAATGTGTTGTTATGGTAACAGACTAGGAGGGTTTGGGTTAGCTAACGTTTATGTTAACTTTAGTCAGAAAGCACTCTAAAACGTAATACACAATATTCATCACAATTATTAGTTTTTCTTAGATTTAATAAGTTGGAACAGACAAAACAGAACATGTGTCACAAATAAATACTACTACTACTATTACTAATAATAATAATAATAATAATAATAATAATAATAATAAACTGAAATGATTTACAAACTTATGAATGCAATTATACAGACCTAATTATGCCCACTTTCTAATGAGCGTAGTTCTAAGTACTGAAGATATCCGGGATATGCACAGAACAGCATACAGTGACAATTAATTCTGCTAATGCAAAAACTATCATCATATTCTGTTCACGTCTTCAAAACATAGAATTTTAATTTGATTGTGTGCGTCAAGCAAACGTCCGACAAATGCTTAAAAAAATTCTGAAACATTAATCTGAAGAATGAAAGTGAGTGATCAGTACTGGTTCTCTAGTTAGTTGTTTTGCTTGTATTATTGATTAAACTCCAGACATTGAAAGAGAGATTTTGAGGAGTGTACCTTCCGTAATGGTGGATTTTGCAACAAGGCAGCACCAAAAGAAGTCTTCAAAATAAAGTTCTTATAAGTAAGAAGTTAGGTGTACACAGCTGTTCCTAAATGAAAATTCACACAAGTTGGGTCTCTCGTTTCTTCAGTATGAGGTTTAGCGAGATTAGACACTTCGACAATTTGTACTCTGAGTTTACAGAGCTTCCCACACTTCCACACTCGTCATGTTCGCCATCTAAGCTGGGCACAAGGATGTACAAGGACAGCCATGGATAATCTATATAGAGGCAATTTTTGTTTGGAATGCTTTGCTTGAAGTGACTGTAATGTGAGAACAAGAATTTCAACTGATGATCCATCGACTTTATGGTGTATGCTATATTACCAGAAAATGACTTTGTATTAAGTTACCCCAACACTAATCCTTCTGCCTTAAGTACATTTTGAAAAGGGCAAAAGTACATTATCATGAAACTTGTTTTGTTTTTTTTTACAGAGCACAATTATATTTTTAATTACAAGAGCACAATTATATTCATTTAATGTTTCACACACTGCACTGCACTGAAGACATATACCCAGGACTAACAGTGCTGTAACAAAACATTCAGGTGCTTGGGTTTCTTCTGAGTACTGAAAATTTAATTTCATGTAGTGTAATTTATCACAAAAGTAATACTTCATAATGGCCACCCCTACTCTGACCCCCCTCGCCCAGCACATCTCATGTTTCCTTCTGGTAACCAATACAGACCTCAAATTCAAAGCTATTTTAGAACTTTCACTACACTTCAGCATCTGCACGTACTTTGTGCTTGTGTAATATTTAAACAGTACCTCACTACTCTGTAACTGCACTGCTCAACTACAGTACTACTACTGCAGACACTACTGTTACACTTGTACTTTACTTCTTATATGCCATCACTTATGTATTTCTAATGAATTCCTGGTTTTACCATCTTGTGTATTGTTTATTGTGGATACATGACTATTAATTTCTTAATCCTAGTATGATAATAAAATTACATTCATTATGTTACAGGTCAAATTGACCCGCAAATCAGCAAAAGGTCAAGTTCAAACTCATAAAATTTTATTTGAAATTCTCAGAAGATTAAGAAAGATGTGAACATCTATGAGAACATATGGTGTATATATATCGTTTTCTTCAGAGAGGGTAACCAGTATTTCGGACGGCTCAAAGTGTAAACGGATCAAATTGACCCATAATATAACGGGAGGGTTAAACTTGATTAACATTTGTGTAATGATACCACATTTATATTTCCTATAGTAAGAAACAGATTCTTTCGAGAGAGCCCTGAACCTAACCCCAGGGAACACCTTTGAGATGAATTGGAATGTCAAGTGCGAGCCAGGCCTTCTCATCCAATATGACTGAATGGGCACAGTTTCCCACATACATCCTCCAAAAACTTGACAAAAGTCTTTCCAGAGGCTGTTACAGCCAACTCCATATTAATGTCCATGGTTGTGGACTGGGTTATCCAACAATCTCAACAATGTGAGGGTCAGGTGTCCATATACTTTTGGCCAATGTGTAAGTGTATGTAGTGTATGTATAAATACAATTCCCCAAATATTAACCAATATAATGTACAATGACACCCCTAACATGTGTAAGGAATGCAAACAGTATTCTTGTATTATGATAGAGAATCTCAAATTACCACAAATTAGGCTTTTACCATAATATCAGTGTATTCAGTGAAGTTTCAGTCAGATGTCTAAGCTCTCTCTACTTCCTCTGATCTCATATGTGTTGTGATGACTCCATTAATTGACAGGCCATTAGTAGCCCTAATTGCACAGTGGGGAAACAGCGGCCGCAGTGCAGAGCGTGATCAGGACGAACCATCATTCATGCCTCAGTCAACTTCAGCTGGCACCTGCCTCCGTCGAAATGTAAATCAATCACGGCTCCATAATCTTATTACGCGGCAGCTGATGGCCTGCTCAAACAAATCATGCCCAAGACGGCAAGTCACATACACACTGCATCGGACTACACTGCCACAAAAGTCATAGGCTGCTGTGCAAAAGTCAGAGACCACCTTTGCATTTATTTCATTTCCAGTCAAAAGGCCATTAGGGTTTGACATGATGTCAGCCCACCCTTTGCAGCTATGAAAAGTCTCTGCTCTTATTTTTCCCAGAAGTGTTCCATCGAGTTGAGGTCAGGACTAAAGTTTTTCCACACCAAATTCGCTCATCCATGTCTTTATGAAGCTTGCTTTGTGCACTAATGTGCAGTCATGTTGGAACTGGAGAGGGTCGTCCCCAAACTGTTCCGGTAGCATGAAATTGTCCAAAATCTTTTGGAATTCTAAAACATTAAGAGTTAATCTCAATGGAAATAAAAGGGGCCGAACCCCCACCATAATCCCCCCTCCACCAAACTTTACACTTGGCACAATGCAGTCAGACAAGTAACATCCTTCTGGCAACCGCCAAACCCAGACCCATTCATCAGATTGCCAGACGGAGAACCGTGATACTCTAGAGTCCAGTGGCGGCATGCTTTACACCCCTGCAACCAACGCTTTGCATTGTGCTTGGTGATGTAAGGCTTGGATGCAGCTGCTCAGCCATGGAAACCCATTCTATTAAGCTCTCTACGCACTGTTCTTGAGCTAATCTGAAGAACACATAAAGTTTGGAGGTCTGTAGCAATGCACCTATGCACCTCAGAAGACTGACCCCGCTCTGTCATGTTATGTGGCTACCACTTCATGGCTGAGTTGCTGTCGTTCCCAATTGCTTTCACTTTGTTATAATACCACTGACTGTGGAATATGTAGTAGTGAGGAAATCTCACGACTGGACTTGTTGCCCAGGTGGCATCCTATCACGGTAGCATGCTGGAGTTCACTGAGCTCCTGAAAGAGATCCATTCTTTCACTAATGTTTGTAGAAGCAGTCTGTATGACTAGATGCTTGGTTTAATAAGCCTGTGGAAGTGATTGGAACACCTGAAATGATTTGTATGGGTGAGTGAATACTTTTGGCAATATAGTGTGTGTGTATATATATATATATATATATATATATATATATATATATATATATATATATATATATATATATATATATATATATATATATATATTCTTTGCAAGTTCAGTCTTGGATGTAACACAGGTTTAGACTCTCACTCTACATCTAAGAGAGTGTTGATACGTTCCAGTGCAAACGCTCTCTTTTTTATCTCTTTCCTTTTCTCAGCAGGGCTACTTGACAGCTACACATTTGTTCAGACTCATAATGTTGAGCTGTCTTGTCTCCGTAGAAGGATGGACACAGAAACACCTGTGGATCATTTCAGATCTGAAGGAAGAGTGAAGCTTCATGTTCTCCTCTGAATAAAAGACGAAAGCTTTAAGTACTGTTTATCTGATGGTGAGTTTAAGTGGTCTACCGGGTCTCTTTATGAGTCCCATTTTCAATGTGGCTTTTAATCATTTTTCTGAACTCCAGTTTTGGAATCTCCTGTTTTTTCCCCTCCATTTATGCTCCTTTGACGTTCTCCCTCTAATCTTCTCAGAATTACTTCCTTTAGCCGTTTTAGAAGGATATGAGTAAGACATCTGAAGGGTCTGAGAGCAGCTAGAACTAGTTGCTTTTACGGCTGGTTAGATGGAGTTAAAGTGGCGTCAGAGTGCACATAAGTAAACCGTGGACAAATTAAATGCTGGTAGATGTTTTATTAGTGCTTTAGGGTTTTAGTGGACGGTTTGGTTAAATGGGTTTCTTGCTTTTTATTTTAAGCCTAAAACATTAACAACCTGTACAAAATGTTAAAGGATGTTTTAATCTCTCAATCTTGTCCAGATCTGTATATATGCTCGACTGAATTCTATTGAAGATAATCACACTGAGCGCAACACATAAACGGTAAGGGGCTGGACTACATGGAGAAAGTCAAGCACTGTTTGAGGATCAACACTGAGAGATGATCATCAATGTCACATACAAACAAACAAGTCTCTATGCACTGTTGTTGTGTCTTGTTTATATAACTTATAGCTTGTATTAATCTTATTAGACAGAAGGCTCCGAGCTCACAGGAAGGTCAGGGCTTTTTGGGACCCCCGCCATATAGGGCCATATACCCTGCAGCGTTATCTTGGGAACTTCTATTTGAGAACCACTCTACACAAAAGAATGACGTAGCCAGGTCTACAAGGGCCATAAAAGACCAAGCAAGCACAGTCATCATTGGGACCAGGTTGGACCAGGTTGGACGAGGGTGTGAGAGCTCAGAGGAACATCGGTATCGCAAACCCTTCGAATAAAAAGCTTAAACCCTGGACTGGTCTCCCTCTTCATTCTGATGGCAAAAAAAAAGTTATAACACTGTTCTTGAGCTAATCTGATAATCACATGAAGTTTGGAGGTCTGTAGTGGTTGACTCTGCAGAAAGTTGAAAGCATCCACTGACCTGCTCTGTCATTTTATGTGGTTGCTGTCGTTCCCAATCGCTTCCACTTTGTTATAATATCACTGACAGTTGACTGTGGAATATTTAGTAGAGAGGAAATCCCACGACTGGATTTGTTGCACAGGTGGCATCCTATGACGGTAGCAAGCTAGAGTTCATTGAGTTCCTGAGAGTGACCCACTCTTTTACATGTGTTTGTAGAAGCAGTCTGTATGACTAGGTGCTTGGTTTATTAAACCTATTAAAGATAATCACACTGAGCACAACACATAAACAATAAGGGGCTGGACTACATGAAGAAAGTCAAGTACTGTTTAAGGATCAACACTAAGAGATGATCATCGATGTCACATACAAACAAAGAAGTCTTACCTGTTCCCGGTTGTAACATCATCCACAAAGAACCGGAAAAAAAGAGGGAAACGGGGAAAAAGAACAATTAATATTTCATCAGAAAGTGGCAGACAGTGTAAACAAATACATAAAGAATTATTTATGTGTTGCTTTTGAATAATTAAGCACATATGTTATTTACTGTTGGATGTAAATCCTGGCAAGCAGAGAAGCTCAAGTGTTGAAACATTACTAACTGTTCCATATTCAACAGTAGTGGACACGAGAAGTCAAAGTCAGAGCCGCTGGCTCAATAACTTCAGACCACCAGCGTGCTCCCGGGAGACGGCACGAGCAGATAAAAGTTTGCATCTGCGTCTCTTGAATGAAACTAGGACGCACCAGTGTTTGTTGTTTCTTGAGGGTAACTTCGGAGTTAGCAAATTAGCATGCACGCAGACGAACGCTCATCATCAAATATCCATCAAAATGGATTACATAAACTTTGAAACACTGAGACTGCAATCTGAAAGAACCTAGGATGAGTTGTAGGCATAATGAACCTTTCTTTCTTCATCCAGGGTTACATTTCACAAATTCTAGCTTGATTAGAATCTCAACTCACATCTGAACCTTTGAATCACGGTTGCTTGACAACAGTCTGGAGATACTGAAGTGGTTTTTCAGAGAAAATCATGTGGTACTGTAACCTGATCATAAACTAGATGCATAGAATGGTCAATGACTCAAAAGAGGAGCCCTTCAACAGCCGTGGAATGCAGATAAAGGTAACTATATCTTTTCTTTAAGACTGTATTAATGAAGCTAATCACATCATAGCTCGTCCTCAAACCACTAGGATGTTAGAAACCCTTATATCAGAGGTGAATCGCCTGTTGAATGACTCTAATTGCGACTCGAGCCTTGAGACTCATCAAATTTCGTCTTCAGAAAAACGAACAAACAAAACTAATTAAGTTAGAAGCACTAGCGTTAATACTGATGAGTAAAAACCTTTTGATTCCAGCCTCACTCGTTCAACCTGCCAGTTTTGCGATGTGGTTCTGCTGCACCTTATAGCTAAATAAGGTTTGCTACGGCATCAACTAATGAGCATTTATTATAGAAGAACCTTCAGTCTGATAGAAAGATAAACTTGGTGTTCAAAGGAAAGTGGCAAAACAACTTTTGGCTGGAATGGAGTTCAGACAGTAAGTGTTCAAGCTAGTTCAACAGTTAATCTAGCTGATGTCTTAGGAATTTACTGCTCACATGTCTTTAAAACATACTAAAGCATCAGGTAGATCATGTACCATGCTAGCTTACTCTGTGGAAGTTGATAACAGGACCAACACCATGCTGACTGACCAATAAAACCAGCACTAGACCACCATTACACCAGAATAAACAACCTTAAACAATATATAACAATATATGGCTTTCAAATATATAACATATATTTGCACATATGGATTTCTCTCATATCCAACCTAGATTAGTCACATAAGGACATATATGGTAGAGATCGACCGATATGGGTTTTTCTATAGCTGATGCCGATATATATATATATATTTTTTTTTTTTTGCCCGTTTTTTTGGGCCGATATCTAGAAGTTTCCGCTTTATTTGCTGCTAAATTGTCTTACTAGTAATAATTCGTGTAGTGTAGAACGTAGGACTACGATTAGAACGTAGAACTACGATTAGCCACATGTGTTTACACACAGCGGAATTTGACCTCCGCATTTAACCCATCTGTGCAGTGAAACACCCACATATACACACACTAGTGAACATACACACTAGGGGGCGGTGAGCACACGTGCCCGGAGCGGTGGGCAGCCCTTATCCACGGCGCCCGGGGAGCAGTTGGGGTTAGGTGCCTTGCTCAAGGGCACTACAGTCATGACTTGCCGGTCCCGGGGATCGAACCGGTGACCTTCCGGTCACAAGGCCGGATCCCTAACCTTCAGGCCACGACTGCCCCCTAAAACAAGTGGATGCACAACATTTCTGAACTTAACATCATTTATTGAACACTGACTTAACAAGAAAAAAATATATTTTAATAGCTGAAATAGTGTAATATACATCTCTTCATACAAGCAAGTTATTAAGCAGTACATTGAAAAATACCTCCACAGAGCAGACATGTTTGCTGCAGTTACAAAGAGCGCCTCACTTCACGCTCAGGTTTTTATCGTGTTTCAGTAAAGGATGATGAGAGAAAGAGAGAGAGAGAGAGAGAAACAGAAACAGCGTGCGCGACGAGAGTGAGAGACAAAAACAGCGCACCTCATGCGCGAGAGATATGCTTTAATGACTGTTCTCTTTACTTCTTCTTTAGTTTCGTTTGTCTCGAGTGCTGGAAGCTGAGTAATATCTGGGAAGCTCTGGCTGCTCCGGTGAGACTCGCTGTGTAACAGTAACCTATGAGTGTGTGTGTTACACTAGAGCAGTTAGCTTTAGCCTTGGAGCTAAGCAGTAAAACACCCAAAAAGTGACTGTTCACTATAAATTATTCATTTTCACTTGTTTGGCTGAACAGTTTCAAAAGTTTTGACTTGGGGTCCTTTACATGCGGCAGCAGCACGTTCCACCACACCAATATCATGGGGCTGCCCGCGGATGTGCCTGACTTTAAATCGGCCCTGCGAAACACTGATATCGGCGATATATAAAAAAAATGGCAAATATCGGCCCTATATATTGATATATTGAAATTGTATGCGCAAGTATAGCACACATGTTTAACAATATATGATAGAAAGCATTAAGCCATACATTAATTTCTCGTATATATAATGAGTCTGCCAGTGTTTGTATCAGACATATAAGACAGACAGAACCATCCATACATTATACAATCCATATATTACGCAAATGTGTTCATACATATATTCCACATATTACATATATATGAACATACATTTAGAAATATGTGCATAATTCTTCACAGCATATGTGCATATAGAGGCATATATTATATTTTGTCCACTGATCAACTCTGTGCTGTTTCTCCAGCTAGGTTCCTATACAAACTACAGACTATCCAACCATTTGAAGCTGTTTTGCCAGGAACTGAAGCAGCACGTGCAGAGATGCTCAGTCATTTCGTAAGATGTAAGAAGTGGTCCCAGCTTAACTGCTTCCGCAGACAATAATTTGGCTTGAAGAAAGACTTCAGCTCATCCCGAACCCACCCACACGAACCACATGCAAAGCCGCCTGACACTCATGCATCATTTGGGAGCAATTGGTGCCAAATTGTACGCTACCGCTCGAGCGCTCCGCGCGGACAATCAGATCGAAGACCTTTTAAATCAGGTTATTTGGGAGGGCGGTGGCATTCGAGTCCGAAAAGCAGCTGGCTGGGCCCCCTTGCGCAGCTCCCGCATGTGCGGGTAATGAAATTAGACAGCGTGGTTAGTGGCTGGGCATTGTCCTCTGCCAGCCAAGCTCCTCTCTCCCTGGCTCCCCTGAGCGGAGTTACCAGGATATTGCTAATCGCTCACAAAAGGCGGATTAGAGGGGGAGGACAATGGCGGGGTGGAATGTCAGGCCACAGCACCTGCCGAATGACACGGCGCTCTCTCCACAACCCACTCAGTTCCCTGCTACAGCAAGGGCAGCTAAGCATCAGAATACAACGAAAACACGTCAGGCTCTGTCCTTGCCAGACTCTCTGCTTATTGTTCACTCCCTTCCCTTAAAACTTGACTTTCCAGAGATGATTTTAATGCCTGCTGAATCTTTTATGCTTCATCTTTAGTAGGCTGTCCATAACCAAGGCAAGGGGAGTGGAAGAAAGATCACATTACAAGAGGAAGAATTTCTTATAGCCCATAAGAAAAGCACCACAACTCTTCTTTCTCTTACTCTTCAGGAGCTGCTGACCTCAGCTTCCCATGCAATGATGAGTCACTAAGCCCTCCAAAGTACTATCCTCTAGTCAAGCCAAGCCAATGAAAACGAAGGACCTTCTTCAATTGAGGTTAAGGGTTTTAAGGGTATCTAGTCAGCTTCCGCTCCCCACCCACTTTTTTTTTTTCACACTGCTCCGTCCTTTGGCAGACCTGCCAAGACAAGAATCAAAGCCTCTTTTATGATGGTGAAGCTTTCTTATCTTTGGTCCTCAGGAAGCTAACAGGCGGCAGCTGGTGGCCTAATTGCCACCCAGTTCTGAGAACACTGACGGAGACCCTGGTTCCTCGAGCTTGGAGAACAGCTCCCACTGAGTGGAGACGACGAGATCTGAGGACAGTTTAGCATTACGATCTGCTGACAGCGGAAGCACTCTCCAGCGGTGACAAGCTTCTGCAGTGCTTAATAAGGAGAACAACCGCTGGATTCTGTAATGGCTTAGCAAGTCTCATGATCTCCGGTGACGGGTGGGCGGATTGGCTGGCGGTTGCCTCGCTGCGAGAGACCCGGAGCTGAGATTCTGCTAAACATGGCGGAATCAAAGTGCTCCAATCTAACGTGCTCACATTTAGCCAGCTCATGAATGCCATTTATTGCCAAGATGCACCAAAAATAGCATCTCCGTCCCAAAATATGCCATGATGTCACATAGAACAAAGAGAGATATGCTGTCTGGAGAAAGGCAGAGGGGGGGAGGAAAGGGAGAGGGGAACAGATCTGATTTCATGTTTAATTCAGCAGCCTTGACTAAATCCTTGAAGGCTCCATTCGCTAGTCCCTCAAGCGCGTCCAATTTCAGACAAGCTGACTAGCGCAGCTCTCCGGGACCGGGGAGATGCCGGGCCGGCCAGCGATTTTTGGAAACCTTGTAAGCTCGGAGGTGCAGAGGATCAAATGATAGTTTATAATTTATAATTGGAGTGCGGCTGAGGTTAAAGAGGGTTACTGAATTACTGAGGAGCACTCTCGTACTTGGCAGGATGAACAATTACCTTGACTTGGGATTTGCATGTTTGGAATACGGTGGTGGAGGAAAAATGGCCCCGGTCCACCGATTACAGGCACGGTGGACGGGGAGAGGGGGGGGACGGGAGGGATGGGCGATGCAAACCCAGTCACATCTGGCGTTCGGAGAGAAGTACCACCAGCTGGTCAAATGTTCCACTCAGCGAGATAGATAAAGCCACTGTGAGACGGTGCATTGTTTGTGACTGGCCAAAACACATGGGAGCGTATTATACCCAAACACTGTGGATTCCAAAGCCTCCCCATGCTGAAATCTCTGCATGACACCGCAGGAACAAAAGTACCATGGAAACAGATGCTGTAAGCAGTGCGTTTCTGTTTTTTTGTCTCCCCCCATGCAAGTTAGATGAGGCTAACGGAAGGCTCCCCATTTTCAAGATCACATTTAAAGCCTGTTATTGTGCTCCTTGTATATGACGACGTACTAGTATCCACTATACTCCGCTAAACAGGAACGACGTCCAGGTTTTTAGTCAAATAAATAAATAAACGTGAACTCTGACACACGGTGTCTGTGTATCTTAATGCAAAGCTGGATAACGATCCTCGCACAAGTGGAAAAAACTCCCATCTGCTTTCATGTAGCCCGGTTGAAGCAGGTTTCCTCCCATAGAGCTGCTTGGTGGTAGTGTATGTTATTGGTTGATTGGAACAGGGAAGGTCAACTTCCTTGGCAGTAATTTAATGAACAATTACTTCCCCAACTGCGCCTCGTAAATTAATTACCCCGCACAGAGGGGTGACGGCGCCATAACCGGCCACCGAGGAGCGCGTGCTTCCTCATTCTCATTCCGCTCTATAAAACGGAACGTGGCGATGATCAGCGGTGAATCCAACAGGCCTCCATCCTGACAATGACTTCCAAAACAATTTGCAGGTTCTTTGGCGTTTTAGGGGGGATGAGGGGGGGATGGTATAAGACCTCTGCGCCGCGCCTTGAGGGATCGTTAATTGGACTGCAAAGTCCGCGGCCTAATTAAATAAGCGTGCAAACACAAAGCACGGCCGCAGAGCCTCTGCTACGCGGGGATGCATTTCAAACGCGCCGCAGTTAAGACGCCGATAACTCCCACGACGTTCGTCTGGCTGGAAAGCCACTCAGTCGGAGAGAGGGGTCCGCGAGTACTGAGGGGGACAGCGAAGGTCGAGAGGAAAGGAGAGAAAAGATTGTTTTCTCTGAGGAGAAGAGGTCTATCTCGCTCTCGCCGGTCTTTTCTCTCTCTCTCTTCCGATGCGGCAACTACTTAGGCGCTGCCAAGTGGAGTGTGATATTAGTGTCGTCTGCCACTTCAATTGGAAATGTAATTTTACTTGGAGATTTCAGCCTGTCATCTGGCTCCTCTGCTTCCCTTCTGGTTGTGCTCTCAGGGGGACGGTCCCAACCGAGCACCTGACTCACCTGCTGCGTGCCGAGATATCGTGCTGTGCTTTAAAAGCGTCAGATGACTGACAGGCGGATGCATCGCAGGCCGCCTTTGTTCCCTCGCCTGCGTCGTAATAGGAAGACTCTTCCTTACACGCCCAACATGTGTTCGGCTAGACGCGCAGTTATTTTGTGTCACGGCGTATATACTGAGAAAAATGACACCAACAAGCGGCTGCTCGCGTTTCCTGTTAAGCCAGGAGAGCAAATTATGCTCATGTTCAACATTCAGAATTGTAATTTTACACATCAATTTCCCCAAATCCCAACACCGGATCTAATTCCGTACATTCACACTCTGTCTGACATGCTCTGTTTGAGCTCCTGTGTCTGTAAGCCCCGCCTCCCAATGAGCTCTGCCTGGTCAGCATGTCCACTCAGCTCTGATTGGTCAATTGCATGCTGCCCCCACACTGTTGTGATGTTTCTTACAAAGCCGTGAGTTCCTCAGTATCAGTTTAAGCCAGAGTTTCAGAGTTTGATTATGGAAGTCAGGCAATAAGGATTGTGTTACGAGATGATGTCACATCATAACAGAGGACAAAGCAGGAATTCCAAAGAGGCGTTTCAGGCAGCCGAGGAAAGTGGTTTCTGTGGGAGAGAGTTTCTCCCTCTGGCGTGTACTTCAGGATTTATAACTTAGCAGAACACTTCCATGCATTAAACACTAAAGGAAAGGGAAACCCAGAAAAGCATAGTAGATAATATTAGATTCTCCCTGTTGTTTTTAAATTATGTAAGAACAAAAAGGAAGCAGAGGTTTTGTTGCTATAAAGATATAATCAGTTTGATATAATGTTCTTCAGCTCTCAGCTTTAAGTATCTTCACTGGTTTAAAGAGCATCATTTTGAACAGTTTACTGACATAAGCACACACTGAAACTCTTCCGGCCCAAAATCTGCTTTAAACAGTTGAGAGGCTGGAGTGTTGATAAGATGCTGGCAGCAGTGGGGCAAAATGTGTGGACGTTATTCCAATATCTACATGTGGGATGCTAGTTTCTTTAAGATAAACGTGATCAGACTGAATTTAATTATTTTATTAATTTAAAAATTAAACCAAGATTCTACATAATTCAATGGCTGTGAGTGTGGTTTGTTGTGAAGGTCGCTGTTCTAAAGAAACAGTTTACAGTGTTGGTGATAGGAACCAGACGTCCACGTCTAAAAGCTTATCTCTTATAGGTTATGAATCTGTTTCCTGATGCTTGATTTTTACACAGCTTTGTGAAAAAGTTATGGTTGTGTTTTAATCTATTTATTCCAGCCCGTTCTTGCTGGAGGGCTACATGCAAAAACAAAAGCAGCCCCCAAAGAAAATCTTTTATTTCAGATTTCTGGGCATTTTAACGTCATTAACGTTACACGTAAACACTCAGAGGACACGTGTAGGTTCATGGGTGGTATTTTTCTTTTCCGCATAGGTATAGATTTACATCACAAGCAAGTATTTGCGGCTTGTTGTTTGCTCAGGACGTGTCCAGCGCGGGGAAATCCGAGAGGCAAAGCATTAAATGCTGCGTCACCAATCAAAATATGCAGCACACCGCACAGGCACAACAATTTTAGAGGCTCCGTCTTGGCTGAGCGTCCGACTCCAGCCGGCCCACCCTCCTAAGCATTTGGCTTGGGAATCCTGCCCAGTGTGTATAACAGTAGACAGCGAAAGGGAAATATAATTAAATGAAGCCGAGTCATTGTGGTGGCTGTTAAATTATGCAGTGAAAGCATAAACGCAGCAGGGCCTGCAGACACGGAACTGAGCATGGCTCTAATTGCTGCGGCCCAAGCGGATAAAGTTTCGGGCCGGCGAGGTGGGGGCTATCAATTCTGCCATAGAAATCGATGCGCGACCGGACCTCAGAGAGTCCCGGCTCGCCTTAATGGAGCTTTTGCCCAATCTCGGGTCACGTGGCTTGAGATGAGACACTTGCACGTCCCGCCTCAAACCAGGAAGAGCCTACTCGAGAGAATTTGACGACCCGCTGGAGAAGTGCTGAGGTAGAAGGGTCTTTTTCCACTCGTGAGACGGGGTACTTTTGACCACCACAGCATAAGAAGCAGTTTCTCCTTTGTCTCCGATTCAGAACCAGGCAGACTGAATGAAGGTCTCACTGTCTGTAACCACATCATAGCACTGAGCACTTCATATACATGCACGCTTGATGTAAACTGGGATATACAGCTCAATCCTATTAGTCATTAAAAGCCACGGAGCGTGTGGTTTGTGCTCTCTTCTGCTCAAAGCTGATCTAAGGCTGACTAATCAATCTAGTTGCATGTTGCACATGACTGCTGTGCAACTTGACAGTTACACAAAGAAAAAAGAAATATCCAAATGTTGCACGCAACATTCAGTTATTAGAGTATTAGCCCTTTAAAACCTGAACCACGAAACAATGGCCTGATAATTCTAATTCTTTCAAAATTGAGTGTTTATTAGATATTAGATCAATAATAATAATAATAATATAAGATAATCTTCTTCTTTCGGCTTATTCCCTTCTACAGGGGTCTCCATAGCAAGTGAACTCGCATACTACTACAAAGATTGTAGTAGAAACACTGCTGTGCAATATGGAACAATGTTCTTTTCTAAGATAGAAATTACCGAGTAAACATTGAAAATAATATATAAATAATCTATAAATAATTTATAAAGGGTTAAAACAATGTTTTCATTCAAACTGCAAAAAATTCCAATTGCACCCATTATGGTACAGAACGAAACTTAAATATGCTAAGTGTTTATTATAATAATAATAATAATAATTATTATTATTATTATAATTATTTTTATTATTATTGGATGGCTTTCCCATTCTGAGCTGTTCTGTGTGTGGAGTATTATTGCCCTTCCTGACACAACCCTTGCCACGCACACTCACACCTACGGGCAATGTAGAGTGAGCGATCAACCTAACATGCATGTGTTTGGACTGTGGGAGGAAACTGGAGTACCCAGAGGAAACCCACTCAAGCACGAGGAGAACATACACACTCCACACAGAACAGCACGGACCGAGAAAGCCATCCAATAATAACAATAATAATAATAATAATAATAATAATACATTTTATTTAATAGGCGCCTTTCTGTCACTCAGGAACACCTTACAAAAATAGCAAACAATAATTAGATAATAAAAAAAGAATATACAACATTAAAAAAAGTTCAATCAAATGGAAAAGGCAGTCTTGAAGAGATGGGTTTTGAGTGTGGACTTGAATAGTGAAAGTGAGTTTATATTCCTTATCTGAGATGGTAAAGAATTCCAGAGCTGGGGAGCAGAGCGACTGAAAGCTCTACTCCCCATGGTAGTGAGACGAGCAGAGGGGACAGTCAAATGGATGGAAGAGGCTGATCTAAGGGTGCGAGAAGGAGTAGCAACGTGGAAAAGATTGGAAAGATATGGTGGAGAGAGACTATGAATAGCCTTGAATGTAAGCAGAAGGATTTTGTAATCAATGCGGAATTTCACTGGAAGCCAGTGGAGCTGTTGCAGAACAGGAGTGATGTGATGAATGGATGGTGTTCTGGTGATGATACGGGCAGCAGAATTCTGGACCAGTTGAAGCTTATGGAGAGATTTGTGAGTAAGACCTAAAAGGAGAGAGTTGCCATAATAATAATAATAATAATAATAATAATATAAAACACTTAGCGAGTTTCGTTCTGTACCACAATTGGAATTTTTTGCAGTTTGATTGAAAGCATTCAGAACGCAATGTTTTAACCCTTTCTAGATTATTTTAAATGTTTACTCGAGTAATTTCTAGCTTAGAAAAGAACATTGTTCCATATAGCACAGCAGTGTTTCTACTACAATCTTTAGTTCTCCGCTAACCTTTAGAACAAAGTGTGGGTTTGAGCTCATTTCTAAAAGCAGCTCAAACAGAGATACAAACACCACAAAATGTTAAATGCTGAAGAACATTTCAGCTTCTAAATGAAGTGATGCCACATTCACGCTACATTCACTTTTCCAGAATCAGATCTTATACACCATTAAAACATCCATAAAACCATCATTTCATGGACCTTCATCTCCAAAATCAGCTCAAACAGATTCCAGCTGTGAGTGAAAGCATTTGCTCAATCTTAGCTCCTGAAATGTGCGATGGAGAAAATCCATGTTCTCCTTTGACTTTTCCTCAATAGAAACGTCAAAACATGTCACAGTACGTCCATTCTGTGTGCATTAATGTACCCGTATGTTAAGTATTTAAGTAAAAATCTATATAAGTATAAACGTTCAAAAAGCTGTTACGGTTAGGGCCTACTGGACGTCTTGCTCATGCTTTTCCTAGAAGCACACGTTCATCACGGACTGCATCTCACTCTCGCCGTCTGTAATCATTTTATCCGGTATTCCAAATTAATGTGCAAAATGAATGGGCGTCAAGAGGAGAAAACAAATCTCACTACGTAGATCGCGATAACAGCAGGCTAATAAAGAAGAATAAACGATGGCACAAGCTGCCATTTAAACAGCTGTTAGTATTAGCCGGCTAGTTAGCCCAGCTGTTTACGGAGACGTCAGCTTTGACAAACTCACATTTAGCTCGGTCTCCTTTCCACGTGCCCAGCAACCCGTCTTCTGTTGTATCTTCCTATCGACCGATTTGGTTCAGTCAATGACTTGGAAGCAAAGGCCACTCGACAGTACGCAACTCAAGTGCAACTTCATTTCAAGCAACCTCGTTTCAAGCAACTAAAGTTGCCCCCAGAGTTTCGCTGTGTAAAGCCAGCTCAAGCATGTGGAGAATTCAATTAGAACCAACTAAGGCAGCACATGCCACAGGAGCCAGGAGGCCAGGTCAATACAGCCCATTAAGACAGCATTCAGAGAATTAGCAGCCTGATTCCAGTGTTTGCCACCTACAGCAGTCGATGTAGCACTCCCGGAGACTGCCCCAGCACAATGGAGAGAGAGAGGAGCTCTAATCGGCAGACAGTTAACATTTACTTGCACTTGTAGCCTGTCATATTGTGGGTGGCTGACTACTTGAGGACTATTCACTCTCCATAACACTATCTTCAAGTGCTTCATAGGTTGATTCAAACGGGCAACTTCTGAAGGACTGAAAAGGTCAAAACGGATTTGGGCTGCGGCAAAGAAGTTATAATGGGATGTCTTGGATGTTCCCGCTATCCTTTTGCGTGCACGGACCCCATGCAGACCTTTCAACAGTTTTTTTGCCGTGCGCCTTGCATCACACGTCTTTAGTTTACCTGTCTTGGTAAAGGAATCAGGAATTAATGAATGCAGCTTTATAGCTTTTCTTACACATTTCACTTAATGTGCAATCATAAGCAACTCAGCCATCATGTGCACCACCCACCTGAGTGAGCGAACAGTCAGTCTGCACCACTCTGCTCTGAAGATGTGAGGAGTTGTGGAGAGGGGGAAGACAGCTCGTCTGTTGTGTGGGGGTGTATTATAACGACAGGACAGAATGGGGTTATGGGGTCATGGACAGCTAGTCACAATACTGTACCTTTCTGGATCTACTTTTTTCCATGAGATCATAGCTAAAGGATATAGAACTACATTTTCATTACTAACTCACGTTCACTAGAGGCAGCATTTATGAGGTAGGTGCAGTAACAGAAATGCAATAAGAGGTCCTATTAGTGCTTGAAATTATTAGTGAAAAATTATTGCATTAAATAGAAACTAGACACTTGCGTTCCTGCAGGAATGTGGAGGTCTGAGAGCAGTAGCTGTTCACTGTCGGAAAAGATAACATACCACCTAAAAAAGTGTTCTAAAAATCTGCTAATGTAATTATTAATTACATGAATAACATGACAAGTTCTGATTGATTATATACAATATATATATATATATATATATATATATATATATATATATATATATATATATATATATATATATATAGTGTCCACAGTGTCTCCAATGCTTATCTCTAGTCTATAGCGTTTTTAATGCTTGTCTCTAGTCCATGGTGTCTTTATTGCTTGTGGCTAGTCTATAGTGTCTTTACTGCTTGTCCCCAGTCCATAGTGTCTTCAATGCTTGTGTCTAGTCCATAGTGTCTTTACTACTTGTGTCTAGTCCATAGTGTCTTTACTACTTGTTCCTAGTCCATGGTGTCTTTATTGCTTGTGCCTAGTCCATAGTGTCTTTACTGCTTGTGTCTGATTTATAGTGTCTTCAATGCTTGTGCCTAGTCCATAGTGTCTTTACTGCTTGTCTCTAGTCCATAGTGTCTTTACTGCTTGTGTCTGGTTTATAGTGTCTTTACCACTTGCTCCTAGTCCATGGTGTCTTTAAAGCTTGTCCCTAGTCCATAGTGTCTTTACTGCTGGTCCCTAGTCCATAATGTCTTTACTGCTTGTGTCTAGTCCATAGTGTCTTCAATGCTTGTGCCTAGTCCATAGTGTCTTTACTACTTGTTCCTAGTCCATAGTGTCTTCAATGCTTGTCTCTAGTCCATAGTGTCTTTACTGCTTTGTGTCTGGTTCATAGTGTCTTTACTGCTTGTGTCTAGTCCATAGTGTCTTTACTGCTTGTGTCTAGTTTATAGTGTCTTTACTGCTTGTGTCTAGTCCACAGTGTCTTCAATGCTTGTCCCTAGTCCATAGTGTCTTTACTACTTGTTCCTAGTCCATAGTGTCTTTACTGCTTGTGTCTGGTTCATAGTGTCTTTACTGCTTGTGTATAGTCCATAGTGTCTTTACTGCTTGTGTCTAGTTTATAGTGTCTTTACTGCTTGTGTCTAGTCCACAGTGTCTTCAATGCTTGTCCCTAGTCCATAGTGTCTTTACTGCTTGTGTCTAGGCCAGTGTCTTAAACGCTTGTAACTAGTCTACAGCCTCTTCAGTGCTTGCAACAATAGGTGTTCAATATGTACTTTCATAGGAAGAAAAATAAATGAATAAATAAACAAACAGGACAAATGGTGTTCTGCTTAATCTATAGTGAATTCCATATAGACAGAAATTCAGGATTAACAAAAATAAAAGGTTTGTCCTCACAGCTGAATGTTAATGCGAAAGCATAAAGGAAACAACAGAAGTCCTTCCTTTTGCTGTTCTTGCTAGCGTTCTTACATAAACATCCAGTAAGAAGTTAATGAGCCCATTCTTTCTGATACAAGTTGTTTCGATAGGGCTATTTTTTGCCTTCTAAATTGAACACAGTATTGTAAACATTAACCAGACACAAAATAAATTTCAAAAGCACATTAATGTTTTATTTAACTTTATGCATATCTGTATATGATACTGTTTGTTTAAAGTGACCAGAAATTGAAAGGTAATTGACTATTGTCTATAGTGTCTTCAATGCTTGTCCCTAATCACTAGTGTCTTTAAAGCTTTTCCCTAGTCTATAGTGTCTGTAATGCTTGTCCCTAGTCCATAGTTTCTTCAATTCTTGTTCCTAATCAGTAGTGTCTTTAAAGCTTTTCCCTAGTCTATAGTGTCTTCAATTCTTGTTCCTAATCAGTAGTGTCTTTAAAGCTTTTCCCTAGTCTATAGTGTCTGTAATGCTTGTCCCTAGTCCATAGTTTCTTCAATTCTTGTTCCTAATCAGTAGTGTCTTTAAAGCTTTTCCCTAGTCTATAGTGTCTTCAATTCTTGTTCCTAATCAGTAGTGTCTTTAAAGCTTTTCCCTAGTCTATAGTGTCTGTAATGCTTGTCCCTAGTCCATAGTTTCTTCAATTCTTGTTCCTAATCAGTAGTGTCTTTAAAACTTTTCCCTAGTCTATAGTGTCTTCAATCCTTGTCACTAGTTCCTAGTGTCTTCAATGCTTGTCCCTAGTCCATACTGTCTTTACTGTTCGGTGAGTTTTTCTCTTTGTTATTTTTGACTAACTAGAGATAAAGCATTACTTTACCTTGGGGTGGCACTCAAGCAGATTATATCACCCTGTTGGTCTTTCATAGCTTAGCAACTGTAACTACGGCTGGGATATCTCTAAAAAACTGAAAGATGTAGTATATTCATATTTCCCAGGAGTTCAGTGGAAAGGGTAAACTGTTACTCATTTCTCAAACCGAACACAGAAGAGGAGACGCTCAGATCTCAGTTAGATCTCAGTTAATGTGTGGAAGAGCGCATTTCCATAATGCGTTTCCAAAAGAAGAATTGTTCATCCAAAATATTTTTGCTACTGAACCATTAGCACCGCTATAGTGAGTAAGTGAGTTATCAGCCAGCCAACGCTGGAACATCGAGCCAACATGGGACCCCTCCAACTACCAGGGGGTATTTCGCACACTGGTTACATACTATGCCAGACTATTTAAAAACAAAAGTGAATCAGATTCAAATTTCCATGACATGGGCCCTTTAAGAATCCCAGAT
Source organism: Megaleporinus macrocephalus (assembly GCA_021613375.1). Classification (NCBI taxonomy): domain Eukaryota; kingdom Metazoa; phylum Chordata; class Actinopteri; order Characiformes; family Anostomidae; genus Megaleporinus; species Megaleporinus macrocephalus. Next base: position 19,301,974 of record CM038726.1, read on the forward strand.
CCATGATTTTGTGGGCTTTCGCAGTTGAATCAAAGCATATCTTATTAGCCTGTCGCACATCTGACAACTGTCATGATGATAAATGCCATTGCCACAAAGTAGCTCTTTGCAAATTGAATCCACGGCCTTCCCTCGACAAATAACAGCTTTCTCAATTCACACTCTTCTTGTAACCGCCACACTGAGGTCACTGACCCCTGGGGTCATGATACGCGACTCCATTTACAAACCACATTTTGCTCCGCTTTGTGACAGCAAGCAGCCGGGGCGAGGCGGAAATTCATTTGTTTCTCTAATTCAATTGAAACCCGAGTCTTGTTTTTTTTTTTTTTCTTCTCCGCACCAAGACTGCCATTTGGACTCCATCACAGCCCAGGCTTAAGTAACAGCTGGGCCGCTGTACCTCGTCAGCAAAGAATTTACATCGTCTTCCACTGACGGATAGGGGACCTTAATGGCACGGGCGCGTTTGCCTTTTGAGCCAAAACTGCATTAGCTTTCAAAGACAGAGCCTGTCGCTGTGTAAATGACATAAAACAAATTAGTTATTACCAGCGCTGTACATAAACGAACCAGACTCTCTGAAAAGGACGTCACGCGGCTCCTGTCTTCGTTGCAATATGCCGCGCTGTAAAGAGACGCAACGGATTTGACAGTGTGAATACATTAGTCAGGCGCATGTGAATGGACTTGTTTTATCACCAATTTCCTGACTTCAAAGAGCGCCCCACATAGAACGGGTTACTGGCCACGGCTTGGCGGCTTGAGCATGTTGCTGCTTGCAGAACATCACCTACAGCCTCACATTTCCCTCAGCCACTTCCATAAATCAACAGCGAGGTGCAAAAACACTCACAAATCGCTTCCATCCGCTGCCGGACCCCCTTAAAACCGAGGGTTAGGAATGTCAAAGCCCATTTTAAATAGGCCCATGTCTTATTTAGTTCTAGTTGATTTTCCCCCCTGAGGAGCACTTTGTGTGGGTTTATGTACCAAAAACAGTTAGAGTTCATTTGCATTCGCTGGTTGCGGCTACCTTGCCTGTAGGACTGATATGACCTTTTCACTGGCTGCACTGTGCACCTTATTTTAGGAAGCCGACCTGATTGAGTGGGCGGAGCTAAACAGCTGCAGAATGAGTAGGTCATTATTTGTGAATTAATTGGCTTTGTAACATCACAAACTCTTCTATATGTTGACTGTGTGGACTGGAGCGAAGGCTAAATATTAATATTTAACCCCACATAAAATACAGTACATATTCCAGCTCACGTTTTAGCCCAACTGAAGCAACAACGGAGCAACAGGAATGAAACAGCAGACTGTACAGGAGCATGACTTTCTAGGCGGTGAAGACGATGTTGGTGCTTTTTATAACCTTTCCCAGGAACTGGACTGTCAGTCGTGGCTGATGTTCCTCTGTAAATGAAGCTGAGTTTGGCTTCCTATTCACCAGCTTCTCAATCAAATGTTTCATTCCACCTTAAATGCTACAGCCTGTACAGGCACCATTTAAGGTGGAACTGAAAATCTGCAAAACAAGGGGCCAAGTAGGAAGCCAATATCGTTCCAAGTGATTTAGCAGTAAAGCTATTAACAAAGCTAAAATAAGACAACTAGAGCAAATAAAATAATAAATAATAAGAATTCCCAGAGGCTTACTTACAGGAAGAAGCAGGTTCCAGAGAATACTCTCACACAGGTACAGAGAAGGGTCATATTCTATACCTTTTCTAGGGGGTGATTTACCCAGCACAGTATACAGGAAGATATATTTTCTTTTCAAACATTCTCAGATTTCTTCCTTAATTTACATGGTTGCATGTCATTTGTCATTCTCTCTAAGCTACTGCTGAGTTTGTATCTTATCTCTGTCTGAAACACTTTATTCTTTCTCTATGAGTTTATTCTTTCTCTATGAGTTTATTCTTTCTCTATGAGTTTATTATAAAATAAATATCAAACTATCCGGAAAAGGAGGGCCCCCAGTCTGCTATCAACAAGTGGAGATGCTCACGAAAAGGCTAGTGTTACTTTATCAGACCATACTTCTGCCTGGTGCGTTCTCAGGCCTCAGGGTTTCAAATCTACATAGCCCGCTTTCTGTTTAGTACACATTAAACTGTGCATATCTATTTCTTAATTTTTAGTTACATCACTATGTATCTTTATATCTAACACTCTTTGGGTTTTTTGTTAATCTAAAAGTTCCATCACCAACTTCAGCTCCCACATCTTTAACAAGATCCCAGAAAAGTTGTTAGTTTGCTGTGCACATTGCACTCCAGACAGTTTCTCAAACGGTGTGCTATATCAGGCAGCTCCGCTCAGCACTGAGCACTGATGAGACTGAAGAGAGGAGCAGTTCCACCTTTATTAGTATCACAACCCCAACAGTAACAGCAGTGATCACTTCACGCTGGCTGAAGCAGATCATCTTAAACGGAAAGTTTCATAGCAACTTTAATTCCTCACTGAAGTTCTCATACCATGATAGGACTAAACCATAGGCTATAAATGGGTGTGTAAACCTGCATCTGGTTATTTTCACCCCAAACCAAAGTCACATACCTTCTATGTAAACTTCAGAGAACCAAACTTAGTCAAGTTTTTACCAGCATATCTGATACATACAATTTTCCACACAAGTGGTCTGAATTTCAAAGTCCTGAAGAAGCCAAAATAATAATAACAGTGCTGCGAACAAGCTGGCACTGTCTGCATGCTGAACTGACATTAGAAGACTAGCAATTTCATAAAAACACACCATACAAGCCAGCAAGCCTTGCCAAGCATTACGTAGCTTTGGCTGTAGCAGACAATAGTGACATTGGTTGGGAAATGTACACAGAACCCAATGTATGGGCTTCGGTGCAGTTTTGTATACCACTGGACACCACAGGAGAACTCCCATAGAGAAAACCAGCAAAATCCACAGGTGTTTTTGTCCATCCTTCCACTGTGAGAGGGCAACTCAACCGAAAGGATGTGAAGCTGTCAAGAAGCACTTACTGAGAAAAGGAAAGAGATTAAAAAAGAAGAAAAGTTGAATTTAAAAAAGAAGCTGTTGGTGTTCTTAGAACAATGGTCCATTCTACTGACCAGACCTTAACATGACTGACTGAAACTATTTGGGATTAATTGAATTGTAAAAAAAACATAAAATGCAGCAAACGTCTAAGACTAAATTTTTTGGTTCTGCATGCTGAACTGACATTGGAAGACTGGCAGTATCACCAAAACACAGCCTTGCCAAGCATTACATTGATTTGGCTGTAGCAGACAATTGTGACATTGGTGGGGAAAGGTACACAGAACACAGTGTATAGACTTTGGTGCAGTTTAGTTTACTGCTGGACACCACAGTAGAACTTAGAACACAGTAGAACAGCAGAACTCAAAAAATTCCCATAGAGAAAACCAGCAAAGTTCTTAATATGGGCATGTCGCCAACTTTAGAATGAAGACACGGCATCTGAGGCCTGTGAAAAATGTCCTGCTCGCGACATTTCCACAATAATTTTTACACTTCTCAAACTTTTAGCCCCAAGTGTACTTCACATTTCAAATAAGTGCCATGAATAAAAACATTCCTTCAGACTTGATTTTATCTCTCCACAAACTGAAACTAAAGCAGAAACTCAGGTCTGGGTGAGGAGGGTTTGTTTTTGAGGAACACAGGAGTACAGTTCCTCAGTTATAATGGGTTACGGTTGCCCTATCAGTTCACATGTCGAGGGATGATAAATGCACAATATTATCCATTACAGAGAAGCAAGGTCTTTCTCTGCTAAACCCAGCTCCACTGCCAGAGCAGAAATTGAGTCTGGGTCAATGGAAGGGAATAAAACCACTGCCCCCCCACCATACAGCACTTCTTCAGGGTTACTGTTCTTTACGTCTAAGTCATCTCTTCCAGCTGTGGATGCGCAAAAGCCTATTTAACTGCAGTTGGATCTCAGACGATGAAATCAGATTACAGACCATTAGACATGTAGTCATTACTGTCGTTTTGCTACACTGTCTGAATGCTTTTCAATGCAGTTCTACTGTTTGAAGATAATCCAGTGTTTTCTCAGCTACTATTACAGAATGACATAGATACCTTTGCATAGTAATTTATTTAGTTTACATTCCATTTACATTCAGTGCTGACGGATTCGAGGCTGCATCTCTGAGTAAGTTTGGACGGCTTTCCTTTCCCAAACAAGACTGTATACTCAGTACCTGCTCATCCAGTCTAACGGTAATATCACAAATAAGGATTATAACTGTACAGCTGCACATGAACACTCTGCCACCCGTTTAGCATCAAACAAGGCCATGAACATGTTTATGTAATGTATCAGATGTACATTATTGTGCCAAAGTTAGAGACCACCCATCCTTAATTTCCTTTTTAGTAAAAAGCTTATTCTTTTTTCTGAGAATATTAGATATTCGATAATCCACTTGTACACTCACGTACACGAAACTGGAACAAGTCCAAAAACTGTGGTTTTACTGATAGTTTAGGCCAGTCCAGATTTAAACACTATAGTGAAAATACTGTCTTACATTAAACACGAACTGACAAGCTTGGTGTTTGGCAATGCTATTCAACTGTTTGAAGCCATTAGTGCTGAGTTGAACAATATATTGTGTTTACTCACAAATCTTTCCTATTCAAAGAAATGAAGGGATGACATTTCCATACTGAGTCACTTTATCTGTTTGTTTAATGATTTGTCGTTAAGACCATTGAAAGCTTATTGTTTTGAGTAGGATAGTAAATAAAAAAAACTGAACTTACTATCCAAATTTCCAGAACCAGAGTTCAAAAAGCCAGAGTTCAACATTTTTTTTCCAATAATGGGATTGGCTTCATATAATTTCTTATTTGATTGTAAATTCCTGTCGTTTTGCCATTTTTCCTTGATATATGAATTTATGGTAGGTTTGATGTCCACTGGTGGGATCTAGTACATTGGATCTGGTATGTATGTAGCCTTATTTTCTGCTTGATCTGCTCTCTCTCGTTGCCCAGGAGCCTGCAGTGTCCAGGTATCTGTATACCTGGTCTTGTTTTATATAAAGAAAACCAAGGAAGATATTTCCATACTAAGTCACTTTATCCATTTGTTTAATGATTTGTCGTTAAGACCATTGAAATATGTTTTGAGTGTATATGAAACAGGAAAGTCAATGGATAGTAACATTTATAAAAAACTGAGCTTACTATCCAAATTTCCAAAACCAGAGTTCAAAAAACGAATAATAAGATACAGAGAAAACGGAATGTCCAGAAGACCTGGCAGACCACCGCAACTGTCACCATCACATGAACAGCACTGCAGCTTTCATTTTAGAGGGAAAAAAATCAAGCTCCACTATTCCTCAGATCTGAGACAATCCACAGGTGTTTTTGTCCATCTTTCCACTGTAAGAAGGCAACTCAACCGAAAGGATGTGAAGCTGTCAAGAAGCACTTACTGAGAAAAGAAAACAGATTAAAAAAGAACATTTCAATTTAAAAAAGAAGAAGTTGGTGTTCTTAGAACTATGGTTCATTCTAGTGACCAGACCTCAACATGACTGACTGGGACTATTTGGAATTACTTGCATTGTAAGAAACATATAAACTCAGCAAATGTCTAACACTGAACTTTGGAGGTGTGGAAAAATAATCCCTGTAGGTTTCTTTGAAAAACATCAGTCTCCTGAAAACAATAGAAGCTGTAAGGCCTTGAATTGCTTCTCACGGTCCGAGTAATCCAACAGAAAATGACAGAGAACAACTAAATATAATATCATTTTCCAGTACTTAGTGTGTCAATCCTTTACCTTTAATCATTAGGGTAATCATTCTGTACAATTTTCTGTTTAATAAATGTTTTTTTAGTTTTTTTTAAACTCCTAATGGCCATTCTGAGTAAAAGTGAAATAAATGAAAGGTGGTCTCTAATTTTTGCCAAAATCATTGGATTTTCTGTAGGGAGTGTGCACGTTCTGAGTGGGTTTTCTCCCACACGTCCAAACGCATGCATGTTAGGTTGATTGGTCACTCTGCATTGCCTGTAGGTGTGTGTATGAGTCAATGTTGGCCATGCCATGGACTGTCATGGTGTACCCCGCCTTCACTCGATGATGCTGGGATTGGCTCCAGTGACCCCAACTAGATAGATAAAGCACCAGATAATGGATGGATGGATGTTTAGGGTTGAAGACAATCAGGTATCAGAGTCTGACTGACCAAAACAAATTGCTTCTGTTTTGTCATTAGTTAATTTTAGGACATTTCTGGACATCCAACATTTAATATCTTAGAAACAGTCATACAAACCCAAGTGGAAGCGTGTACAAGGAAAACAATAGAGGACCCAAAACAGAGCCCTGAGGTACTCCACAGGTAAGTTATGCTGAGAAGGAGGAGAAATTTAGCAAATTAGCCATGTAGCTAAACCTGCAGCGTACTTTATTGTCTTGTATGTGATTATCAAATATTGGAAAATTATATGATCCATTGCACTTCAATTTTCATTGTAAAGGTTTGATGGTGATGAACAATTAGAAAAGCTTCTAAAAGCTTAAAGAAAAAGAATGAGCAGTATTACACAACTGGGTCACAGTTTGAGTAACGTGTTTCTTTCATGACATACGCATTTAGGCAACATGCGTCCAGAGAAATGTATTAATAACAGCACAGAGGCCGTATTAGATATTGGCACATACTCAAGTTGCAATATTAATCACTTTTGGTATCAGACATATAAAAAAAACACTAATAATAACACATCTCCTGTACTCAAAACACAACTCTGGTAGCAATTAAAAATGTAGAATCTGCAGAACTTACAGACTTGTTTTAACACTGCAATAAATGATATGCTGGCAAGCGAAATTATCTAAAATCTATTTGACAGATCCACGATCATACAAACTATACTCAAGCCCATTTCTTATACCATGCAAATATAACTGAGACGCATTCATATAATGAACCGTAGCAAAATACCCTGGCGGCAGTTAATAAAAAAAAGATAAATTATTATTAATAGTAGTAGTAGTATTAAATAAGCCTGCATCACCAGCAGTACCGGCAACATGTAAGGCCTTCTTAGCAATGTGAGACCACTTTAAAAAAAAAAAAAGTACTGACTCCCCTAAATTACACCGTCGGGCACTCTGAGACTGAGACTCGGCAACTGATAAAGCACTTTTCTCAATAGTATTATATCAGGAAGACTATATACACCCAGAGAAAGGTGCGGCGTCTCCTGAGGCCTACTGCATCATTTAATACAAAGTGATGTTTTACTACAGCAGCACTTTTTACATGCATTCATTTCACAGACCTCTTTTTTATTACTCACAGGCTCAACTTCAAAAGCTTTCAGGGAAATAACAGACACAGATAGCATGCAATAACATTCTTCACGGTACTCAACCTGGCATGGAGCCTACAGCTGCTCACACGCAGCCTCTGAATTAAAGACAATGCTACAAAGAGGGAGAAGAGTGAGACTGCTATTTTAGCTGTCTTGGCTAATATCCTATTTCAGAAGATTTGTTGCCCTTAATGTGCGGTTAGGCTGTACAATCTATGGTTTGTCAATTATTATACTGCTTTGCTGCGATATTGGCGTTTGCAATACCGATATCCATAGTAATACTGCGACTATTAGATTTAGGGCTTCTATTTGGGCCACAAATATCAAGCCTTAACTCCAAAAAGCAATTCAGTGATGGTCTGTTGGTGCCAAACTAGCATTGGCTCACATGAGTGCGTTCTGAAGTTAAAGTTGAACTTTAGAAGTTAACTTCTTGTTCTAATTTTCTGTTCCACCTTAAATGGTGCAGGAGTTAAGTTTTGGAGCATCTAGACCTTGGAATGTAACCGCTGCTGTGTTTAATGTTAAGTCAAGTCAAGTCAAGTCAAGTCAATTGTTTGAAAGACTGTAGAAGCCAACCAAAGTCAAGATGATATAAAACAGTGAAATACAAACTGTGGCGTAACCAAAAACATTAAAATTGAATGTTCAAATATAACCTGGACAAAAGAAGAGATAAGACCACTTAAAAAGAAAAGGCCTGAGAATAAAGGTAGGTTTTCAAGTTTAACCTAAAGGCATCAATGGTGTATAGTATTCTTATACTGTATATGGCTATTCCACCATTTAGGGGCAGCTACAGAGAAAGCTAGGTCACCTTTCGGTTCTGGTCGAGAATGCAGAGTGGCTAAAAGCAACTGATTGGAAGATCTTAAAACATGCGAGGGTGAATATGGCCCTAAGAAGTCAGATATATAGGTTGGGGTAACACCATTAAAATCTTTAAAAAGCACCATTAAAACCTCAAAATCAACTCTATGACCAGTAAAGAGAAGCTAGTAGAGGCGTGATGCTGTATCTTTTCCCGGTTCCTGCTAAAAGCCGAGATGAGATTGTGGACCAACTGCTAACATGATGAAGCCAACTGAGCGATTCCCACTTATAAGGAATTGCAATAATTGTAATAAGCTGTGATGTAATAAAAGCATGGATGACTATTTCGCTCCTTAAATGATAGAATGGATTTTAGCTTGGCAATGATCCTGAGTTGATATGATACCAAGATTCCTGATATGATTTTGTATAAAACAGTGGTGTAGTGTTAGCACTGTCGCCTCACAGAAAGATGATTTGGGTTCGATTCCCGGTCCGGGCCATTCAGTGTGGAGTGTGCATATTCTGAGTGGGTTTCCTCCCACACATGTGTAGGTGTGTGTATGAATGTTGGCCATGCCATGGACTGTCCATGGTGTACCCGCCTTCACTCGATGATGCTGGGATTGGCTCCAGTGACCCCAACTAGATAGATAAAGTTCCAGATAATGGATGGACGGATGTTTAGGGATGAAGACAATCAGGTACAGAGTCTGACTGACCAAAACAAATTGCTTCTGTTCTGTCATCAGTTAACTTTAGAAAATTTCTGGACATCCAGCATTTAATATCTTGGAAAGTCATACAATCCCAAGTGGAAGCGTGTACAAGGTAAACAATAGAGGACCCAAAACAGAGCCCTGAGGTACTCCACAGATAGGTTATGCTAAGAAGGAGGAGAAATTTAGTACATTAGCCATGCAGCTAAACCTGCAGCGTACTTTATTGTCTTGTATGTGATTATTACCTTATTGCGCTACAACACATTTCGAGTGTTGGCTCGTTAGAAGTGGCGTCTGAAGCAGATCATTCAGCTACCTCAGACGAGGACGTGTTTCTGCACATTATTCAGCTCATAAAGTACATCACCAGAGACGTTATAAAGGAGGACACAGGCTGGAAAATTAACGGGAAAGCTCGTAACACTCAACACCGCACCTTTTTATGGAGTATCTCCCCCTCGGTGTGAAGACATGCATGTAAAGTTGTCGAATCGAGACGTTTTGTGCGTTAGTGGAGACAAAAGCTCTAAAGTGCTTTGGGATATTTTAAAAGTGTTTTTGAAACCGAATATTTGAGTGTCAGATTTTTTAAAGAGACAGAAGACTGCCCAGGGGCCTTCGACTGGACAGACATTCTTTGTGGACAGCCATTGATATTGTTTCATTCAGAATATCTCAGTCTGCACATATTAGTTTCTCGAATTAAAGCCAAAACAAAATTTATTCATGGTTGGCGGTGGGACGTTCTTTCCTTCTCGTTGGTAGGTTTGGTTTGTGACCATGTTACTGGCTAGCCTGGAGCAGCGGAAGCTGTAAACGTTCAAAGATACGCTGAACAGCCACTGCATTTACACTCAGTGTCTATTTTATTAGCTGCAATTACCATATTGATGCATTTTGCAGTTCTCTAATTACAGACTGTAGTCCATCTGTCTCTCTGCATAATGTGGTCTCCTCTTTTACCCTGCTCTTCAATAGCCAGGACCTCCAAAGGACCACCACAGAGCAGATATTATTTGGGTGGTGGGTCATTCTCAGCACTGCATGACATACAATGTACATGACTTACAATATATTATTATACTTTATATATTTTGTATATTTTTATTTCATTTTGCTATCTTTACTGGAGGAGCAGCAAAGTAAGAATTTCATTGTATGGTGTAACTGTCTGTTTCTGCTGTGCATATGCCAATAAAACTCTTGAATTGGATTAGATACAGGAGAGTTGGAGATTTGTGGTGGTCCTGAACACTGTTGAACTGAATCAGATGGACTACTGTCTGTAATTGTAGAACTACAAGGTGCTCCTGATGCAATGTATAATGAGTGTAGAAACAAGGAGGTGGCTTTGATGTGATATATGTATTATTTATCAACAGTGTATGTGAGAGACTTTATACTCTGGTAGGTTAGTAGAAGTTAAAATACAAAAAAAAAAAAGATATTGAAAAATATTTCAAACAAATACTACTATGTCTTTAAAACCCAGACCCAAATGAATATGAAGACAGCCCATCACTGCTTATGCTCAGATTCAGGAAGGCTGTGCTGCTGCTGCTGTTTCTTTCAGTACAGACGAGGCTCTGATCAACTAGTGTAGGAAATGCAAATGCATTCAGAATTTATCACATCCCGGTCCTGCTCCCCTCGAGCATTCCAGTATAACATTATAGATAATATACATCTCATCCGTTTCTGCGGCGACGGCTTTCTAGATACGTGTCACAGAAACGGCTGAGGTAAACACATTCAGAAAATCTCAACGTGCTTTCAGAAATGAGGAAAATTAGCTCGTAGCATACCCGCTGAGCCGTTGCCTGGGATTTGTATAAATCCACCTTCTCTGAAGTTCTAATGCTTTGTAATGCACAGATGTGGACGCCATGCTGGTCATTTCATAATACCAAATCCTCTTTCACTAGAACTAGTTATGAAATCCTATCTGGCGTTTCATCAAATGAAAACGTCCCTGAACCTCCACTCACACTCGGAAAAGGTAATGCAGCACACGGCCTTTGCTTTTATGCCACTACTGAAGAGACATGGGGCTAAATGTACATACACGTGTACCTCTGCAGTAAGCTCCCACAGTTATTTCCTCATAACCAACAATCAGTTCTGCTGGAACAATCTGAGATGAGCACACTGAACAACTTATATGGGGCAATGTTTGACCTGCAGTCCATCTGGGGACCTCTGTACCTGTTGTTGCCCATAAAGAAGTCAAGGACCCGAGTGGAAAATGGCAGAAGCAAAAAGCAGAAAAGGTACTACTTTTTTTAGTGGAAGGATTAACCAAAACGAAATCACATTTGATACAATGTTCATGTCTTCTTTGTTTAACTTCTGTCTTCGTTTTGTGAAACTGTTGCATAAAAGCAAAAGAACACTTGAGGCTGTGTTTTGTCGCAACTAACATCACGGCCTTCACCTCGATCCTGTGACCGAATCACAGCTGCCATGTTACTCGTGATAACACACCCCCTCTCATGTTCTCTCACTTAAGAGCGACACTGAATTTAAAAAGTGGGACGCGACAGTGGAGCCGCCAACGAGCTCAAGACAAAGAAGAACAATAAAATTCAGTAAGGAGCGTTTCATAAGGGTCTTGGACCACTATACTATAGATCTATACTGTAGATCTATAGAACATCATATACTGTATATCTATAGAAGATTATATACTGTAGATCTATAGAACATCATATACTGTATATCTATAGAAGATTATATAGTGTAGATCTATAGAACATTCTACACTGTAGATCTATAGATCATTATATAATGTAGATCTATAGAACATTCTACACTGTAGATCTATAGATCATTATATAATGTAGATATATAGAACGTTAAATAATGTAGATCTATAGAACATTCTATACTATAGAGCTATAGAACATTATATAATGTAGATCTATAGAAAATTATATAATGTAGATCTATAGAACATTCTATACTGTAGATCTATAGAACATCCTATATTGTAGATCTATAGAACATTATATACCATAGATCTATTGAACATTCTACACTGTAGATCTATAGAACATCCTATACCATAGATCAATAGAGCATTATATACTATAGATCTATAAAACATTAGATAATGTAGATCTATTGAACATTCTACACTGTAGATCTACAGAACATCCTATACCATAGATCTATAGAACATTAGATAATGTAGATCTATAGAACATTATATAATGTAGATCAATAGAGCATTATATAATGTAATCTATAGAACATTCTACACTGTAGATCTATAGAACATTATATAATGTAGATCTATAGAACATTATATAATGTAGATCTATAGAACATTCTATACTGTAGATCTATAGAACATTATATAATGTAGATCTATAGAACATTATATAATGTAGATCTATAGAACATTATATAATGTAGATCTATAGAACATTCTACACTGTAGATCTATAGAACATTATATAATGTAGATCTATAGAACATTATATAATGTAGATCTATAGAACATTATATAATGCAGATCTATAGAACATTCTACACTGTAGATCTATAGAATATTATATACTGTACATCTGTAGAAAAGTCTACACTGTAGAACATTTTATATCGTGGATGCATTGAGGCGCATTTAATGCTGTGTCTTTTCTCACACGTACATCTGAAGCTGAGCAGAAATAGTGCTATTATGATGGTTAAAAATTCTTTCAGCATATGTTTGAGGCTCACGCCTCCGTGTAGCCTCTGCGCTCGTTGATGTTCATCAAGGAAATCTCCCAACAGCGGGTCTTTAAGACACTATCACAAACATGCGCCTGGTTTTAACAGGCAGGAAAAAATGCAAAGAAAATCTGTTACGCAACTGAATGATAATAAATCGACCCGAGTGGATAATCAGACGCACTCCCAATACATCCACCCGTCCTCTGCACAGTCCTCCCTCAAATGTGCAATAAAGAGAAGCGCGTGTCCCATTCGTCCCTGCACACAACTGCGTGTGCCAGTTTTGTAGAAACCGCAGGCAGAATGCATCATATTTGTGCCTGAAACTGCTGCAGATGCTGTGTACACAGGGCCCTCTGGGGTCTGAGGGGGAAAAAGATTAAATAAAATCTCCTCTTTGTTTTGGGAGGTCACCCTTTATTCTCGTGATGTCCCCCCTCTGCTTGCTAACATCTGTCCAGCTTTGGAGACTAATTATTAATAATTATTAGCATGCTGGCAAAATGACTTTTTCTACTGATCACAGCAAAACACTGATTACACGAGAAGTGGAGTTTTGTTTTTCAGAGTGACCGAAATGTCCTTCAGGGCTGCAGTGTATGGACCAGCACGCTGGTTATCTGTAAAGGAGAACCTGGCAAACATTGCTTCTTGGGGTGAATTGAGACCTTTCAAGACCTTAGTGACCTGGAATCTGGTTGGAGTTTGGTGTGCCTGTTCCAGCTTCGTCCATATGGGTGTCATCCTGGGCCTTTCACGTTCATCTGTATCAAAGTCTTAAGGCTCGTTTATACTCAACGTTAAATACGGATACGCATGGAGCTTTCTGTCCGTACTCTACGTTCATTTCATGTGTAATTTGTACGTTTTTGCAAAGCTTACGGATACGAGCGGGACCGAGCAACACCACTGCAGACCATGGGGGCAGTGCCAGACGTGACAATTTTCATACAAACACGACGAAGAGGAAACAGCGGCACTTTTGGAAAATTGGTTGCGAGTTGGTTAGAAATTTTAACTATGATGTAACTTGGCCGCTGCACAGCGACAAGCAGTTGTTTTTCATTGTTTTTGAAGTAAATACAGAACTACGGGTTCATCTACCGACGCCATGTTGGATTTACTCCAAACTGCCCTCTACTGGACGTGTTGCTCAACAACCAACTCCAAACTTCCCTCTACTGGACGTGTTGCTCAACAACCAACTCCAAACTGCCCTCTACTGGACGTGTTGCTCAATAACCAACTCCAAACTGCCCTCTACTGGACGTGTTGCTCAACAACCAACTCCAAACTGCCCTCTACTGGACGTGTTGCTCAATAACCAACTCCAAACTGCCCTCTACTGGACGTGTTGCTCAACAACCAACTCCAAACTGCCCTCTACTGGACGTGTTGCTCAACAACCAACTCCAAACTGCCCTCTACTGGACGAGTTGCTCAACAACCAACTCCAAACTGCCCTCTACTGGACGTGTTGCTCAACAACCAACTCCAAACTGCCCTCTACTGGACGTGTTGCTCAACAACCAACTCCAAACTGCCCTCTACTGGACGTGTTGCTCAATAACCAACTCCAAACTGCCCTCTACTGGATGTGTTGCTCAACAACCAACTCCAAACTGCCCTCTACTGGACGTGTTGCTCAACAACCAACTCCAAACTGCCCTCTACTGGACGTGTTGCTCAACAACCAACTCCAAACTGCCCTCTACTGGACGTGTTGCTCAATAACCAACTCCAAACTGCCCTCTACTGGACGTGTTGCTCAATAACCAACTCCAAACTTCCCTCTACTGGACGTGTTGCTCAACAACCAACTCCAAACTGCCCTCTACTGGACGTGTTGCTCAACAACCAACTCCAAACTGCCCTCTACTGGACGTGTTGCTCAACAACCAACTCCAAACTGCCCTCTACTGGACGTGTTGCTCAACAACCAACTCCAAACTGCCCTCTACTGGACGTGTTGCTCAATAACCAACTCCAAACTGCCCTCTACTGGACATGTTGCTCAATAACCAACTCCAAACTGCCCTCTACTGGACGTGTTGCTCAACAACCACCTCCAAATTGCCCTCTACTGGACGTGTTGCTCAACAACCACCTCCAAACTGCCCTCTACTGGACGTGTTGCTCAATAACCAACTCCAAACTGCCCTCTACTGGACGTGTTGCTCAATAACCAACTCCAAACTGCCCTCTACTGGACGTGTTGCTCAACAACCAACTCCAAACTGCCCTCTACTGGACGTGTTGCTCAATAACCAACTCCAAACTGCCCTCTACTGGACGTGTTGCTCAATAACCAACTCCAAACTTCCCTCTACTGGACGTGTTGCTCAACAACCAACTCCAAACTGCCCTCTACTGGACGTGTTGCTCAATAACCAACTCCAAACTGCCCTCTACTGGACGTGTTGCTCAACAACCACCTCCAAACTGCCCTCTACTGGACGTGTTGCTCAATAACCAACTCCAAACTGCCCTCTACTGGACGTGTTGCTCAATAACCAACTCCAAACTGCCCTCTACTGGACGTGTTGCTCAACAACCAACTCCAAACTGCCCTCTACTGGACGTGTTGCTCAATAACCAACTCCAAACTGCCCTCTACTGGACGTGTTGCTCAATAACCAACTCCAAACTTCCCTCTACTGGACGTGTTGCTCAACAACCAACTCCAAACTGCCCTCTACTGGACGTGTTGCTCAACAACCAACTCCAAACTGCCCTCTACTGGACGTGTTGCTCAACAACCAACTCCAAACTGCCCTCTACTGGACGTGTTGCTCAATAAGCAACTCCAAACTGCCCTCTACTGGATGTGTTGCTCAATAACCAACTCCAAACTGCCCTCTACTGGACGTGTTGCTCAACAACCACCTCCAAACTGCCCTCTACTGGACGTGTTGCTCAACAACCACCTCCAAACTGCCCTCTACTGGACGTGTTGCTCAACAACGATGTCAACGGAGCTGACGCAGAGAAGTCTGTGGGCAGTGACGGTTATCTCTTGATACGTACGCAGACATTTCCGCACGTAGAGGGAGTATAAATGAGCCTAAGAACTTCCAGGAAAGAGCTTGCAAAACAATTACATTGGTATAAAATGTCTGTGTTATAAATGATAATTGATTGAATATTATTATAGCAGGTATCAATTTAGCATGTCCTAATTTTACACAATAAACATGTCCATGTTCTACATTTACCACTTCCAATGAACTCAAGACCCATAGTGTAGCATCCTTTGTTCACTGGCTGGAGCTGTGGTGTTGTCCACTATCAGAGAATTCCATTTTCCTAACATATCGGCCACCAATCAGCCATAATGCACCTCCAGGCCATCCCTTATTCCAACTTTGACAGGTGATGATGTTGAAGTAAGGCCTCATTCACCCCGGCAACAAACAGTGATCCAACAGGTGTAAACAGGGTCCGATTTATGTCTCATATATGAAAACATTAAAACCAGCCTTTGAATGAGCCTCAATGCATCCCTGGGAGCCAAGGAACCAACATATGTCATCAAAGCAGAGACAAAAATGGCAATGTAACTTTCATTTTAATTTTTTATCTCATTTATTTGCAAGCTCCCGTAGCAATCCATGATATCTAAAAGTTCATAACAGCAACAGCAACACCAAGAGACTGATCCAGTAACTGTGCAGGCCAGCCTTCCTCCAGAGTTCTTAAGTAATAACCGAAGACGCTTTGGAGAACCATGGAAATGCCATGTGTAATCACTATGCTTCTCGCTATCCACCGCTTGCAATGGACGCTAATAGCAGGTTTTAACAAATGCATCTTCAGTGGGCACATGACCAGCATCAGAACTGAACCTTTTTTTTCTTAAAGAGTGAAAAGTTATTATGTATAATTAATCATACCATCAAAGTGGCATTACTCTTCGCAGAGCTTCACAAAGTTAGCTAACAGGGCAAATGAGGCTAACCTCACGGCACATCTCTGCTTCCAGGCACGTTTCAGATGCGGCGCGGCAAGATCTTCTGAAGGTCAGGCGATTTCATATTTCACAACTTGGTCATATTGGAATGTCAGGCTCCACGGTTAAAACGTCTGGTTCTCTAACCCGTCTGTCTGCAGAAGGCAGGCGTTCTTTTGGCTGAGTGGAAGTAAGGCCACGCGTACTCTGAGTGCTGAGCGCGATGTAGGGCGGAAATCAATTACTGCAGCACTTACTGCTTCCATTTAAGGTGGAACAGAACATTCGAAAGAGTACCGCAAACTTCGGCTTCGCTTGGGAACAGGCTGCCTTCCGAAAGTGGAATCCCACCCATGACCCACTGTGGCTTTTAATGGTTAGGTCCCAGGATTAAGTTTGGGAGGAAAGGCAATGCTGGAGCTTCTGTTTTTGTTTGTGTTTATGTTTATGTTTTAAGAACAATTGTTTATCTTCTTTTTTTTTAAACAAGTGAGACAAAAACAGCTGAAATCGTGGAAGTAATCTAGTCCCCACGAGCCTGCATACTACATGAATGGGCTTCCTTCCAAAAGTGGAATTCCAACCATGACCCACTGTGGCTTTTAATGGTTAGGTCCCAGGATTAAGTTTGGGAGGAAAGGCGGTGCTGGAGCTGCTGACTGGCAGGGGCGGTATGTGTACCTTAATTAAAAAACATGCAAAACTAGACCCACTTTGGCTTATGACCACCTGTCGCCCCCAGGACCTTTAAGCAGGTTAAAGCCTCCCTGGCTGTATCCGTCTTTACGGGCTGTGGTTCAGTCTGCATTGTCAAAAAGATCGGGAACCCCTGTTTTCTAGGGGTTACTGACAAACAGCAACAAGGACTGTGAAGGCATGTTTATATAACATACTACTGTAAGAGTATTCAATGCAGACTAATGAAACAACTAGAATTCTATGATAAAGAATATAAATTGTATATTGGTTCAAATCCCATAACCACACACTGGGCTTAAAACCCACAACCTTGTGCGCTTCCTCCAGTATTTCTCCAGGATGATGCCCTACTTGCCTCTTGCGCTCCAGATTGCATGACTGTGCATGCGCTGGAAGCGGCCCAGGAGCCTGTGTGCTGTTTGAAATTTTGCGGCGCGGTCCTCGGGAGACATACGGCTGGCCCATTTCTACCTCAAAGTTAGCCGAAGGGGAGCACGCCAGCAGCTGGTAATTACCGTGCATATGGCTCAGACACTTAATTAGCACCACAAGTCCACGTTTCAAATGAGTTTCCATTTAATTCCGTTCTGTTTAGGCGACAGCGACAATAAAAACAGCACCAAACAAAGAGCACTGGCGTGGTCCAGGAGGCTTGATGAGAGATAATTCTAGGCGGGGTGGCAAATCCTGCTTTGGCACACGGATACAGGTTGCTTACAACTGATGCAAAGTTATAAGCAACTTTACTTTTTTACTTAAACCAAAATGTAACACAGACAACCATTAAAACTGTTGTTAAGTAAGGAAAGTTAAAAAATCTTGCCAATTTCAGAAAAGCATGAGAGTTTTGTAGCGAGGACACAGAAAACAGGCTGTTATAGGTTAGCAGAAAGCAAGATCTTTGTGTAAATAACCAGTTCTTCAGTCTTTAGGCATAAAACATGACTTACTGTGACTTTTAAACTTGTACTAAACTACAGATTGTGTTCAGAATTCCACGTCACACAGGCATACGGACGCTTCTGTTTATGTTTGTGATTTTAAGAACAATTGTTAATCTTCTTGTTTTAAACGAGTGAGACAAAAACAGCTGAAATCGTGAAAGTAATCTAGTCCCCATGAGCCTGCATGCTACATGAAGGGGAGTTGGATTCTGCGGGGGAGTCCGAATTCGACCCAACTGCTGATTGACTTCAGCTACACAGTGAAAAATCAAGGTTTTATAGTCTGACATACTGGGTCCTGAACCACATCCACAAGTGTGACCTTAATGAAGAGTTGGATGAGAGGTTGACAGGAAGTTGTGTGGATGAAAACTGTTTTCGGTGACTATTGATTTCTAGTGGGGTTTTTTTTTTAGCACTACTATCCTCGTCGCTCCAAGTTTGCACCTTAAAGATGTCTTGGCTGATGATGCTACACCTGGGGTAAGTAGAAAAACGTGTAAATTAGTTTTCTCAACAAACCATTCCCTTAATTTGTATGTGCTTTCTGAGATGGGCCCCTGGAGTAGCAACTGTCCTTCACAGTTTAGTGTTGTCCTGCCCACCTCGACTCAGGAAGCACTTGTAATTGGGCTGATTCGATGGATCAGGTGTGTGGGAGCTGGAAAATATGCAGAACTGGGGTAGCCGAGGACCGTCCGTCTCCTAAACTGAAAAGCATTTTCAACAGAAGATCACTGCTGACATTGTAATTAAGCCTTTGGAGACTAATCTGTGTATGGAAAACCATCGCACTGCGGTTGAGAAAAGAAAGGATAAAGGATGACGGAAATTGCTGTTTTGGTAGATATCTGCCGTCTGATGGATAATTATACTTAATTACGCCTCTATCCGTTTCGGAATGTGAAGGAGTAGGAGTGGAAGGGAATGATGTGATGGAGGTGATGAGGAAACAATCGCTTTTCTGGATGTTGTTTTCCTCTCGTAAGTATATGAAGACGAGGGGGGGCTTCTACTGTTCCTTCTTACAAAAAGCCAATCAAATCATAGAATTTAGAACTAGAACTATTTGCCACTTGTGTTTGCACACAGCAGAGTTTAACCCATTTGTGCAGTGAAACACCCAACATACAAAGACTAGTGAACATACACACTAGCACAGGTGTCGAAAGTATTCACATTCATTACTCAGGTAGAAGTATAGATACTAGGGTTTAAAAAAACGTTTTAATGTATCAACTGAAGCTTTTTACTCCAGTAAAAGTGTAAAAGTACTCATTTCAGACTTTCTTAAAGTATAAAAGTAAAAGTAATGTAAGAAAGAAAAATGCCATTAAGGACAAACGTTAGGCCGCACAACAGGGGTCTATAGTGCACTAGCCCACCTCCCCAGAAAAACATTCTTTTTAAAGCCGTAATGTCTATAATGTTATATTAAACTGTTAATGTTGATAAATTTGGGATGTGCTAGGCTTCCTGTTTCAGCCGCATATACGTCCATTGAAAATAAATGTAGTTTAGTACAATGTAAATATATTAAAGAAGCATATCTGTGTACTACTGAGCTTTAACATGTGTTTCATGGAGCAGAAGATTTGATGACTAGTTGTCTATAAATATTGTAATGGTGCACAAAGTCAAACTTCAAAGACATTTTATCAATAATCTTTACTGGAAAGTAAATGTACATGAATTAAAACAAACTGAAGGAAGTGAAATAGGAGTAATGAGGCTATGTTTAAAATAGTAGAAGTAAAAAGTCATCTGAAAAATAATTACTTCAGTAAAGTATAAATAACCAAAATATCTACTTAAGTAAGGTAATGAAGTATTTGTATTTTGTTACTTGACACCTCTGCACACTAGGGGCTGTGGGCACACTTGCCCAGGACGATGGGCAGCCCTATTCACAGCAACCGGAAAGCAGTTGGGGGTTGGGTGCCTTGCTCAAGGCCACTTCAGTGGTGTCCTGTTGGTCCAGAGGACCAAACCAGCAATCCCTAACCTTCAGCCCACGACTGCCCACCTCATAGGAGCATTATCACAGGTTTAAGA
Source organism: Megaleporinus macrocephalus (assembly GCA_021613375.1). Taxonomy (NCBI): domain Eukaryota; kingdom Metazoa; phylum Chordata; class Actinopteri; order Characiformes; family Anostomidae; genus Megaleporinus; species Megaleporinus macrocephalus. Next base: position 19,322,243 of record CM038726.1, read on the forward strand.
AACGTACGGCTCTGTTTATATTCTTCTTAATGCTAAGATACTCCAGCACTTAGTGTATAAGGAACAAGTATGTCTGATCAATAAGAGGCAAAAGCACGATACTGATGCAAGCTATTGAATCAGAGTGCAACGCAGGCTCTTAAGGCAGTTTACAGTTCATGGTAGTCTGCTCTTATTGGTGGAACGCATCAGAGCAGTTAACCACTCCTTAACTATAATGCACTGAACAAGAAGCTTAATGGTTCATTTAGAAGTAAGAAAATAGCAGAAGTCGATGGAGCAGCAGATTAAGTTAGCGTTGCAGTATTGCTGATATCGGATCCTCACAGAAAGTCTTTCCCTCATAACAACTTCACGCCGGTGTGTGACTGGCCAGACATCTCGCTAACTCCTCCTGAGATTAATTAAGAAAGAGGAGCAGCTATAAAAAAAAAGAAAAGAAAAAAGAAAAGGGAGCTCTAACAATCTCATAAATAAGACCACCAGCAAAACTGCAGTGGAAAAACAAGCAGCCATAGGTGAATCGTCCAAGGAGCAGTGGCTGGTCAGTACCCCGAGGCGTGTGGCCATACACCAGCATACAAGTGGACACAGTCTGAGGATACTTTAAACACACTTTCTTTTTTATTTTAACCCCAAATATAGTCCTTCAGCTGATACACATCTGGTGCCCTGGATTTGCTTCTGTGCTTTGGTGCTGGAGACATGATGCTAACGTAGGCACCGGAATCTTTTCCATACATTAATTCAAATCACATCCAGGTCTTAATTAAGGTCGCTGACTTCATTAAGGTTAGACCCGCTGACGTGGATTACGACCCTGTATGACTTGCTGTGAACTATAGTAATGAACACAACTTCACCTTGTAGCTGAACGTTGGGGGCACTGCGGCCTTGTTCAGACTGCCAGCTCAAATCTGATATTTTCCATATGTAGACTGTATCCAGATTGTTTTTGAACAGCAAAAAACATCCCATGAAATTAATATTTTTTTTCTAATTGGATATGAACCACATTTGGAGGTGGTTTCAAATGCGATTCCAATCAAATTTTACAGCTGTGTCTCATTCTGGACATTCTGGCCACTCAAATCAGATTTGAGTGTGTCTTCTTGCACTTGCAGACAACGAAGCTGATGTGAAATCCATAGTGATGAAGTGCCGGGATTTGCTATGTAGCTACTGACATCCACGTTGCTACCACAGTCTACTACAGCCGTAGTTCTAGATGTGCCAAGCGTACATTTTTTTCCCCCCCTTCGTTTTTATCATTCTATCCTGAAAATAAAATGAAGACAACAGCCGATCAGGTCTTTAGATCCTTTTTTTGAATGATGTGTTTGAGAATCAGATGCATTTTTTTTCCTCTCACATCAATCGCGAATACATCTGAAGGTCGATGACTGGCGGTAACATCACTGGCTATAGGTCTCTGTCTTGCTATAGGGCTCGCTCACTCGTGCATGCGATGGAGAGACATTAAGGCCAGAAACATACTTCACACAAGGGCGCGAATACAAATGACTATGCTCAACCCTGCAGCCCTTCTGTGTAAACATATTGTGTGTACTTACGTTAGCGCGACAGCTAAAAAACACTCTTTACTAATGGATGTGACAGAAGACAAATTAGAGCAGGATCTGCTGTTAATCCAACAACCACAACAGCTAAACGTGGTCAGTAGACAACAGAGATCTGCTGGAGCTGTTCTGTTGGAATGTGAAGGTGATGATATATAATTTATGCTTATGTAAGCAAACTACTTTTGCATAAGACGTTGAGAAAGCATGCTGGAGGTATGAGACACTGTAATGAATTGATCTAAATTTATTGTGGATATACAACAATATCTTACTGTTTTTTTAATAATAATTGTAAAATACTGTTAAATAATCACACATCGTATGTAAATTAACAGTTATGCAATCAGTCGCCCAATAACAGCAAATAACTGTAATTTCCCAGCATAATACAGTATTTTCTGTCAACCTAACACATCATTACCCTTTACAGTCCAGTCACTATCCATCAAAACCGTACTGGAGATTACAGACTAATGTTTTTTATTAAACTGTCCAAACTGCTTCTACTTATTTAAGTGAAAAAATATATGCAATGGGCGGGGCCAGCTTATTTGGAGATTCTTTCAGCTCTTTCAGTCAGTGCAGGAAGTGCCGGGCAGCTGTTCATTCGTAAAATAAAGAAAGATAATCTAAATCGGTTCTTAGACGAGGAGACGCGAGCTGGTGCATTTACAGCTGACGCGTTTGAACTGCAGCTGCGGCGATCCCTGTATAACTCAAGAAAAAGGTAGCTGTTAACGTCGTGTCCCCTAACGTTTGCAGTGATATGGTTTTGTCAGTATAATTATTAAACTTTTAAGATATAAGATGTTGTTAGGTAGGTTAGTGACTAAATTTAGCAAAGAAACTGTAGCTTGAACAGTGTTAGCTAGTTAGCTAGCTAGCTGGCTGGCTAGTTGGTTAGTACCATAAATATGCAGTTATTTTATACTGTAATTCAATTTACAGTACAATACTGTTAAAATACATTAGAGTAGATGCACTGTAAAATAACAGTAAATACTGGTGTCTCTGCTGCCAGTGTTTTACTGTTAATTTACAGTGAAATTTTGTACAGTGCAGTTTGTCCAGCCAATATTTATAGCGCCACTTATTGTAATGCTCAGAATGCAGTTTGTGATTACACTGTGTTATGAATTGCGCTGTGATGCATTTATGAATGTAACTACGCACAAGACTGTGTATGCATAGCTTAGAGTAACTGCGTTCGTGTCCCTGCGTTATGTTTTTGGTCTAAAGGTAGCCTACGAGTGAGCTCATGAGTGGGTGGTTCTTGTTCACACCACAAAATATAACCTTGCAGGCACAACTGACCACAGCGACGGATTACAGATTGATTGGTGATATCTGTACACACAATTCTGATCTAACTACCTGCTAATAACAGTGTGGACAGCCGTCTCACGAGATCTGAGTAATAAGTCTGATTTGGCTGCAGTCTGAACATAGCCTTGGACTCCTGGATACAGATATCTGTGGAATCACTGGAGAGTGAATCATTAGGTTGCCTCTTTTCAAGCTGGTACATCAACTGTACTCTAGACCGAACATGTAAGAAGCTGCTAATTTGGTTTATTTTAAGCAGCCTTGACACCCGATATACAGTCCGATACACTATAAAGCACAGGGTGTCTGATTTTTCTACAAATGGCTGTTGTGGCTGCAGGATTTCATCCCAACTAAGTAGAAACACATCTCATATAACCAATCACTTGTTGAAAGACTGACACCAACCCATTAAACGAGGGGAATCAGATGTGCTTCTGTTTGTTTGGAATTAAAACACCTGCAAGCCTTTAAAATCCAACGTTAAATAAAAACAGTTTGTATTAAAGTCAATATCTATCAATGACAAAAGGCCTTCGACCACTAGACGAAGATGAGGTCAAAGTAAAAATGGGCAACTGCAATAGACCAAACTGCAGAAGCCTCTATAGCAACCAACCTTTCATCATACGACTCATCCGTCTGAGTGGTGACAAACATCAAACGCCAAGGGTGTGTGTTGATAAGGAGGCTTCCAGAGAAACGCAAATAATTGGACTGTGGTGTCAGACCTCCTGGAAATAACTCCACACTTTCAGATGCTATGAAAAAACTGCAACCCAGGCTGCGATGTTTGATTTTTTAACTTCTGAACTTTCTAAACAAGGTTGGCCATTTCCGTTAAATGTCATCAAGACCTTTTTTTGTGCTTACCACAGTTCTTTGGGTCTTTTGTGGCTAAACCTTGGCAGGTCTGGACTGGGACAAAAAAATCGGCCCTGGCATTATTGGCTTAGAAGGGCCCCTCATAATTACAGAGTACAGACTAGTAATTTATGTATGTGTTCCCCGAAGGAGCGTATTTTACTATTATCCCAAACCCAACTCTAATTATTGTGGTGAGGTGTGTGTATATATGTTTACTCACTTAAACCTTAATATCTAAAATGCTATGATGTAGCCTAAAATGGAAACTTGCTGCTCATCCAACACTTCTCAGCCTTGACCGTTTACTATTTTATCAGAATAAGGTGCCATGACTAACAGACTTTGGGAAGTATATTATGATACTGATACTAATCAATCGTCTTTGCTCACCATTCTTATGTAACAGAGCTAACATTACCTCCATCACCTAATACAGTCCCTGTGTTATCCTAACGCTACTACCTGCTCTCATACCACACTTTCCTACGGTTTCCCTCTCAAAAGCCTGAATCTCTGGCTGCTCCTCCTCCATTACAAATTGTCATTTCAGAGATTTTGGGAGCCTAACTCACCGATCTGCAGCGGGAAGAAGTGGTTAGACTATTAATTCACTATTATTAGTGAGATAAACCAAAGTTTTAATCTATCGCTCTTGTTCGCCCCTATTCGTCCACCAAGTTTGTTGTAGTTTGAGAAGCTGTCGGTAGTGAGAGGTCAGTTATAAAACCAGGTGCCATCAGCCAATAGTGTTCAATCCGTGTCCCACCCCCAAACTGTCAAACCCACCCCCTCTGCACCGCCTTTCTTTCACAGTGGTTCCTCCATGTTGCCTCCTTTAACTCACATGCTCAACACTAGCGGGAGGGATGAGGCTGCTTTCGTACTATATCCTTATTGGTTCAGTCGGCCGTCTATACTGAAGATGGACCAATGGGCCACCCCTCTAAATTGTGGGCCGGTCTCTTTGAAAAAAAAAAAGCAAAGAAAAAATAAATCCAACAGCATCCGCCCATGAGGACTGTCGGCCCACCGGGATAACGCCCAGTATGCCAGATTACCAGTCCAGCTCTGAACCTGGGTAGAGTCTACAGTAGGTTGTGCTGTAGCGTGTATGTGTAGTTACATAGTATTTACTAAGTAATCATTACAAACAGTTACGTATCCTACAAAGTAGCTGTACGCACACGATAAACACAAGACAATGAAATATCTCAGATTTCATAAATAGCTTTAAAGGATTGTGGAAAGGATTGAAAGAATCTAGTCTTTCATGCGAATTACCTCTTGTTTCAAAGAGCTATGAGTGAGAAATATAAAATGCTAAGTTTTTAAAAGATTGATTTTTGCTCCTCGTTCTGGAATACCCTAACAAAAGGGCAGAAAATAACTCGTATATGAAGCTAATGCCAAAGCCCGGCCTCCCCGCGCCAGCAATACGACCTTCTGACCTCTCCTTTATAGCACGCAGGTTTTTTAATCAAGACCCTCCCCATCAGATCCATTTCAGGTTATTACACTCAGCGAGAAACAGACTGTTTTATACCATCATTGATTGTGAGTTTAGCTTCAGCAGAGCAGCAACCAGACAGGGCTGCTAGCTGTGGTATATGTGAAGGTTGAACTATATATAGGTTTCTGTGAAAGGCCATTCATTATAGTGAGTCAAAAAAATGGCTGTTTTCCATATAACGTGCAAAAAAAAGAAGGAAATACGGCTTACCTGGACGACAGGAGACGGAAAGACGACAGGGGGGAGAGAGAGAGAGAGAGAGAGAAAGGCGGCGTTAGTGCACAGCAATAAGACAGACATGTTTCATATGCTGACTCCACTGAGGTCACACAGTCAATCATGTTCTTTTTCATCACATTCCTTCCTTTATGTGTCCTTTGTTTCTCCCTTTGCTGGTAATCTATACTGTTCTCATGTGAAGATATATCAAGTTGCATCATTTCAAGCTGGTGCATTTACTCTGTACTCCATATCAAATATAAGAAGCTGTAAAGTGTTGCTAGAAAAAAAAACCCACTTTAAATCCAATTACTGCAAACCACTGACTGAACTGACTCCCACCGCCCACTGAAAGGTGCAGGACCCGATTTCAGTCCAACACACTTTATCAAACTTCTCAAAATATCTCCTCACAGTCCACTAGTTGGCCGTTCTGTGTGTATACTCGAAAAGAAATCTGGTGTTTGTACATGGCCCTGGCTCTGTAAGCAGGAAATAAACAAAGTTAGTCGGCCAGAGCCACACAAGGGGAAGGGGAGGGGCTACGAGCTGAATTCCACATGCTGTCATAAAGGACAGATGGCTGAGAAACAGCCAAAGACGAGAAGAAAGAAAGAGAAATAAGTTCTTAGATCAGATGAGAAGCATGTTAAAATGAATAAGGTGTTTCATCGGTGTGGAGACCTCCGACAAGGCTGGGGTCAACTTCCCATTTGCAAATTTTCCCCTTCCATCTTAAACAGTGGAGTATAGAGTGGAACTGGAAACTTTAAACAAGTAGCTGGACAGGAAGACTGAGGTGCTGGAATGTCGGAATGCTGCGCCACTTAAGGTGGAACAGGAAAATCAAAGAAGAAGCTGGCAGAAGTTGATGTTTCTAATTTTATATCATTTTAATGTTCGTGATAGAACGTGGTGGACATCAGAACCTCAATTGTAGCCACAGTCTGCTGAACCACCTCTGAGCTAACGTAGTAATGTTACTTGCTGCGATGTTTTTTCAATCTATATCGTAGTATTTGTCCAAACAGCAGAGAAAAGGATTTGCAAAGAGTTTATGGCCTGGAAGTAACTAATTTGCTAGACGATTGTTGTTTACCTTGGAAATGTGTTTCCATCTATTTGGGGGGCGGAGCTTCTGCAGGAGCACTGAACTGAGGGCTGTATTTGTTTTGCTGTTAAGTTTGAATGTCAAAAATCGCTCTACACAATCATATACTGTGCAAACAAACAACACAAATAAAACACTGTCATCATCTAAGTAATGAAAACAAACTACTGACTGAACCTAATTAAAGAAATTAACCACTCATGGAAACTAATTACCATAAAATAATCACTCTCTGAATCTAATTCCCACAAACTAAGCATTCATTTAATTGACTTCATACATACTGACTACCACCTGAATCTAATTAATGAACATATTGAACATAACACAATATATTATTTATCTAACCTTATTAACTAATATAATTAATACAAATATAATATAATATGATAAAATTCATTTATTTCATCTTACAGCTAATATAAGTAATAAAAACTAATCACTTCTTGATTCTACTGAACACAAACTATATAATTTAATCTAATTTCTAACTTTTAACCATAATATAAATCAATCTATGACGTCAATGATTCACAAGCTTTCACGAAGGCTGCCTTAGACTGCTTCAGTAATTTCACTGGTTGATCTAACTCTGTTGCTGGACATGTGTTCAGGTTTTTTTCAACACATGTTGAAGGAAAAACAAACACAAATCTATAAGGTTTCCGACAGGAGGGGGGGGGGTCACAGAGAAACACTAGAACGTTCTAAAACCTGTTAAATTGACTGCTTGGCTGCTGATGCAGTTAAAGATTACAGTTTAGCCAAATGCTAAACCTAAAGTCAGCTTATCCAACCCACCTGTGCAGCGAGGGATGAAGAAGAAGTGCTAGTGGTTTAGGTACACAAGGTCAGGCTAGTCCCTGAGGCCACAGCTCAAGCTTAGCTCCTTCACAGCTAAGCCCCATTAGCATACAGCAACTAGAGATCAGTCATGCACTGCTGTCTGCGAGAGCTGGACTGACGGTGTGCGTACTGGGGTGCAGGTTTAAGATGCATATATATGTATATATTTGCACACACACGATTATCTGCTGATCGGCGTAAGAGGTCATGAGCGTGACAGGAAACGAGTGAGAGTGTGTTATAGCGTTTTGCCCATAATGCAAATCATGCATTTGATTATGGTCTGAAGGAATGAAAAGATAAGAGTTTGAGAATGCCAAAAACTGGAGAAGAAAAGATTCTCTGCACTCAGCAGTTCAGAACATAAAAGCCCAAATGGAGCACACCCTGTTGTCATACCTTGGCACTACGGTTTCAAATCATTTACACAAAAGAGAAAATATTTTAATTATGTTTTTTTTTAAACTTCACACATTAATACTACCCAGTGGTAGGAAACCTCTGCCCTTAAGAATCTCTCAATAGACCATTCTTCAAAACTGCACTACAGATGATGTTTTTGGTAGAATTAAGAGGGAAAACAACAAAAAAACTGGGTAAAATATAAAGTGAACACCAGGTTGGAGTTCGCAGAAGCTCTTCAGACGACATCATTTGTTGTTACACATTCCTGTTACGCATTAAAAAAAAATAGATTTGGAATATTAGTTTGAAACCAACATTATAATGCTGAAGAAATAATGATAACAGACGACACAGCCTTCACCACACTGTAGTGAATACAACTGCAGGTTGTTGACCTATTTAGTTTTATTTTACCCAGTCAAAGAATCTGAAAAATATTGGTTTTAACTGTAAACGTATTGCCTTAGTTCTATAAACACATAACATACTATATACATATACACTAACACACACACACACACACACACACACACACACACACACATATATATATATATGTATGTTTTGTGATTAAACCAATGGTGAAAACCATACTTAATGTTAATAATTCTAATACATTATAATATGGAGCCCCTTAATGACCCCCCTGTCTAAAATCTGTGTTGAAATAGATGCATTATGACAACATCCTGACGCTGTTCAGCCTGCAGTCTGCAGACTAACTAGAGATGCAGCATTGGTTTGCCTCGGGGTGGCGCTGTAGTAGACTAGCTGGTCACTTAGCTAGTCCTTCAAACCTAGCTACTTTAACTAGATATGTAAGGCCCCAATACTATATATATATATATATATAAAGTTGCTGTCTAATTTAAAACATATACCTCAATTTTTCTCTAATTTTATATTTCTAGATTAATTGAACACAACAACAGCTGCTCCTTATACTGTGTGAACATTTCATGATGAACGGACCAATAGAAATGCTCCAAAATAGCTTGGAAAAAAATCTGGTTCCATCGACTTACAGTAAAAGTGAAGAAGGTTATTGATCTCGCCTGTGTAGTTAGCATTTTGCAGATATAGGATTTTCTTTGGACAGCCACGATACACACACACACACACACACACACACACACACACACACACACACATATATATATATATATATATATATATATATATATATATATATATATATATTTATATATATATATATATGTGTATATATATATATAGAATGCTAATAATGTGAGTGTGCAGTGAGCAGGCACTCCTGTGATATGCTAGCATTCCTCAGACTCATCCTTTTGAAGTAGGGGGTGAACTTTGAAGTAGGGGGTCCTAATCACAATAAAAATGTTCGTCTGCACGTGGCAACACATGTAAATGAGATGTGCATGTGTTAAGAAAATTTTACAAGATTATCCCCACATAATAAACACGTTTTTATTTAATTAAATATTTTTGAGAACCATATACCTGTAAACCAACGACAATGTAAGAGTGCATCTCATATAAGCCTTTTTATATACCTGGCCCTGTCAAACATTGTTTCTTCCTGTGTGTTCTGTTTTCTGATGAACTAATACTAGAACACTGTTGGATCTCTGCGTGTCACTATGTTGAGCTGCTAGTGAGCAATGAGGGGTGAAGGGTGTGAACCTGCTGCTGGTAACAGCTAAGGCAGCAGCTCTGTATAGTTGTTGCTTACTTCTGACACATTTTATGAGGCACTTTATCAGGTGCATCGTAACTGCTAGAGCGTGTGCTTTGTAAGACCTTCTCTCTGAGTGAAGACTCCAGGGGGCCTGCATGAAGAGTGTAACAAATAATGACACTACCTCCAAAGGAAGCCAGCGTATGGTGAATGTACACAGGTGGCCGCTGTGCCCTGCCAAGTGTAGACGAGAATATAAAAACACAGAGTGACACTGCAAGTAGTCTTGCTGTTGTTTTGCCACATATTCTCACTCTATTACACATCTCATAAACCATAAGCACGGCTGATTGCATACACTTTGATTTGGAAGTGGGGAAAAATGACACTATGTAATCACTTTGGTGATAAATTGTGTCACATTAGGCTTTTCTCAGTCTGCTATACACAACACACAAACACCTTTAGAGCAATTCTGCTGTACAACTGCATTAACTGTACAGTAAATATAGCTGATTGGACATCAGCCCACGGCGCCTTGCAGTAAACACAATCTCTTGTCAGTAAACACAGTCTGTTGTTGCATATACAAATGCAAGACTCCACTTTGCACAGTGGACGTCATATATCAACAAAAACAACAACAACATCCAGAAACAGCATCAACTTCTCTGAGCTAAAGCTTGTCTTAACAATATATAAAGTTAGTAAGTCAGCATGGTATTAAAAAAACTGACAATGGAGACATTGGACTGTTGAGCAGCTGAAGTACTATATTAAGCAGTAAAATCAATAATGTAGCACTAGGGTAAGTGTGCCACAGAGCCAATTTTTAAGAAGGTGAGCTTAAATATATATATATTTATCATCGCTGTCCAATGAAGAAGAAAGTATCTCCATAATGACAACTTTACACTAGAGAGCAAAAACCTTCTTTACTTTTAATGTAAGTCAATGCAACCAGAATTATTTCAAAGCTACCTTGGAGCATTTTATTGGTTTGATCATCTTGGATAAAAATTGATCAAAATGGATAAAAATGGAGATAGCAATGATGGATTTCTTTGGACAGCAATGATATATACAACAAAAAGCCTAATAAACAATAAAGCTGATGCATGAAATGTTTTGTTTTTGACCTGTTTTCAATTACATTCAGCTCAAAAAGTATTTCTTAATCACTGCTGTCTATTCGTCTATTAATTTACAGGCCCAACGAATTGGGTTTGGAGGTTTCTAGTCAGTTTTAAAGTAGTTACAATAGTAAATCCATAAGAAGCAGTGTAGGCCCAAACAAATGACAAGGAATTTCAATTTTTTTAATATTTGCCATCAGTTTACAACATATCTGAAAGGCTCATTTGGAGAATGGAAAGGTCCAGATATGAAAGAGCTGTATTCACCCATTTGAAATGAATTTGGCAATGAATTTAAAAAACTAGTATTTTCAATAAATGGCAGACATTTACCTTTATTCTAAATTGATCAAACTAGACTGATAATGAATTAGCATCGTCTGAATATTATGTTTAAGAGAAACCAGGTCTGAAATACACAAAAGCTCATCAAAAGTCCTAAAGCATTGTGGAAGAGAAGGGGGATCACCATGTCTCCCTTCACAGTGGAGCTGGTCAGTATAGATGACGTTGGGCATGAGAAAAGTGATTTATGAGCATAGAATGCGATATTAGCAGGAGAGATATGTTTCTCCCATCGTCCACATATAAAATGTTCAGAAGCAGGCGTACACATACATCTACCTGGGGGGAATCCCGCTTGGCCAGGATATAGAATTTCTGAGATATATTGATCAGAGCACACAGTTTCAGAAAGGTTTTCACACCATTCATTTTCCATAGCCAACATTTTTTTCTAGTATCGTGCTTGAATATGAATTTCGGGAATTAGCTCATTACATTTAGGTTAAACTGTTTACACATTAATTACCTCAAGTTCTCTTTGAAGGATAGACAGCCTATACTGTTTTCTCTATGACACTCAGGAGCGTCTCCGCAACCTGCTTGTTTTACACACAGTGCATCTGTCACCAGGATTGACACACGTGAACAAGGATGTGAATGATGATTGGTCAGTATCAAACATGCAGCGTTGTCTCAGCTCTCAGCAATCAATCAATCAACATTTATTTAATCTCGGAAATACACTGAGGGGTAACCCTCATTTTCAATGCAGCCGAGCATATACATTTAAAGGGTTTGAAAGCAAAATGAGCAAAAATAATAATAATAAATAAAATACAAATTTTAAATAAACATTTAATATAGATGCATAAAATATAATGTAAAAAATGTTAGAAAATGTTTATAAAAGAATATAAAATAAATAAGATAAAAAGTTGAAATACTAATATAAAAACTCATTAAAACAATCACGATAATTAAAAAATAGATCTCAATAATAATAATAATAGAATAATAAAAATAATAAATAATAAAAATAAAAAGATAATAATAATAATAACGAAAAAAAAATAAAAAAATAAAATACATAAAAATAAATAAGATAAAAATAAAATCCTAATAGAGAGATATATTCATTTAAAACAATCACAGGCTTTCTGATGGTGACTAGAAACTAAAAGTTTAAAATGGTTCAGTGATCCCAGCGAGCTGAGCTTCAGAGTTTCCTGTAAAGAATTCCAGCTTGCTGGTGCACTGTAGCCAAAAGCAGATTTTCCCAGTTCACTAAAAACCTGACAGGTGATCCAGCCACTGGAGCGAGTCTGATAATTATTGTTATTTATCGAAATCAAGGAAGAGATGTAAGCAGGCAAATGGCCAGAGAGTGAGCAGAACCGTATGGCTCTATGATGGCCTAATGCCAGCATAAGCCAACCTAGTGAATAAAGATTCAAGAAAGATTCTGATTGAAGTTATCAGGGCTGAAAGATCCAGGGTCTGCGTCCTCCTTCTTCTTCTTCTTCAACATGACACACACACTTTCTATGCAGTTGTTTAAGCTGAGGGGTGGGAGTTTAGGAGAACAGACCTAAACAAACCAGATCCAATCCACAGTCAGTCACCGCTGTTCCACACCAGCTTTGTCTGCAGACCCCAGAAAAAACGAATTACGATGCATATCGGGCATCGCGGAAATGTGTTTAAGTATTGTTATATTATTTCGCCCACGTCACCCACCTTTACTTCAACTGTTTGTCAAAGTCGAGCCTAATCAAACAGCAAAGCAAGCTCACACTGAGCCGTCAGCGAGCTCAATCTGTTCCGTAACTCGCGGCGCGTACGCGAGTTGGAAATAAAAACACCGCAGAAGTGCTTTCAACTTCATTATTCCAAAGCCTCCCTGTTGAATTAGGACGCTGGCGAGCCCCTCTGGCTAATTGAAGTGAGGGAGAAGGAGCAAGGAGAGAAGAAAAAAAATAAAAAACACCACGGAAAAAAAAATACGTGTTCAACAACGCTCTAATAAAGAGACTTGTTCGGCACAAAATGCAAATGAAGGGCTTCGCTGGATGCTCCTGTGGTACTTGCGACTTGAAAGACTACATATGCTGGTTACTTGTAGCTAATACTGAGGAGGAGGAGGAGGAGGAAGCGCTCGCAGAGAAGGGCCCTTTCTTACATGCTGTTGGTTTGCGGGCGCTAGGAAAGAAATACGTCTCCACGGACAGAAATCAGCCAATATGCTTACCAAGATTCTTCCATGGCTGTGAGCACAACCTCCACTCCACACCCACCATAACGACGAGCAAAGGCGCTGCTGCCTAGCGAGGCACGCTAACGCAGGCCTGCTCTCGTCCGGGTAGGTTGAGATGGAGCTTTCGTGCTTGTTCGACTTTGCTTTGCTTTTTTTTCCCCTTCTTTCTGTGAAAACTGTAATTATTCTCTGTACATGCTTTTCTCTCCAGAAGAGCTGAAAGCTGCTTTCTGCAGCGCAGGCATGATTTGGACAAAAGTGCAGCGGTGGGCCTTTTTGGACAGGTTCGCTCAGGCATGGAGGAGGACGGCCTCGGAGGAGAGCAACGGGCGCAGGCTCTTGTGCTGGAGACCAGATGCTACCCTTCAAGTCTGCACTCAGTCGCGCTCAAATTGGGCAGAAATTAGGTGGAAGAAAGTTGAAGCATACAGCTGAATGGTGATTTAGAGCAAGGCAAGTCATCGGGGCAGCGAATCAAGATGTCTTCAGATCTGAAAACGATCCGTTTCTGTCCACCTTTCCACTGAGAGACGACAACGGAACACCAGGAGTGTAAAAGGACGTGCGGCTTTCAAGAAGCCTGTACTGAAAAAAAGGAAATAGACAAAAAAGAATACCTTCATACTGCTGGTGATCTCAGAACAATGGACTGTCCATCAAAAAGGAGTCCAGGCCTCGACATCACCGAATGTGTTTAGGACTTGGATTGTGAAATCCAAAGATACAACCAACTTCCAACCATGAACTTGTAAGATTCTTTGGAAAAACTGAGTTTTCCAAAAAGAATGAAGGCAAAATATGGTTTTAGCAATTTTCTGTTAAATACTATGTCTAGACACCTCGAGTAAACAGTACTGTGCAAGGCTTGGTGAAATATTTTATTAAAACTTAATGATCTGATTCATTGACAAACAGCTCAATTTATCAGACTGTATTTTGCTGCTGTTCTATTAAAGCAATAAGCCAGATTGGAAATGAAATGGCTTATAAATGGAAGCATCTTTTATTCAGTCCCATCTCCAAAGATATCTTTGCCAGATAATTAGGGGCTGTAGAACGTGGATTGCCTTCCATAGGTGTTCTAAGAAAAGCAACACAACAAAACTGTGGGCTGGCTGGGTTTCCGGAGACTGGAATGTAAAGCACTGCACTAGAGCACATCAGGGTGCCTGACTCCATTAAAAAATCTCTACATACTATAGAGATCGTCTTAATCCTTTTAAAGAGGCCTAAATAGCTAAGCCTTATGAAGCCAAAATCACAGGGAGTCAGATAATGAAAAGTTATAATGAAAAATTATTAAGGTTCTTGTAAAAGAATAAGGTGATGGAATACATTTAAAAATACTATAGATATTAATGGAGATGGGGCGTGTATAAACTTTCCACTTATAATCTCAGTGACCCAAAGTTCAGTATTATTGTACTGTTAAATGATATTAAATATACAGACTCAGATGCACCTGTTAGCGAATGTAACAAAATTGGCAGTTAGTTGCAAATGCTCCTATGAAAACAGTGCCAAGTCAAGTTGTCCATCATCTGTTTACTGCGAGCATGTAAACGTGGCATCAGTCATCTTTGCTAGTTTATGGTAAAAAAAAAAAAAAAAAAACTGATGCCATGTTTTATCAGCACATGCTAGGTACACAGTTGCAGTCCCATAGTCAACAGTTAGGTCTGTCCTATGACAAAGGACAAAGGGCTTATTGGCTGCAACAATCTAAAACATTTGGCTCTTGCATCACTGATCAGGTTTTTAGGCCAATTACTCATTGCACATTTAGAGTGAAAATCATCCAATACCAATACACATACAATACCAATACACATCCAATACCAATACACATCCAATACCAATTTACATCCAATACCAATTTACATTCAATACGAATACACACCAAGTTTCAGCCTGGATATGCAATCAGTAATCGACTGATAATGTTATAAGTGCACTTTGAGTGGTATATATGCCATTTCTAGCTAACCTCCTAGAGTCCTGGTATGCAGTTTGGAATATCGTAATAACAGCCATTCCAGCTTTCATTTCCTCTCACTACAGCAAAAATTTAATTAAATCAATCACTAAAAGTCAGTATGCTATAAAAACTGCATTTTACTGTCTTTGCTGAATAAGTTATGGTTTTGTTTTCGTATTACAAACTGTTACTGCGCTGTTGAGACACCTTCCAATATGATTGCAACATGACTGCATGAAATCAGTGAAATATTACGAACATATGATCCTTCTAGGTTCTAGTCTATATATTATGAACGTACACGATCCTTCTAGGTTCTAGTCTATATATTACGAACATATGATCCTTCTAGGTTCTAGTCTATATATTACGAACATATGATCCTTCTAGGTTCTAGTCTATATATTATGAACGTACACGATCCTTCTAGGTTCTAGTCTATATATTACGAACATATGATCCTTCTAGGTTCTAGTCTATATATTACGAACATATGATCCTTCTAGGTTGTAGTCTATATATTATGAACGTACACGATCCTTCTAGGTTCTAGTCTATATATTACGAACATATGATCCTTCTAGGTTCTAGTCTATATATTATGAACGTACGATCCTTCTAGGTTCTAGTCTATATATTACGAACATATGATCCTTCTAGGTTCTAGTCTATATATTACGAACATATGATCCTTCTAGGTTCTAGTCTATAGATTACGAACATATGATCCTTCTAGGTTCTAGTCTATATATTACGAACATATGATCCTTCTAGGTTGTAGTCTATATATTATGAACATATGATCCTTCTAGGTTCTAGTCTATATATTACGAACATATGATCCTTCTAGGTTCTAGTCTATATATTACGAACATATGATCCTTCTAGGTTCTAGTCTATATATTACAAACATATGATCCTTCTAGGTTCTAGTCTATATATTACGAACATATGATCCTTCTAGGTTCTAGTCTATATATTACGAACATATGATCCTTCTAGGTTCTAGTCTATAGATTACGAACATATGATCCTTCTAGGTTCTAGTCTATATATTACGAACATATGATCCTTCTAGGTTGTAGTCTATATATTATGAGCATACGATCCTTCTAGGTTCTAGTCTATATATTACGAACATATCATTCTTCTAGGTTCTTGTCTATATATTACGAACATACGATCCTTCTAGGTTCTAGTCTATATATTATGAGCATACGATCCTTCTAGGTTCTAGTCTATATATTACGAACATATCATCCTTCTAGGTTCTAGTCTATATATTACGAACATATGATCCTTCTAGGTTCTAGTCTATATATTACGAACATATGATTTGTCTAGGTTGTAGTCTATATATTATGAACATATGATCCTTCTAGGTTGTAGTCTATATATTATGAGCATACGATCCTTCTTGGTTCTAGTCTATATATTACGAATATATCATCCTTCTAAGTTCCAATCTATATATTACGAACATATGATTCGTCTAGATTCTAGTCTATATATTATGAACATATGATCCTTCTAGGTTGTAGTCTATATATTACGAACATATGATCCTTCTAGGTTCTAGTCTATATATTACGAACATACGATCCTTCTAGGTTCTAGTCTATATATTACGAACATATGATTCGTCTAGGTTGTAGTCTATATATTACGAACATACAAGCTCTAGGTTCTAGTCTATATATTACGAACATATGATTCGTCTAGGTTGTAGTCTATATATTACGAACATACAAGCTCTAGGTTGTAGTCTATATATTACGAACATACAAGCTCTAGGTTGTAGTCTCAAGGGTAGGTCATCAGCACCTGTAGTTCAGAAACATAAATGTACCCAAGGTGCAAAACAGACAGGGTCTGGGACCCCCTTGTTAAGCTCTCAGACTCCCTGAATAAAAATAAACCTAATTTGATGGTATGCTCTCTATAATTATGTCTGGACTACCTCTGAAACAATTTATAACATATTATAACTTGTGTTACTTATAGTGTAAATCCAAAAACTTCCAAATTTTCCTCAAGAGTTTGGTAGAAGGACTGAACTGTTACTCAAGCCAAAGACAGAAGAGATGAGCAAGTTCTTGATCAGTGCAGAGCATTTCCAGAAAAAAAAAAAAAAAAAAAAAAAAAAAAAAAAAAAAAAAAAATATATATAAATATATATATATATATATATATATATATATATATATATATATATATATATATATTAAATATATATAAATATATATATATATATATGTATATATATATATATATATATATATATATATATATATATATATATATATATATATATATATATATTATAGCCAACATTGTGTTGCCATTGAAGTTAGAATTACTGATGCTATGGTGAGTGAGTTAAAAGCCAACCAATGCTTGAGCAGCAAGCCAACATTGGACATAATTGGTGGGTGGGGGGGCACCCACCAATTATGAGGAGATATTTCACACACTAATTATAACATAGTCTACTGAAATGATATTCAAGTTGTAGTCACTACACACACCTGGCTTTGTATGCACGCTTTTTTATTTATATGTCACATTTTAAAACATGAGGTTATGAGGTTATGAAAAGGTACACAAGTACAAACCTTTCTGCTTTGAAAAAAAACTGTTGTGCTTTGCTTGAACCTAATGGACAAAAAATGTACCTGCACAGTACCTTTTTTCTGAGAGTATATCTTCTACTAATTTAAATAAACATGAAATTATCACCAGCACTACCACTGTTTACTGTTCGGATTATAACTATGTACACTTGTGTTGTGCTGGCATATGCTTTGCAAGGAGACTGTAGCAGTACACTATTTACTATGTCGTAACTTCGTTTTTGCTGTCAGAATGAAGAGGGAGACCAGTTCAGAGTTTAAGCTTTTTATTCTTGGAATTGGGTACCAACATTTCTCTGAGCTCTCAAACCCTGGTCTACCCTGGTCTCAATCAGGTCTCCGACTGCATAGTCCCTTTATAGGTCAGCCCTTCTGCTTCTTCGGCCCACTACACCTGGCCAAGTCGTTAACTCGGATAGAAGTTCTTACGACAACATCGCAGGGTCTTGTTTTTAAGCCTAAATGCTGGGGATTACAAAGCCATGACCTTCCCACGAGCTGCAGCAATCTTGGCCATATGTAAACATACACTTTTAACAAATGCTATAAAACTCCCAACAACTTCCACCATGACTTAATTCTAACAGTCGCTAACAGTGCACAGTTATCACTGAGTTATTGTCGTTCAGTTATATAGCTGTATATACAATTGAACACACCAGTTCCAATGATATAATGATATATTAAAGTTTTCTGCAAATTTCAGTGCAGAAAATTCCCATTTATCTCATTTATTTCATTAAAAAATAAATCCCAAAATGTGCCATAACTTTTTCCCAGGCGACTTTCCCCACCAATATGTTCAATTTAGCAAATACGCGGTAACAATGCATTAAAATGGCATACCATTAAAACTCAGCAACTGCCTCCTAGTTGCTAATAATAGTGTAAGGGAGGCTGTTGGCAGTATGCAAATGGAGTACCACTAGCTTCTACTGACTGCTAGCCATGTTAGCATTTTTGGAAGGCCGACTAATTTAAATGTATTATTAGCTGCCAAAGAGACTCTCCTTACAACAGTCTAAAATTAGGTCTCATCAAGGGCACGGGCTCCCAAACAGCTCTTAAAGTGTAGGCAATCTTATGTCATCACTCTTGAAGGCATTTTTAGCTGCCAGGGTAGATTCTGATAATGAAGCTGCGTAGTAGATATAACCTGACAATCTCTCTCTCCGTGCCCTGCCCCTATAAGAAAAGGTCTCCGGCAGAGTGGATATATCAGCGGCCTCCTTGCCGAGGTGTCAGCTAGAACAGAGGACTATATGAGTCAGAGCTCGTTATATTTTATGTGTACAGGAATGGCCGACTTCTTTCCTTCCTCATCAGCCCACTGTCAGAAAGCCTACGAAAGGCCCTAATTTATTTGACATAGATCAGGCCGTCCTTAATGTAGCTGACAGCCATGTTGATGAGGTCTCGGCAAAGCGAGCCCAATAGGTTCTTGTCTAACAGAAAGGTTTAATTGACCCACTCACTCTCTATGTTTTATTCCCGGCTAAAAGAGTGCCCACTTATCATGGGCTTAATTTGGACGACGACACAGGACTGCTGTTGGGTCAGTGGAGTGACCTTCTGGAGCGCTGGCACATAACTAAACAGTTCACACCTGGCACACAACAACAGCTATTGAACCTGAAAGAAACCGCCAGCGGTTTCGCATTTAAACTAATATTCTTTGCCCGGGCCTGTGAATAACAATGTACAAAGCACTGAACTGTAAATAATAAAGCATTGAAAAACGTTTTAACCTTTTTTCCCAGTTCTTTAAAAAAATGCATAATTCAATAGACACAGTTCGCTTTTCCGTTAGCACAGTGCAATGTTAACCTTGACTGCGATTGTTTTATGAAAAAGAATATATTCATGAAAGACAACAGTGTTATCTTTTTTCTACTTTTAACACAAAACTGATGGAAAAACCTAATACAAGTCAGTTTTCTTCAGAAACAGTAAACCCCTCATATCTTTTCCTAGCTACAAAAAACCTAGCATAGACCTAAAATCATAAGTAATCCAAAATCTACTTTTTTAAACTATAACACTTTCTTGTTTCCGGTTTTATTAGCTCCTCACAGTAATGAAGACAGTAATACATTATCAGGAAGTGGCTACTTCACTCCAACATGCTAACCTGGCTAGCAATAAACAAAAACTAGCAATGGCAAGCCAGCATGAACCTACTGAATGTACCCCACACATTTTCCTAGACTTATAATAAGATAGCAGTAGACTCACACACAAGACGTTATATACGTTTTAGAGGATTTACTGTTATATATTATGTCAGACAGTTTAGCTCCTCAAATGAATACAATATCCGAAATAGGCTAACATGGCTAAAGCTGGATCACAGCAACTGCAGACTGTCACTGCTGTAGGCAGTAGTTTGGGCAATAAATGTCAAATCTTGGATAAAAACAAGACAACGGAAAAATAGTAAAAACACTTCTATGCTAACACTAATGATAATTTCTGTTAGCACCCAATCCAGTAACATGAACCAAGCACTGAACTAAGAAACAATGTTGGCAGTTCTCAAGGTCTTACTGGGTAACTCGGCAAGTTTGGAGAGTTTCCGTTGGGCTGGTAGTGCTTTGGGCTGCAAATTTATAAACAGACTCTCGCATATAAGTACAAGAACACGCAGACAAACTCTAAATGTTATATCTGTTGTAAATATTTCTTACATTCTGTGCCCATCTGCTAACGTGAGTGCAATCAGACACAGATGGCCGTCGCTGCAGAGGTTACGAGAAGTTTATGGCTCAGCTAATCCCGTTGTTTTACATCAGAAAGCTCCCGAAGAAATCCAGGAGATAATGACTTGACCAGATGGGTCACATGGCCAGGTGAAACACAAAGGCAGGTCCATAAGACGTGCAGTTGCCAGTCAAATTCAGACCTTTCTCAGACTTTTGTTCAGACCTTCTCAGATCAGAGTCTCTACCGTGGTATCTTCAAGGAAAAAGTATATACTCTGAACTGGAAAGAAGTCACTACACATCATATCAGGGCAGTCGCGTCCTTATAGGCGAACTGGGCGATCTCTACACCTGACATAAACAAATAATCAGATACATCTTATTCCTATATCCTGTTCTACCTTAAATGATGTAGCACTTGCAGTTAGACATCTGTACAGGTGCCTGTGACTGCTGTATTATTTAAGGTGGAACGGAAATTAGAATAAGAAGCTAACATCAGCTTTGAGGGAGTTGATCAAATTCAGTGCACAGCCTTCTAGGATGTTGTAGTCTAGCTGTCCAACACTGAACACAAACGTGCTCCTGTAAATTCAGTACATGCAGTGCTACAAAAGCTAATACAGTCTTTGTGAATATGTTAAAATGAACAATTGCTGTTACAACTGTACTATAGCAATGCTGTCGCCTACGATGAGTTGTTTTAGGATTTTTAGGGTTGCTGTGCTTCCCTTGTGTTTGTACATCTTCGGTGTCTGTCTGATTTTAACTTCTTCTATCGTCAAAAGTCATGTCCTTGAAAGCTCTTATAAAAACCTCATATGCTACCTAATAAAAAAATTATGCTATCAAACGCCTCACACCCAAGTCCACCTCAATACATCTTTGGAACATCTATGAGTAAAAAGTCAGTGTTGACTATCATAACAAAAAGCAAACACTTCATGCGAAGATGCTAACAAGACTAACAACAAATGAAAGCTATCATCATCATCAGTGTTGTCATATGTCTGCACATTCCTCGAAGGCAAGCTTGATCTACAGCAATAATGAAGAGGGACTAGGGTGGGGGTTGGTTGGGTCCAGTCGCCTTCAGACTCCATTAACAGACCAGTGCACTAAACGGCCAGCAGGCCCATGGATGAGCCAACCTGTCCCCCTCACCAAACACACACACAAGCACCGCGCCGCATGACTGAGCAGTCCTTGGCCATTTAACCTGCGAGGTTGCGTGGGTGGAGGGGCGGTGGAAGGCGGCAGTAAAAGAAAGGCCCCAAGGCGGATTTTCACATGTCGCACTTTGAGCCTTTTCCCTTATTTATGCTCGTCTCATGGGATGTGCATTTGCGCCTCCTGCTTTGGTGCTTTTGCCATCTGTCTGGTGAAAACAAGGCTTTCCAAAAAAGACTGGCACCTGCTGATTAGAAATGTTTCAACACATTAGCATGCGTGTGCATTGGGTCTGAACACATACTGAACCGTTATTAAGAACGGGCACGAAAAACTGACTTCTTTTAAAAATCTTATCGGAGTATTTATTTGTTTAAAAACAAAGACAAGAGGTTCAATGGGCTACCTTACTAAGGTCATGCTTTTTGTAAGAATCTGCTCAAATGAATCCTTAATCTAAGACTAGAAACATTCTGAAATCACTACTACTACTACTACTACTACTACTACTACTACTACTACTACTACTACTACTACTACTACTACTACTACTACTACTACTACTACTACTACTACTACTACTACTACTACTACTACTACTACTACTACTACTACACAAGGGGGCACGGTGGTGTAGTGGTTAGCACTGTCGCCTCATAGCAAGACAATACAGGTTTGAATCCCCGTCCAGGCTGTTGTGTGTGGAGTGTGTATGTTCTCCCCGTGCTTGAGTGGGTTTCCTCCCACAGTCCAAACACATGCAGTGAGGTTGATCGGTCACTCTAAATTGCCCGTAGGTGTGAGTGAGTGTTGGCCATGCAATAGACTGGCGAACTGTCCATGGTGTATCCTGCCTTCGCCCAATGAAGCTAGGACTGGCTCCAGCCCCATTGGCTCTAGCGGGATTAAGCAGCAGATAATGGATGGATGGAATACTTCTCCAGCTGTTGCAAGGATTTTAGGCATTTTACCTTCTGCATTGCCCTCTGTTGTAATCATTTTATTATTACAGGCCAAGGAAAGACAGGACCATCCAAGATGTTACCAGTGTAAAGTACAAAAGCCAGAGTCCGTCATAGTATAGGGTGTGTATTAGTGCCTAAGGCATGGATTACACCCTTAACACTGAAAGACATAAACTTTTTTTGAACATTGGCATGCTGCCTTCTAGATGACGTCTTCTTCAGAGACATCCCTGCTCAGTTCAGCTTGACAACGCCAAACAACATTCTTTCCAGTATGGTTGTGTAACCAGAGAGTGCGAGTGCTAGAGTCCCACACACCAGAAAGCAAAAATATGACAAAAAATCTGCTTTAAAAACTGGATCATTTGGAGTCTTGTTAATGTCTAGTTCACACTACACGATTTCAGACTGGATTTCCAGTCGCCGACTGTTTTTTGTAGATTGCCAGCCAAAAGCTTGTGAACCAACAGACTCAGGAGGAGCTTCTTCTCTGAGGCTGTGACCCTGCTGAACTCTACACCCTCACTTTAGCCTCATTATTGCACTCACTGCACTGTCCTATTACTTTTGCACTACTCATTTTTGCACATCTATCTTTGTATTTTCATACCTGTACAGTTCTATTTATATTCACAATTCTGTTTATATTGCACTATTTATATCTGTAGTTATTACTTACACTGTTACAACCTGTTCAACATATGCTGCTTATATGTATATGCTTCACTCCTCACTGTATATATGTTTAATAATTTATATTCTATTTTATATACCACCCCCTTATCTCACATTCTGTGCACACCTACATTCTATAAATTTACTTATATATCACCCCCTTATCTCACATTCTGTGTACACCTACATTCTATATATTTATTTATATACCACCCCCTTATCTGCATTCTATATATTTACTTATATACCACCCCCTTATCTGCATTCTATATATTTACTTATATACCACCCCCTTATCTGCATTCTATATATTTACTTATATACCACCCCCTTATCTCACATTCTGTGTACACCTACATTCTATATATTTATTTATTTACCACCACAAGTACAATAATCTCAAATTGTTAGTCATTTCTGTTTTGCACTTTATGTAAATAATGATGTATTTTGAACTTCTGGTTGGATGCTAACTGTATCTCATTGGCTTTGTACCTGTACTCTACACAATGACAATAAAGTTGAATCTAATCTAATCTAATCTATATATGCTCAAACTTTTTGGAAGCAAATGTGTATAAATGAGCCAAATATTTAGCTTCATGTGTCTTGGAGTGGTGGGAAAATGCTGTCGCAATTGAGAATTGGAAAACTGGGGTAAAACCGTTAATCAATATTATACTTTGAAAGAAAAAAGATGGTTCTTCAAGGGTTCTTAATAACCATTTAATGGTTGTTTAGATTGATGGAGTGTTTTACGGGGTGCTATATAGCACCAAAAAAGAGTTCTTCTACTAATACAAGCTTTACATCATAACAATAGTAGAACACTTTTTGATGTTATATAAGAACCATATACAGCTCATTCTCCATAGATCTAAAGAACAATCACACCATGCATAAAACTGGTTAGGCATTTATATAGAACTCCTGGTTCTGAATAGAACTATTCTCTTTACTAAAGAACCCGTGAAGAACCATCTTTGTGAGTGTAGATATCTAAGACGGACTGTTCAGTGACTCGCAAGGGAAGCGTGTTGACCAGGCCATTCAAAGAGACAGGCTTAAGAGAGAGAGAGACTTGTAGAAAAAAACTGAAGGGGGCAGACAGAGAGTGTTAATGCACAGAATCTGAGTAAAGCCAGAGATAATAAGAGAACGTAATGAACTCCTGAATAGAATCCACGTGCTGCACTCTCTCCCCCCTACAACAGACGCTGTATGCAGATAGGCAAGTGCTAGCTCCATCTCCTCAAGCTGAATGGATTAGCCGGCTGCGAGGAGAGCTACCTTAATCCACTTTGGATGTTATGAGCAATGCTCACATCCAGAGGGAAGCATTCATTTTCTCCTTTTCCTTTTCTCTTACCACGTCTCTCTTTCGGCCCGTTCTCACTTTCCCTCCCTCTCCGCTCTCCACCTCAAGTGGAGGGCCACGGGACTAAACGCAGGCGGAAAAAACATCATCAGCTACGTGAGGTGAAAATTAAATTTACAGACGGCCTTCTTCTCGCACTCATTTCCTAAAGAACTTCACCATCTCTCATCTCCTGTTCAAACAGGCGGGACTGCAGCGAAGAGCATTAGCGCACGATGTATAAACCGCCTGTCTGCAGTTTATTCCCTAAAGGGTCTGAGTGGGAGTTAATCATGCACAATGCCCATGAGTGCCCGCTGGGTAGTCGAAGTTGAGTTACTTTGGTCCAGCGTGAGCAGGGTTGGGTAGTTATAGAATACACGTAGCAGCACGAGATCAGGATAAGTTAACAGGTACAGTACAAACAATGTAAATAAAATTTTAGTTACTTAATAAAAAACACAGTGATGGTGTGTGTATAGTATTGGTGTGATTGTATGTAGATAATTATTAATGTAACAATAGGTATAAACAAGTATGTCCTGCTGGGATTGTCAAGTTTTATTCATAATGCACAAATGCTATGCACACAAATTTTTATTATTTTATTTATTAAATGTTTATTTTAAATGTATAAGTTATTTTTGGGTTATTTATTTATTTATTTATTTTTGTCTCCTAGGTTATGTTTTATCAGGGAAGGGTGGGGGGTGGGTTCTTGGAAGTTTGAATATATTTTTGTAGCAATTGATACAATTGTATTAATGTATTTGTAATTAAAAACTAATAAATAAATTAAATAAAAAAAAAAACAGAGTGATGACCAGCAGGATTACATGCAAATGTCATCCATCGAAATTTGCTGTTTTAATTTTTCATCACATGAAGAATGTAGATGTAGGTTTTTTTTCCAGGACAAAGCAGCAGTTCAGTGTTCTATTCAGCCAATCAGTAGAAATTTGTATAAGCATTTTATTTTTGTAGGCAGAAAAAAGATCTGCAGCATTTTCCTGAAAATACTGTGGTGTCCAAGATCTGCTTGAGTCGGGTGCATAACCAAGGCTTTTTTTTTTTACAGCTGGAACTGTTTGGAACTGTTTAAGTCTGGAGACCACCCCCAGGGCAAAGGTATGTATTTGAATTGAAAAAAATAATAATTATACAATGTATTATAATACATTTATAATAATACAATTATGTTATGCCAATGTTATTTGACAAATATATTGGTCGGCCTTAGAAACAACCCAGAGAGTTGCAATGCTGCAGTCTATCTGAGTGGAAGTTAATCAAGCATGTTGACTTGTGGCCTGCACGATGCTCATGATAGCCCACTGGGTGAGTGGAGTTTCATTGGTCAAGCATATGGGTCAGGGGCCGAACCTATACACAAACAAACATACACACAAGTATCAAAGGAAATACTCTGGCATGTTCATAGAAGAACCAACTCTAAACATTGTCCCGTGACCCATAATGCTTCAGTGTGTACCACTACATGCTGACACATCCTATCTAGTAGAGTTATGAGTTTTATCATAACTGAATGCCGTGAATAAGCGCAGACAATCCCGCGTACAAACAGTAAAAACCATGTTAATGTTAATCCCTGAATGTCTGAGTCAGTAGTGTTTCAGTTTCATTTCAAATCTAAATCAAACACAGCAGACCCTTGATTGCCTCCCACTGTCTAGTCCACTTCATCTGAAGTGCTCATCAAAGAAACCAAGGACTGACCAGACCAGACATCTGAGGTGCGATATAGTTCAGTCCTTCATTGCCAGGTTCTTTAGGGACAGAGGGAGCTTTCGTCACTCTATATAGCCAAGAACTACCTGCTACTGCAGGAAAAGGAAGTTTCATGGACACACAAAGCGACCAATCACAAGCCTGCTATTTCACACGCTGTGTAAGGAGGTAATCTTGAAAATGGACTCATGGACATAAACGGTCCCTCAAGAAACAAAGAAACATATGATGGGTGGGGGGTGTCTGGGGTTGTGGTTGAGCTCATGTCAGACTGGTAGAAAGCATTACACCCAAGAGCATATATGTGGAGGAGCAGATAACCAATCAGAAAGCACCTGGCAGAATCCTCACAGTGTGGCCAGAATAAAGACATCAGGCCTTCTGTGTGGGCGGAGCATCTGTGGTTGAGACTAGTCTGTCTCCTCGTGTAAGGTCAACAAGTTGCGTACAGCTGCGTGAATGACGGCAGCAACTGACAGTCAGAGCCACAAATGCAGGAACTAATGCATTAATAATTTATTACATGACTGATTATTATTTAAATTCCCTTTTTCACCTTAAATGATGCAGCGGTTACATGCAGGTGCCTGTAAAGGTGGCAGAGTATAACAGCTGCAATATTTAAGGTGGATAAAAAAAACAAAAAGCTGCTAAATAGGGAGACAGTTTAAATTTTGAATGACATTTGGACTTGTTTCTGGGTCCACAAGCTTAGCCTTAGAAAGCAACACTGACATACTTATAGCTACACATGCTTCAGCTCTGTTTGAACTATTCTGCACAACACAAATATTTCAGACTGACTTTGGTTGTCAAAAATAGTTCTTCTTAAAAAGTGAGAGGACTTTTAAATATACTAAGGCACTGTTTACCTGCATGAACTGTATACTGAAGCATGCAAGAAGATATATATATATATGATATATAGATGAGATATAGAACAATTGTTACAAAGTTTAATTGCACAGTGATAGACATTTAGATTTTGATTTTTTTTTTCATTTTTTTCTGATTTTAATGACACATTTTCTCACCCAGTACTGCTTCTTAGCCTCATAGGTATGGAGGCCAATCCTCTTTCTCTTTCCTCTTTCATCTGCCACTGTGATTAAGCACTTCCTCTTAATTGACCAGTCAGTATAAATAAATAATAACAAAAAAGCAACAACTGGGACAATCCTTCACATTCTGGACAATCTCAACAAACAAGTGGCATTGTACTAAAGGTAGATCATTTTGCAGAGCTCTGCAGCTTTGATTTGTTTTACTGTCTGACTGCTAACAGCACTTTATGCACAAATTTATGTATCGTCGCTGTCCAATGAAAATCTCCATTTTTATAGATTTTTCTTTTTGTAGTTCACTTGAACACAACTGCTGTCTTTTATATGAAGTGACAACTCCATGATGAATGGACCAAAAGAAATGCTCCAAAACAGCTTGGAAAAATTTCTGGTTCCATTGACTTACATTGAAAGTGAAGAAGGTTTTTGACCTCTCCTGTAAAGTTGCCATTTTTTTTTTTTGGACAGCCACAAGATATACTATATATATATATATATATATATATATATATATATATATATATATATATATATATATATATATATATATATATATATATGTATATATATATAGTTTAAGGGTTTAAGTTAAGATATTTAAACTCAGACAGCGTGCACAATCATCCTCTGTAAGGAAAGATACAGTGCTGTACACTGTCAGGAGTTCTACAGTATGAATTACACTGATGGCATGGTTAGTCTGCTTGCGGTGAATCATATGCATGGATAAAGCTTGCTAGCGAGCAGAGGGGGGGATATAGCAAAACAAACAAACAACGTTCAAACACAGTTCCTGCAGGCTACAAGCGAGCAAACTGTCCGATTTCCTTTGCATCCTGCTGTGCACCTGATGCCCGCATCCCCTGCAGATCCAGGACGTCCCGAACAAAGTCACAGTGCTCAAGCGAGCGAAGGTACACATTATGTGCTTAATCCAAAAGTAGCTGAACATCCAAGACCTGTTGGTGTAGTCAGTTAGTCCTTCCTAAGGTAAGCATGTGGAAGCAGTGTTTAGTTACTGTGCTGCTGTTAAATGGAATCAGTTGTGTGAGAGTGTTAGAAGAGCACCTACACTGGACACCTTTAAATCCAGACTGAAAACATTCCTGTTTGAGCAGACTTTCAGCTAAACCAGTTTAGCTTTAAAACCTTAGACTCTTTTAAACCTCATTCTTCTTTTTTATGTTTAATTGTCTTTCTCTTTAACTGATTTATTTTAATGTTTTAATGCTATTTCAATGCTTTTTTGCATTTATGACTTATTTATGTAAAGCACTTTGAGTTGCCACTGTGTCTGAAAGGTGCTATACAAATAAACTTGCCTAGCCTTGCCTTGCGCTGCTTCACATGTACAGAAGGTTGTATGTGTATGTGTGTTTTTGTGTTTTTCATAATGTTGCTAGTGTTACCCCCTTTACATGTAACCACTGCTTTGAAATTTAGTAGTGAGCTCAGATTTATACACCACTTTTCACGTCTTACCCTCTCAGCCACGACCAAACAGCCTTAATTCAAAATCTTGTATTAAACACCTTCTATGCAGAATGAAATAATGTCAATAAACACAGATTCCCGTCAGGATGTCTATACCTAGTGGTACCTAGGTAGATACAGCCAAGTGATCCCACCCGTTGGATAGAACATCAGGAGCTGAACTGAAGGACTGCATGTTGGAATAACCATCAACATAATTAGGAACTGCAGTGGAATCCACCAATCCTGCTTTGGTTATAGAAGGGTGGGGCAAATTTCACTCTAGATGTAGAGAGGATCGTTACATGGATTCAAGGATTGGAACCACATGAAGAAAAAGTAGTCATTAGATAAGCGTTAAATGAGCACAGCATACAGATCTAAACATATCATAATTATGAACCAGCTCATTAACACCAGAATTTAGAAAATTAGTGATTCAATTTCTGCAGCCTATAACTTTCGTCCACAGGAGTGAAATTCCCATGAATCTGTTGCACCCATTCATCAACCCCAGTGCTGGGGGGCAAGGAAAACGTTCACTTCGCTCTGCTGATGGTCATTAACTGAACTACTTTCTTCTGGTTAAGTAGATGGAAACGTTCTAATCAGCCAATTATGTTAAAGAAGGTTTTGGAGTGGTATTGCGGTTGGCCAATCAGATTTCAGAGATAACCAATGTCATCTCAGACCTTGACCACCCCTCTGGTGTTCTTTGGAGCTAGAACTACAAGATGGTTGTAGAAGGCAGTGCTACTTTAACCATCCCACCTGGCTTGGCCCCGGAAGCTAGAACTACAAGACAGTAGTAGAAGTCAGTGCTATTTCAACCATCCCACCTGGCTTGACCCCTGGAGCTAGAACTATAAGATGGTGGTAGAAGTCAGTGCTATTTAAACCATCCCACCTGGCTTGGCCCCTGGAGCTAGAAGTACAAGATGATTGTAGAAGGCAGTGCTACTTTAACCATCCCACCTGGCTTGGCCTGTGGAGTTAGAACTACAAGATGGTTGTAGAAGGCTGTGCTACTTTAACCATCCCACCTGGCTTGGCCCCTGGAGTTAGAACTACAAGATGATTGTAGAAGTCAGTGCTACTTTAACCATCCCACCTGGCTTGGCCCCTGGAGTTAGAACTACAAGATGATTGTAGAAGGCAGTGCTATTTAAATCATCCCACCTGGCTTGGCCCCTGGAGCTAGAACTATAAGATGGTTGTAGAAGGCTGTGCTACTTTAACCATCCCACCTGGCTTGGCCCCTGGAGCTAGAACTACAAGATGATTGTAGAAGTCAGTGCTACTTTAACCAGCCCACCTGGCTTGGCCCCTGGAGCTAGAACTACAAGATGATTGTAGAAGGCACTGCTACTTCAACCATCCCACCTGGCTTGGCCTGTGGAGCTAAAACTACAAGATGGTAGTAGAAGTCAGTGCTATTTAAATCATCCCGCCTGGCTTGGCCTGTGGAGCTAGAACTACAAGATGGTAGTAGAAGTCAGTGCTATTTAAACCATCCTACCTGGCTTGACCTCTGGTGCTAGAACTGTACTGTACTTCACTCCATGTATGTGTATATGTAATTATGTTATGTAGTGTCAACAACACAGTTTGCGACCAATATGTTACAAATTAAAAATTCAGATTACAGTTTAATGCTAATGGGTAAGGTAGAACCTTCCATCACTAATTAGCTTCGTAGTGTCAAAGACGTAAACTTCCAGAAGAAATTATGAGGGCTAAAAATAGATTGATGACTTGCTTTATGATTTAATTTAATTTAATTTTATTTTAAACTGTCTCTGACATTTGAGCTTAACAAATATGTGAGAAACAACGTCCAAATTTGACCAAAGCAAATATTTTATGCTCCAGCACACAGCCAGCTGGAGCGCCGACCACTTGACCGCACCCTCCTTTGTCTGCCTCCTGCCACATTAGCAGTTTGGGGGGCAGCCATAAATTATGCAGGGGCTCAAATTCATTTTTTAATTTTTAATTGTGGCCGGTCTGGGGACATACATTAAGGGAATCCTCCTAAGTGAGCCTCCCTGTCCTAGGAGCCATTTAACAGCTCATTACGATGGCAGGATTGTGGATGTGAATGAAAAGGAGGAGTGTATGGAAGCGGGGAGGGGAGTTGCACTCGTTTAGCTAGGCTTCCGCTTCCCCTCCCCAGAGCCTTGTGTATGGATCTTTCGGAAAAACGCAGTTGGGCCCTCGGTGGAAAAGGGAAAGGACTCCCACATTAGCCTCCGTGACTGCAGCTCCAGGGTTAGAATTATCTCGCGAGCCTTGGAGAACCGTAAAAAGCCCGTGCCGCAATCAGCAGCAATTAACCCACATTTAGCTAGCATGAAATTGTGCGTTGTCAAATCGATGCCTGTCAGCTGTTGTAATTGGGAAAGTTACCCCAAACATAAAACAGAGCACCAGGACTGGAGAGAGGCTCAGTGCTCATTAATTCACGAGGATGAGGACGTTGTCTAATGACTCAATCACACTTTTATCCTCTGACTTTAGAATTAGGCCACAATAAACCTGGCATCCCACAAATGACCCATTTCTCCAAAAGCACCAGCGGACAAACCGAGACCTCATGACGCAAACAGGTAATGCAGGTAAATTACAATTAAACCTCCACACTTATTATTATTTTTAGATATTCTCTAATCAAGTGTCATTACAGTCTGAGCTGTAATAAGCATATTAAGCACCCTCTAACTAAGTTAGCTTTAGCTTAACCAAAGTGTTATAGTAACAAACACCACAGAACAGCTTTGAGTTTGGGTTTTAGATTTTAGATCCTCTAAACTTCCATTATTGTTGCATCAGTTAGCTGGAACCAGGTCTGGGTTGTGATTTGTAACACATTTGGCCAGCTAACTGAATTCTTTCTAGCTTAGCCAAAATTCTACAGTCCCAAACACCACAGAACAACTCGATTTTAGCCACTCGACTCAACATGTCCAAACATGAGTTAGCTGGTACCAAGTCTGGCATCTTTAGCCTTGTAACCACGTTAGTGTTAGCTTAGCCAGTGTTGTAGTAACAAATACTACAGAACAGGTTTTGGGTTTCTGTCCTTCCAACTTCTGTCCTTTTCATTAGTTTTATTATTTTTTTATTCATCTGAACACGACAGCTGCCGTTTATATGGTGTAAAAATCTCATGAAAAATGGACCAATGGTTCCAAAAGGCTCCAAAAGATTCTGGTTCCATTGACTTACATTGAAAGTAAAGACATATTTGTAGAAATATCTGTATCTTTATCATTATGAGACCCAAAGTGCCCCCTTTCCCTACTTCTCTTGGAACGTGTTGCAGGCCTGAATGAAGGAATGAATGTATATTAACAAATACAATGTTGACCAGGTTCATACTGTCTGCAATGAAGTTAATGTAAGTGACACTGCATATTGTTTTATTTGCATTTTCCATACTGTAGCAACTTTTTCTCATTTGGGGTTGTACGTGATTGAGAGCAAGAGGCTTCAATCTTAGAAGAGTTGACATTATAAGAACTCTACCGTGACGGCTACCGTGATGCGGCTGACGTTGGCTTCTTAATTGAATGCAAATACACCAGAAAATTCAGTGCAGAGCCATTTTTCAAACAAGCTCCGGGTTCGACATTGCAGTATGTCGAAAGCAGCCTTTGGAACGCTATGTGCCATGATCGGACCATCTGTAGGGCCAATCGTTTCCAGTAATGGACCACCTGTGCCAACTGATAAGAAGAGTTGCTATTGCGTTATACAAGCTGGCCACTTGTGTGGAGTGTAAGGTAACCAGAAAAACTTAAACAAACATAATTAACCACTGTGTACACGCTGTACGCCAAACAATAAAATAGGTGGAACCAAATTACATCAATTATAGCTTCAAATATCACTGTTTATTCATAAAATAACCCTTCCTGTCACCCTTTACTGCCCTGTACTTTTTAGTGTTTCCTCTGTTCCCAACACAACTAATTCCACTAATCAGCTCATTAACAGCCCACTCATTATTAAATTATAGTGGCTGTGTTAATACAAGTAATGCACTGACATGTGCAGGGCAGTTGGCTTTCAGGACCAAACCTGAGAAACACTGACTTCTACATAATATATATGATGTGCCATTTTTCAAACTGGAATTATTAATGGGTTAAATTTGGTAAATAAATATTAATTGAGGCGTGGAGGCCTGGATCCCAATCGTTTGCACATGATTGCATGTGAGCCTGTCTTTCCTTCCTGTTGAACAAACAGCTTGGCGTCTTGCTTGGCCTGATTCACTTTTTGACACCCTAATCGGCTTTGTGTGTTTACAGTTGGGTCGGTCCTTAAGCATTATCTCTTCATCGATTTATGAATATTTCACAAATGGCCTACGATCTCCTGATATGTAAACAACAGCCAGTGTTAACTAAGTCTAAAACCACCAACCTCTCTCTGGATTTAAGTAAATATGAACCCAGAAGGCTAAAAAAAAAAAAAAAGCTCCTGCAGCTCGTGCAGCAGGTCTAGACTTTCAGAACCGCTATAAGCTTTAATCCTTCATTAGTTTAGCTATGCATGAGTAGGCCCGTATCTACTGGTGCCACTAGAGCCCGTGCCAAAAACATTAAGGAATGCTGAAAGGTTCCTGGCTGATTTCAATTCCGAGCATGGCGGCAGAACTCATTGTGCAAGAAGAAGTCCCATCATTAACTGACCACCAAGGCCGTGGGCAATTTTCGCCGCTCAAGGTCAAGGTTGAATATTGCATCGGCGGAGAAAGGCGCACTCATTCTCTTAACAATAAGGAGCCGTACTCGTGCAAATTAAGCTCGTTGAAAGGAACTGCTCTGAGATGGGCTAATTGTAAAGCTAATCTGAAAAGTGGGATACTAAAAGAGGCACAGGGGGCCTGAAGACGTGCCAGTGCGAATTTAGGCCATTTTCCAAGTCAGATCACTGTACAATTTAGGGTTTTATATGCTTTTGCAAGCACTTTTACATTTCCAGTTAAACATTGGTGGGTTAAAAAAGCAGTTTGCTACTTCGCTACTTTGATTGAACATCATTTTCATCAACAACTGCAAAATATAAACCATACAAAATCCCTGCCTGGGCAAAGCAGAGTGCCAGTAAAGACCCAGGTAGACCTAGGCTGAACCCATATAGTGAACCCATATTTTAAGTTTGCAAGTGAAATAAGCTTTTTAGCAATACACATGAATTTTGATGTACATATCCTATCATGCAAGTTAAAAAATGAATTCTGAATCCTGATTGGCTGAGGCAGGTAAAAAATTCACTGCAAAATACTCAATATATGCCCAACTCATGACACCTGTAGTTGCTAAAAATCATAGTGCTGTAAATGGACCACAAAGTGGGAAGTTGTAACTCATCGTTTTTAATCTCCATGTGTTTAAGATAGAGAAAAACAAGTAGACCTCTATGAAAGCAAGCACCATATAGCAACAGGCTAGTCAGCTAATGTGAAGTGATATGAGTGATAAGTAATGACTATGATACTCTTAACCTCTAAAACTTTATAAACTTTATTAAACTTTATATCGTGGCTGTCCAAAGAAAAACATATCTACGAAATGGCAACTTCACAGGAGAGGCCAAAACCTTCTTTACTTTTAATGTAAGTTAATGGAACCAGACATTTTCCCAAGTGATTTTGGGGCATTTCTGTTAGTTCGTTCATTATGAAATTTTCACACAATGTAAACAGCAGCTAACATGCTCAAATGATGTAGAAAAAAAAAAAAAAAATTATAAATGTTTTGCTTTAGACAGCCACGATGTTCAGTGTTACATATTTGATGGTATGTATGCTGGCTGATCTCAAACTGCCATGTATATATATATATATATATATATATATATATATATATATATATATATATATATATATATATATATATTTAATAGAGGAGAAATGGTTCTTTAGTACTGCTGATTGGACATCATACGCTAACTTCGTTTAATACCATCCCAACCTTCAAAGTGGGAATTCTCAACTGAGGGGCCCAGATTTCCTCAGACCCAGACTAAGCCTCAGCCTAAAACCCAATGATTCATCATTGGCACTAAAATTGTATCTAGTTTGGCGTGGACCAATCAAACCTCTTCTCTACTTTGGTCGATATGGAGAGGTACGAACACTCCACTCATGCTTGTGTCCGCACTAAACAAACACAATGCATTGTTGGCCATGTACCAACAACCGTGCTGAATTAAACTCAACCTGACAGTCCAATCGATCATAGAGACGCAGCCAAGTAAGAATTATTTTTATTGCTTTAACTGTGACACATGCATGTGCACAAGCATCTGCATTGGAATACAAAGCACAGACAGAATAACACATTTATATCAAGACTGTACTTGAGGCCTGGATCATCCACTAGGTTGTATGGATGCATGCCCAGGGGCCTGAGCCACTAGGGGGCCTCTGTGAGCAATTACGAGAAAATGTAAACTGGTATTTTGACTAAATGTGTGTTACGGTCGATCATAATCCTGACGCTCTCCACCTCTTTCCTAAGTGTCCACTTAAATTTTCTCCTCCAAACACCACTTAGGAACCGGTTCACCGCCTGCCCATTACCTCGGCCAGGCTCTCAGGTTTTTAAGCAGCGAGCATGTGAATGTGCTATGAATTTGAAATTCCAGATATTTATAACATGTGCCTGGGGGATCAGTAAAAGCAAGACCTGATACTTCAACAGAGTAGAGGATGCCCATTTCCAAAGCCAAATATAACGTTGCATCATCCTCGTTGGCAGTGATCTGCGAACTGTCATCAGAGGTAAGATATAAATGTGGTGAAAATATAATATTTCTGCTCCCGTCACGGCTGTATGCTTTAGGATGCTTGAGAGCTGATGGATTTTATTTCATTTTCATTCGAGTAAATGTGTCTGTGTAGAGCAAACTTTATAGGAAAACACTTGTAGTTGGACTTGTGCTCAGCAGCGTTCTTGTTAATATGTAGATAATCTTTCTATTGCTTTCTCTTGATTGGATCAGACAGTGTTTATAGTGGTAACATGCCCAGCACGGCAGTAAGCCTGCTCCCATAGTGGTGTAGCACAGCCCTCAGGCAAGGGATGACATTAAAGAAACCACTGACCACTTAAAAAAGGTAGCCAGGAAGGGGGCCACCAAAATTTTGAGCCCAGGGGCGATTCACGTCTGGGGGAAACTGGCTCTACATCTCATAGAATGAAGTGAGTGTGACAGCAATGTCTGAACAAACACATGCTTGTAGTTGTAATAAGCAAAAGCAAACAAGCAGAGCTGTGTGCTGAACAAGCAGCTTCCACAACAAATGGCAACAAAAGTTCATGTGATGCCCTCAATTACATCAATCGACCTATCCAACAGTTGCAAAATAGGAAAAAGTTTCAAAGGACTTCCTATTTAACCTAATGAGAAATTAGTTAGACACTCTAAATTTATGTATTCCGAGCAAAACAGTTGTGCTGGACAGTTTCTCATTAGTTTGAATGGGACTTCTGCCAACATTCTGCAAAGCCTCACAATCGTAGCTACCAGCAGCGCTTTCATTGGCCCAGCACTGCAGCTCTTATCCTGAAGATGGGTCTCAGTTCGGGTCCAGTTCCCAATTCCCAATCCCCGAAAATCTCGGCTTCAGTCCGCTATTGACCTCAACCCTGACCTTGTCATCTACTTCAGCAAATGCAACGAAAAACTCTCTTCAGACGACATTCTTACCCAATCAAATTCAAGGCCCGGTCCTTGTTTTCCTGCCAATCCTCACAAGTCTAAACTCGCAGGAAAGAAGAGACAGAGACCGAAACAGCCGAGCTAATTGCAGCAAAGGCGGTGGTCGGCACAGATGGGTCTTTTGATTCGGCTCCCTTTGGGTGACTAGAGTCTCACTGGCTTGACAGATGAGAGGTCAGGAGACGGGTCCGTCTGAATACAGCAGCCAGAACAAAACAACTCGAACAAAGACAATGGACTAGTCTGTGTCATGTCATTTATTCTGTGAAGTCCTGCACTAAACAAAATATTCACTATAGGCAGCTAGCAGCTCAGAGGAAGGATAGATATACGGTATATATAAGGGAAATGGAAGCACTCTCTATGTCGTAACACATAAAAAAATATTCTATACTATTTAAACACATGACTTGTTAACAATGCCTCTTTTTTAATATTAACTTCTATAATATAGATGATACAAATACTGCCAAAGAAGTTTCTCAGGTACATTCTAATAAATATTTACAACAATTTCTTCAAAGTCTCTGCCTGTAGCTTTGACCACCGTTTTTAAAATGCAAGCAAATTGGATATTAATTATAGTTTTTATATAGATCTCAGATATTCTGGAAAAATATCTTCTAAAGTTAATTTTCCTACAAATGATTCGAAAGCTAAAATGTTCTACTAATACTACAATAAAATAATTTCATTTACATCAATTAGCATCAAAATAGGATTTATTTATTGGAAACTCTTGATGAGTAAAAAGTATTAACCAAAAAAAAAAAAAATTCTGTATGTATTATTTGCATTTTTATTTATACTTCTTTTATTACGTAGTACACTAATGAAGCTTTAAAGATTACAATATGTTGAGACAGACAGGAAACACCAAACCCAAACGTTTAAACCACGTTCATTCAGCACATTTAGAAAGCCTTGTAAGTGTGCATTTAAGGAAGATTACAACAAAAGCGCTACCAGCAGCGCTTTCATTGGCCCAGCACTGCAGCTCTTAATTCCTGAAGATGGGTCTCAGTTTAGGTCCAGTTCCCGATTCCCAATCCCCGAAAATCTCAACTTCAGTCCCCTATTGACCTCAACCCTGACCTTGTCATCTACTTCAGCAAATGCTACGAAAAACTCTCTTCAGACGACATTCTTACCCAATCAAATCCACGGCCCGGTCCTTGTTTTCCTGCCAATCCTCACATTATAGTTTTTATATATATCTCAAACATTCTGGAAAAACATCTTTTGAAGTTTTGAAGTACATATGATTTCAAAACTAAAATGTTCTACTAATGCTGCATTAAAATAATTTTATTTACAGCAATTTGCATCAAAATAGGATTTATTTATTGGCAACTCTTGATGAGTGAAAAGTATTAACCAAAAAAAAAAAATAATAATAATTCTGTATGT
Source organism: Megaleporinus macrocephalus (assembly GCA_021613375.1). Lineage (NCBI taxonomy): Eukaryota > Metazoa > Chordata > Actinopteri > Characiformes > Anostomidae > Megaleporinus > Megaleporinus macrocephalus. The sequence continues at coordinate 19,360,355 of CM038726.1, forward strand.
ATTATTTGCGTTTTTATTTATACGTAGTACGCTAATGAAGCTTTAAAGATCACAATATGTTGAGACAGACAGGAAACACCAAACCCAAACGTTTAAACTACCTTCATTCAGCACATTTAGAAAGCCTTGTAAGTGTGCATTTAAGGAAGATTACAATATCTATACATCATCATCTAAGCAAATTCAGCTACACACTTGGGACCAATTACACTTCAGTATAGCTTGGCCTGTGAAGAGCCAGTGGACACAGCACGCCTTTGGGAAGCTGCAGTAGCCTTAAAGGGAGGAATGTGAGGCTTATGACCAGAAACGAGTCATCAGCTGGGAGGTGCGTGGGTGAAATATGGGCGACATTAGCGATCAGGCCATTCTAGCAGAACAGGAGCGTGGCACAGCAGGTTGTATCAATCTCCCCTCCCCTGATTAATATAGGCATGTGGAATAGATAACAGGTGGTGCCGTTTATGAACGCAAGAGGCAATCAAGGCCTGGCAGGATTAAGATCTGTAATGACAGTCCCTTCACCATAAGCTTAACCCCACTAGCCTGCGACGTATGAAACATATTGCAGCAGATCGGCTGACACCTGGACACTGCTGGGGCTGTTTCCATTATCAGCTTGCGGTAACGGGCAGAAGTACACGAGTTCATCATGTAAGTAAAAGTCGAGAAGAGAAGGCGCAAGTACTGCATCCCATCAAGATCAAGTACTGAATTCAGTGCTAGACTCTTTTCCAGGCTAGGCGTTAGATCCATCGACGCTGCCAGTGGTGCCAGAGTAGCATCACCACACATCAGGAAATTCCCCTTTTCAAAAATTAAGATGTGCACAAAAGTCATTCCCCGTGTGTTTACAGTGGAAGTGATGGGAACCAGACGTCTAACGCCCCTAAAAGTTCCCTCCCAGTATAGGCCTGTCTGACACACTGTTTTACAGCAGAGGCTGTGCTTCCTACGTCAGCTGAGGAAGTTAAACCTGCCCAAGGAGCTCATGGTGCAGTTCTACACCGCCACCATCGAATCTGTCCTCACCGCATCCATCACAGTGTGGGGCAGCTCAGCCACCAGACACCACACCCACAGACTGCAGCGCATCATCCGGTCTGCAGAGAGAACCATCGGTGTGAAGTTACCCTCCCTTCCAGACCTGCACACGGCCAGAACCAGGAAACAGGCTGAGAACATCGTCCGTGATCCATCACAGCCTGGACATCACCTGTTCCAGTATCTTCCCACAGGTCGGCGTTTCAGTCAGTTGAGAATCAAGACCTCCAGACTTCAGAGAAGCTCCTTCTCACACGCCATCACACTCATGAACAGCTGAACATTACAACACTACATTCTGGATACAGTCCATACATACATCCATATCCAGATGTTCTCTCACTCTTCTTTCTCTGTACAGTCTACTACACACATACATCCATATCCAGATGTTCTCTCACTCTTCTTTCTCTGTACAGTCTACTACATACAAACATCCATATCCAGATGTTCTCTCACTCTTCTTTCTCTGTACAGTCTACTACATACAAACATCCATATCCAGATGTTCTCTCACTCTTCTTTCTCTGTACAGTCTACTACATACATACATCCATATCCAGATGTTCTCTCACTCTTCTTTCTCTGTACAGTCTACTACATACATACATCCATATCCAGATGTTCTCTCACTCTTCTTTCTCTGTACAGTCTACTATATACATACATCCATATCCAGATGTTCTCTCACTCTTCTTTCTCTGTACAGTCTACTACATACATACATCCATATCCAGATGTTCTCTCACTCTTCTTTCTCTGTACAGTCTACTACATACATACATCCATATCCAGATGTTCTCTCACTCTTCTTTCTCTGTACAGTCTACTACATACATACATCCATATCCAGATGTTCTCTCACTCTTCTTTCTCTGTACAGTCTACTGCATACATACATCCATATCCAGATGTTCTCTCACTCTTCTTTCTCTGTACAGTCTACTACATACATACATCCATATCCAGATGTTCTCTCACTCTTCTTTCTCTGTACTGCACTTTTATTATCTGATAGAGTCTCAGAACACTCTGTACCACCGTCTCCACCAGTGACTACTGTCTTTACTGCTGCACTAGCACTTTACTCTAAATATACAACTCTGCACATGTTAAGTTTACAGGTGTGTCTGAGCGTGTATGTCTGTGAGTGTGTGTGTGTGTGTGTGTGTGTGTGTGTGTGTGTGTTTGTGTGTGGTAGGATGACTAGGTTGGGGTGTGTTTGTTACTTCTGTAATGTCCGGTTTCGTGCACAGGTGAGCTACCTTAACCAAAAACAAATTCCTTGTATGTGCGAGCACACTTGGCCAATAAAGTCTGATTCTGATTTACAAGTCCTTTCATAGTGGAGAGGTACATATGGGGTGTGGTAGGACAAAAATAATCTTTTATACTTACCATTATCAACATTAAACTTAAAACTCCAGACACATATATGTTCACTGTTCATCTTTGATAGTAAATAAAATGGCTATGTTTGCGCTATAGACATCCTGAGCCCTGGTTCCCATCACTTCCACTGTAAAGAAATATGACCAGGCAAGCTCCTCTGCAGCCGCTCTCAATGCCTGGTTTACATGTAAAGGATAGAGTTACATAGAAATTGTCAATAAAACAAACCAGTGGGTTTCTGCTTTAGCGCTGAATGTTAGAGTGATGTGGATGGTTTCCTTTACCAACTTGCCGGCTACAGCCACTGCAGCTCGTGTGTGTCATTTCAGGGGCATATATAAAACACAAGTATTTGTAGGGTATTTCTGTGGCCTTTGTTGTTTTCAAAACTTCTAAATGTCAATAGCATTATCTCCTGCTCTCATCCACTGTTTCCAACCACTGTAACAATCCCCTGCTGGATATACCTGTGCAGCTTGCCAAGGGGTTGATGTTCTTCTAAGAATTAGAATCAAAGGTGGAAAACACCTACACAATGTTTAGCATGATGTAGCACTGTCCCCTATATCCTGCTACAAATACAGATACAGAGGTGGCCCCGCTCCCAGCAACCTCTGTATCTCATACAATCTGGGTTTTTAATTAATTCTTTTTTTTGGGATCATTTCTTTTGGCCCATTAATCTGGATCAGTGTTCCCCACATAGTAAAAAGCAGCTGGTGTGTCAAAAAATGGTGTAAAAAAGATGTTTGTGGAAATATAACTTACCTGGATAGAGAGATGCCAGCAGGAAGGGAGCAACAAGGAGAAAGAGAGAGAGAGAAAGAGACAGCGAGGTTAGAAAACAGAAATAATGTCTTTAGTCATTAAATACCTTCTCTACAGTGTTTGCACATAAAGATGTATTAAGTTGCTTGGATTCAGGTTTCAGGCACAGAAACAAGGATGAGAGTACATATCAGAGAGTGTGGCTTTATTAGAAACGGTAAAAACATTCACTTCAATGAACATTAATGTCACTAAACTCTATTCCACTGGTGCACTTGTGATGAAATGTCCACGCACATAGTGTGCTTATTAATAACGGAGAAAATAATGGAGCTAGTAGGGTTTTGCAGAAAAAGTGATAATATGCAAGTTAAGTAGTTAAGTGGAAGTAATTATATGAATTACCTAGAAGTGTAGTTTTCTGCCCGCTTCAGAATCCAAATGAAATTTAGTGATTGCTCTCAGAGGTCACTCAAATTAAAAAAAAAAATCCAATGCCAAAAACGTTGACCAACATACTGAAGTCAGAAATTGGGAATAGTATAAAATCCAATTGATCACTCTGACAGTCTAAAGCTCTAGAGGCCATCTTCTTCACTGTGAAAATCAGTGTGGTTGCTCTGGAGTTAACTGTGGATTTGATCGTAGGGAGAAGAGTATAGCATTTTAAGTGGACTTGATTGAGAATTGCATTTATTCCTTAATTCTGAAGCTTGGTATCTACAGTCGCCACGTGAAAAGAATCGACAAAGGCAAGTTCAGCCAACTGTTGGACCAAGTTGTAGCTCCTACAAGCTAAGCTACAGCCATTCATACTGTAGGCAGCGTTCATAGTGGGTGTTCATAGTGGGTCTTGTAAGCATCAGTCTAAGTTGTGTTTACATAGCTTATGTTATGTAACCAGTTACAGCATCCGGTGGGGGAAGCTGGTGGGTCCATCCATCCATCCATCCATAAATCCAGCCATCCGTCTGCGTCATCTCATATGAAGGCCTAAACCCCTCACAACACACTCTCTACCCCTCACAGTACATTACTTACCCGCTACTTACTGAATATCTATTGCTGACATATTAAAGCTAATGTGTTTGTTTGCCACATTTAATCACTAGCTGTTACCTGAAGTGGTCCCGGTTATCATGCTAAGAGCTCTCTCTCTCTCCCTCTGCTCTCTTTATTTTTATCTGAAGTCATTACATCAGGAAATTTTATTATAGGCCTATTTTTCGGGGCGCAGAAGAGATCTTTTCTTCCTCCGTCAGACAGTCTGCTGTCTCTGAGAAATGAGAAATTTACGTCTGGCGGGGATCCTCCAAATGTTGGAATTACCAAACTGTTTGGCAATTCTCCTCAGCAGCTACTTGTCATTTACAGTCCCTAATCTCCGTCTACTCCTCTGATCCAATCACTACAAATGGAAATCACTTCCACAACAATGGCCTAACAAAACAAAAGAGAGGCAGACATAAAAAAAGAATAATAACAATAATAATATAAGAAGTGAACTGATTTTGGACTGTATAGTGATTGTATATTTAAAAAAAACCTTGTAAATAAAATGTGAGAGCGAGGGCGGCGCCACAAGATGAAGAGAAATTGCTGCTGGCAGTTAATATGGTTAAACATTTTTAGGGGAACGGCATTTGAGCCCAGCGCTGAGTGCTCGGAGGAACGTGGCACATTGGAAATCAGACACGGCACTTGTTTGTGGTGCTCTGACAGTGATGGACTTGACGGGATTAGGGGAGAGTCTCAGTGTCAGGAGTTGATGGAGGACGAGGAAGGTGGGGGGGGGGGGGAGAGAAAACACTTATTTAGGAGGTGGAATGAGAGAGAGAGCCTGAGAGAGCTCTTAGCATGCTAGGTAACAGCTAATGAACGGTGCGGCAAACAAACACGCATGCCAGCAGCCACTGAAGTGCTATTAGTCTCCGAGACAAGAAGCCAGGCTCCTGGGCCAGCGTTCAATCAGCCCAGCCAGCGACAAGGCTCCCAACTTTCGAAGCACTTCATTATGACTTTCACGGCGCCGTTTAATGCGTGACCGAGTCATGGTTCTGATCACCCGGCAGAGTCTGAGCTCCAATAAATCCTCTTTACTCCTCTTCACGTTTTTTTAGGCCTTAAGTCTGAAGACTTTTAATCTGATATGCGGTTTCACTCACGGCAGACAAAGTTGGAATTAAGTTCAGGTCCGTGTCGAACACTCACTGTGTGAGAGCAGAACTCAAACCAGAGGCTCTTTTTTGGTTGTGGATGCTTTATGTTTAAATGGCCAATAACCTACATGCTCTTGTTTTTTATTTTTTTTGGTTGAGGTCTACTTGTGTGGGGCTCTGAGCTAAAAACAAAATTTATTTCAACGCGGTCATTTTGTCCTTTTTTAATTTACTGACTGTTTTTGTTTACCTTTAAGGCTGATATCGTCGCTGTCCAATGAAAAACATCAATTTTGAGTTTTCCACATCGTTTGAACACACCAATGGTCATTTACATTGTGTGTAAATGTAATGATGAATGGACTAATAGAAGTGCTCCAAAACAGCATGGAAAAATATCTGGTTCCATTGACTTACACTGAAAGTAAAGTATGTTTTTAGTCTCTCCTGTAAAGTTGCAATTGTGGAGATACTTTTTTATTGGACAGTGCCGATATATGTAAATGATCTCAGTTCTATTAGACTGCCCTGTATTTTTTCAAGAAGTATCTTATGCAGTAAACACTGCAGGAACAGGAACTTCTTCTTTTTTTTGTTCCCTTCAACTAGCCCACCTCTTAGGATTTTATTATTTATTTTTGTAAAAATAAATAAATAAATAAATAAATAAATAAAATAATATATACTTATGTACATACAGTCATAAGTGGGGGAAGGAAAAACAAAAACAATTAATAGCGAAACAATTCAAAGAGCAAAAACAAAAAATAAAAAATTGGCAATGAGAGAGCGCAGAAAATAAATAAAATATATATATAAATATAGATATATATACAAAATGAGAACGAAACAAGACTTGTATGTACACCATATTCCAAGTAGCACAGCTTAATCAATAACATTGTGCTTTGATAGCTTTGTGTGTGTGTGTGTGTGTGTGTGGTGTTTCTAGTTGTCGGGATGGCTCTGGGGGAATGAAGTCTTGTGACTAGAGAGTTTTGTAAGGCTTTTGTCAGAAGTGTCTAGTTTGGCTCTGGGTCAGTGTTTTTGATATTGATGGGTTCTGAAAGTTTCTCTATTGATCTGTATTCAGTTACCAGTTTTTTAAAGTGATTAATGGCGATGTTTTGTTTTACTTTCCAGTTTGAGAGTATGTAAAAGGAACTGACCAGACAACCAGTCACAAGCCTGCTAATAGGCATGGTGTATAGAAGGAGGCAATCTTTAATGGTTATTAATAGTCCGTCAGGAAACACAGAAGTATACCTCGAGCAAAGACGACTGTTCACTAGGCTGAACTTAGCTGGAACAATAAAAATGTGATTCAGGACAAATCAGTGCAGAACAGTACATGGAAGTGCGGGTAGCCAATCAGAAAGCAACTGCACTAAAGAATAAGGAGTCTACATTTTGTCGGAGCATTCAAGGCTGAAACTTCACCACTTATAACTTCGGTGTGAATGGGCGGAGCTAAACCCACAAATAATATGTGGCTCTATCTAAAAGCAGCTGTTCTTGCAGCTTAGTTTGCATATTGTTGCTGTGCTGGTTTATATTGTGCGAATAGTTCATGATGATTGGACAGATAGACATGCTCCAGAACGACTCCATTGACTTTCATTGAATGTAAAGACAGCGTTTGGCCTCTCCTGTAAAGTTGCCTTTTTGGAGATAATTTTTCTTCGGGCAGCGACAAAATATTGACTGAGGAGTGACTAGTGACTTTGAAAAGTTGTTTATCTGTTTTTATCTGTGACATCACAAAAACAGTGAACTCAGTGTTAAGCTTAGGTTCCGTATATAGACTGAGGAGTGAACAGTACCATTCATCTTATTTATCAGTCGTTACTCACTACAGTAGTCAAAAACAGAAAGGAAAAATACAGGCCGTCGTTTACACGCTACAAAAAAGTTCTAGTTTTCTATGATGCATGAATCAAATTCACACAATTGGCTCACATAGAAAAGAAATACATCACTGCTGTCCAAAGAAAAACATGTTTCTCCAGCTGTAACTTTAAAGAAAGGCAAAAACGTTTCCTAACTGTTCTGTTAACTATTAAGGGAGTTGTGTGTAAGACTTAGGGGGGATCTATCAGCAGAAATACAAAATAGTATGTAACTATGTATGTAAACTATGTAGTATATCATACCTATGTTTCCTGTTCCACCTTAAATGATGCAGCGTTCACCTTCTGGCACTAACATTCAGCCTCTTATTCACAACTTCTCTTCCATCTCGAACGACGGTGCAGCTGTTATATTCTGGAGCTGACACTCGGCTCCTTATTGGCCAACTAAGTGTTTGAAATTTCTTGCTCCACCTTAAATGGTGCATCAGTTATTATAAGCCTCATGTGCCAGAATGTAACCTCAGCACCACTTCCATCAAGAAGCTGGCGAATGTCCTTATGAGAAAATGTTGTCAGCATTAATAGAATGATTAGGATGTTTTAATAACCTAGACCAGCTTATTGGGGGGGATGTTGTGATATTGCTGCATTTAATTGATGTAGAATAATAGAAAGCCACAAAAATGATACACACGATACATGTTTTTCAATGAACAGCCACAATATAATAAAAAAACACAATCCTATGTATTTCTTTTAATATGGGTTCATGCTATCCCAAAATCCAGTTCACCAATAAAGTCATATGTAATGTTCAGAGCTTGTTTCCCACCTTTTGCACTGGATCTATTAATAACCTGCCTCTAACTACATCAACACTGTGCCATTCCTGATACTGTAATACATCCTGTTATCAAGAAAATGGATAAAAGTAAATAGCCTAGCTAAAAAGAGTAGCAGCGTCCATCCCTGACCTGTGCCTTCCGTCAATACCTTCACCCATTCTTCCACATAACAGTACACTGCCAACATTCTTTTAATCCCTGCATGCTTCGACATCCACGCAATTCAGGAGCCGTGTGTATGAACAGCCGAGGCTTAGCAACCACTGACAACACAGCTGAGATTACCTTTACCATGAGCAGGTGATTACGATGCGCGACATGCGCCTGAGAATTACCATGCTGTGGAGGAACGCAGCATAGGATGTTTTAAAGCCATCAATCCTCATTTGAACTGGTTTTGATCCCCCATAAAATAGACACAGGAACTTGTGTTTGCTCCATAAGGGAAGGAGGAGGCTTGGCAGGGAATGGGTAAGCAGCTGCTCAGATACACAAGCTTGGCTAGCGCTAGAGCAGCCTAGAGTACGGCATAATGAGAAGCACCATTCTTCTGGAAAGAAAGCGTCATATTTTAGATTTCGTCTATAACTACGTCCTACAAGTCCTGTGCATATACCAGGAAACCACGCCTACCGTACTTTATCTACAGGATACGTGCATTACCTTTTTACATTACTCTTCATTAGACTTCCGAATGATATGGACTTTTTGCTGTCTAAAAAATGGGGAAAATTTGGGAATTTTTTGAAAAGAAATTAGGAAAAATGGAAAAAAATTGGGAAACATTTTTAAACAATTGGGGAAAATGGGGGAAAAATGGGGAAAAAATAGATTTTTTTAAAGGGATATTTTTTAATTAGAAAAATAAATAAGAAAAATTAAAAAATGGGAAAATTTTTAAACAATTGGGAAAAATGTAAAAAAAAAAGGATTTTTTATGAGAAAATTCTAAAAAATTAGAAAAAAAATTAGAAAAAAACAAAACAAAACAGACTCCAATAGATATCTTATATCTTATATTCTGAATTAACGACTCATTAAACAGCCAGTTGTGAAGTGAGAATACATACAGTTTGCAAACCACAAAAACCTGCATGCAAAAGTTTGGGCACCCCTGCTCCAAATGCCTGACACCATGAACAGAAAAATAAGTAAAAGACAAAAAGATGATTTGGCGATCTGATTGGGGGTGCTGGCCATGCTTCTATTTCTGTAAGATTCTAGAGTGGTTTGGCAGGAGCTGCTCTTTTAAGATCTATCCACAGACTTTCAGTGGTGTTCAGGTCAGAGGGCTGTGAAGACCATGGCAAAACCTTCAGCTAAAGGTAGTCCACTGTGGGCTTTGTGTTGTGTTTAGGATCATTATCCTGTTGTAGAAGCAATCTTCTTTTCATTCTTGGCTTTTATGCAGACGGTGGTATGTTTGCTAAAAACATGTGTCGGTGTGATTGTGAACAAGCCATAGCCCTAAGAAGTTCTGAGACCTGGTTAAAAGGTTATCTGAGAGCCTAAATCTCTTGGAGTGCCCACATTTTTTGAATGGCGCTTCATTCCTTCTGTTATGTTTCTGCATCACTCGAACACAACAGCTGTTCTACACATTGTGTAAAGTTCTTGCAATAAATAGACCAACAGAAATGTTTCAAATAACTACTAATAATAACTTAGCTTAAACGTTGAGAAGGTTTGTGCCATCTTTTCCAACGTTACCACGTTTCCTTTGGACAGAGACAATGTATGTGACTACTAAATGTTTCCAGTTGTGGTTCTGTTTCTTTCAGCAAGAATTGTTCTTTTCTTTTTGCTATCTGCTCACACGGGCACAACAATGTCAGTGAATTGCTGCTGGCTTCAGATTAACCCTCAACTCACTCCATGTGGGCCATAACTTCATCAACATTATCGATAATCATCAACATAAATATATCAATGGCCTGATATATCACTCGTAGGCTCTACCGCACATGTCTTCCGGGAACAGGAAAGATGAAAAGCTGAGTCTGATCACTTTTGAGAAACCACTTAGCTTCAGTGAGCTCTCACGTTGGGTTCGATATGGATCCTCCGCTCTGAGATGTACGTCTTGAGGAGAAGGATTAGCATGGGGATAAAACAGACGACTGCTGTAACACTGTGGCAGGCTAAGGAAAAGAAAAAGGTGTTTACTCGGATGTATGTGTGCGGTGCGTGGGTCGGCGAGGGGCTGCCTCTCACTTCTCAGCTTTCTCCAGCGAAGCAACCCCATTATAAGTCCCACCGGCCCCACGCATCTGCCCAGCTAGAGTTTCCCGGCTCTGAAACATTGCGATCCAAAATCGATGGCCACAATAGTAGACTGCTTGCCTCTCCGTCTCAATTACCATAACACAAGCCTGCTAGGAGCTAAAGTGTTCAGCCTGCGATGACAGGGTTGGAGATAGCTTCCATCATCTCTTTTCATCAACAGAGGCTGATTTAAAAGACACCATATCTTTCCCCAGCACTTGAAACTAGGACATCTGACAGCACGTCGTACCTAACGCCCAATTGATAGATAACAGGAATAAATTTGGCTTTTATGTGCGATTTAAACACTGGAAGATTAACGCTGGCGTCACCTGAGCCCGCTAATTACGTTGCCGCTTGTTTCTCCACAACTCTGCGATGCAAAGCTGACAAGTCAGTAACAATCTGAAGCACTGATGAACGGAAGGAGCGCCGCTGATGAAGACATACAAAGATGAATTGAGATGTACCATCCGATGCAAATCAGGCTCACCTTATCAAGCAACGCTATGAGCCACCTCCTCTAATTTGGTGAGGCAAGCGCGTGTGTGTGTGTGTGTGTGTGTGCGCACACACATTTACTTATGCAAGCGCATCTACCTTGATTGATACAGAGCCTTGGAGATGACATGCGTTTGCTTTATTCATATGCAAAGAGGATCTTTTCTTATCTGAAGCTTCAACTCCACTGACAGAGTGATAATTCTTATCTGAGGATAAATTCAGTTGCATGGCAACCTGCAATTACGCTTGCCAACTGGGAAACTAGAGAACTGAACTATTATTTCTTCTCCGAGGTTCCACTTTAAATCATATACGCTGGCCTAAACACAGAAAACCCATCACATAACAGGTGAAGCTCAGTTTCTTATCAATCTGATTTCCACAGATTGGACATAATGAGCCACGTACTTATCCTGCTAATGCTAAAAAATATACACCTGAGCTGTGACGGAAACGGATCCCTACCTGTGGTGTAGTGCAGAATTACACAGGTTTGCCGTTGAGTCCTATTGGAGCTGGATTAGTTTTATTTATCTGTGGTTCTAATCTAGTGGAGTAGAGCTCGATTTGAACCAATTCTTTATTTTTTGAAAACAAACAAATAACAGAAACCTTGACAGTAGCTCAAAGCAACGTGTTCACTGAGTGGCTTTTGGTAAGCTAAATGAGACCCAATTTACAAGCCTGATGTTAGACTATACGCCATTCAGCTATACAGTGTGTTGTTATTGGTTGGAAGCCTAGCATAATGCTGACATAAAATCTGTGAGTAGATGTTTTGATTCAGGCTATGTAGGGTAACACATCCTTTGTCCCATACAGATTGGTCAGTCTGATCATGCACAAAGTACATTACCGAATCCAATTCAAAGTTTTAATAGTAAAATTGAAATTCAACAACTGTACATTGTGTGTCTCTGGTTACTGTTGAACAGACAGAGGGAATATGCTAATGGTAATGAAGAGGTAGACAGGTATAAACGTTTGCACTGGCCAATTGGGACAACAAACTAGGGCTGAAAGATCTGAAAGATAAATTGTTTTTATAGCTAAATTACTTTTTAAGAGAGGGCAGTCATTAAATCAGAAGACCTGGAATTTGTTAACATTATAGTTTACATTATCAAAAAGCTTGTGTTGAAATCTAACCCAATAACAGAGTTTCTGAACTGCCTGTATTTGAGTTGGACCACTGTGATATGTGTTGTTATATCCCAGCCTCAACTTATTGGTAGTCTGCATTAGGGGTCAAGCCGCAAGCCAGAAAACGTGAGCAGCCTGGTGTTCTTGACCAAAAGATTTTTATGGAAAATATTTATGGAAAATAATTGCAATTAAAATATCTCATTATAAATATCGCAATTAGATATTTTCTCCAAATCGTTCAGCCCTACGCCAAACCAATGAATCCTGCAGCCAAATCTCACACGAGAATGCAAAAATGACCCAATATTGCTCAAATGACCACACCAGCCCAGCAGAGGGTGTTAATACCTCCTGATATTTGATGTTGCACATCTCAGGAAAAACACATCCAGCACTTGGCACAAGATGCAAAGCATGCTGCGAGGCGAACGCAGAGCTTTTCTAACAACATGACAGCACCATGACAGACTTTGGCCTGCAGAGCTTCGTAATTCAGAGTTGTGGTTTATTTTAAATCTGACTTAATGATTAATGATCATCACATCGTATCGTCAGAATCAGTGGGGTATTTTTAATACTAGCAGTCAAGGTTACAAGAACTGAGCGAAGAACATTATGCCTGCAGGTTCATGAAAAAAGGAAAGCCAGATTCAGATTCACAAACATGATTACAATTTCCACACCATCCCCCCCATCGCCAAGTAAACAGAAGCAACCCAGCAGCCAGTCACATGTCAGACAGAGTATCGCATGCTCGATTAATGAACACAGCTACTGACATAGATAAAGGGATCCCTGACTGTTAAGACATATAGACCCCCATAAGGAGTCTAACACCACCATTTAAACATATTATATAAACCAAGCAAAATACTTTATGTAGTATTAAAAATACACATGTAGGGTGTCATACTTGTTGCCACATCAAACGGTTGCTCATTCACTGAGTGGGAAACAGTAAGCTGAACCTCTCATTTAACTCTAATTAGTCAATCAGTCTTTCCAGCTTTAGCTAAAGCGAGACTTTTTACATTTACGGCATTTAGGAGACGCTTTTATCCAGAGTGACTAAGAGCAGAATTCCAAACTGCTCTTATTCTCAAACACTGCCATAAACAAGTGCCAGTGCTGATACCTAGAAAGAAGACAACAAAATATCTGATTGCAGACACAATGCAATACCTGGAAGACTGGAACACCTACAGAGAAGAGAATAAAGACTACATACAGTACAAGTGCAATACTTAGTCAGTGTTCCTATAAGATCAAGTGCAATTACAGTTTATACCAGTACTTCAGTAGATTAGAGCTTATAAGTGCTTCACAAAGAGATGGGTCTTCAGTCTGTGTTTGAAGACCACAAGACAGCCAGTGGAAGTTCGTTCCACCATCTGGGCTCCAGGACAGAGAGGAGTCTTGTTGCGTGTCTTTCATGAATCTTAAGTGATGGCGGGTCACGCCGAGCCGTACTTGAAGCGCGAAGGGCTCGAGGTGCGGATCGACTTTTGGCCATTGCTATAAGGTCAGGAGGAGCTGGTCCATTCTCAGCTTTGTAGGCATCAGAACTTCAAACTGAATGCGAGCAGCTACAGGAAGCCAGTGAAGGGAGCGCAGCAGTGGAGTGACATGAGTGAACTTAGGGAGATTGAAGACGAGCCTTGCTGCTGCATTCTGGATCAGTTGTAAGGGCCTGATGGCCAGCAGAGGAAGACCAGCCAGGAGTGAGCTGCAGTAGTCGATCTCTAGAACCAGCAAAACAACCTGGTAGTAAGCAGTCTAAGCCAAAAGTAAATTGGGAAACTCAAGCCTACCTTACCAGGAGAGAAGACAAATCCAATCAGGACACACTAACACTAGATTGTCTTATTTTTTATAGTACTGACTCTACAGCAGCAATATGATATCATCACAGTGCGACAGTTATGGCCTACTAGTGGAGGAATTTTGCCTATTATTTATGTTTTGTTTTTATAATAACCAAAACATTCTCATTTAGTTTAGTAGTACTGAACATGTACACTGTTTTAAGGCACACACGTCTTAACAGTCAAGCTTCACTTCAATGGTGTAATGATCTTGCCCGAACACAAAACACCAAACCTCCCAGCCAGACTCTGTTTCCCCACCAACCCAGGCTCCCCAACTGTTCGCTGCTCGCCATGGTGCTCCTGTGCCAAGACCTGGGACAGTTTCACTTTGGCCAGTCTTCCTCACCATTCTGCTGTGAGTAGCGCTCTTTTATTGACAACCAACCGAAAGCTCAAACAGTGGGGAAGCCCACAGGGGGTCTCTTCATGTAGCGACTCTGCGTGTCCATGCCTCGGAGGCAGCATGGGCAGTATTAACAAGCAGGATTCAGTACCAAAACCAGTGCTTTGTAATTAGAAATGTTCATTAGAAACTTGCTGTCCCATTAGCTACTATGGTTGTTAGAGCTGCCAAAATCTATGAAAATTATTCGATGCAGCGGGACCATGTCAGACTCTAAATCTTACAAGTGAAGAGTAGCTGTTCGTGGTTAATGATGAATATTTGTAAATGTGTGAAATTTCCCCTGCCGGTAATGCTTATGTATATAACACTATTTAATGAGGTGCCAGGATATACAAACAGTTTTACACATGTAAACGCCCTTCAACATTCTCAAACATACATTCTCATTCTCAAAACTATCATTAAAAGCAATCCAAGCAATCCAAAAACCGGAGATACTGTTACTGAGGTGCATCCAAATAGTCTAGCTCAGGTGTCCAAATTCTATATAACAGATGTATCTTGTTGTTTACTATGATAAATCTATTTATTTCCAAATGTAAAGTCTCCAGACTACAAGCATCACTTTGGTAGCTGAGAGGAGGGCCTAGGACAGCATTTGCCACCAAATACTCCACAAGTGTAAATACCACTTGGACACTTCAAGTTTTAAACTAGAGATGGAAGAATCGATTGGCTATGTATCGGTATTGGCCGATTTTTAATCAAAAGATGTGATCAGTGATCGGCCGATATTTCTCCAATTTAGAGCCGATCTTGAGAGCCTATCAATGGCGTTAAACAAAAGAGCCTAATTTCTGTATTTCCAGCTAGTGTTTCATCCAGGAAGAGGAGAACCCCCTCCCTGCAATTCCTCTCTGAACCACTAGGTGGAAACACATCCCCTTTAATTTTCCACAGAGCAGCGACATCACAGAAAACAAATGTGCTGAAAATAAACATGTCCATCTGACAGTCTTTACTGTACGTGACAGACTCATCCAGGAAGTTTTTAAAATGTGTAAAATCAGTGTGTCTCGTTGAGAAACCAAGATAAAGACATTTAACTCTACTAATCTGATACGACACTGCACACAGCTGAATACAGTGAGTATCAGCAAACAGCAGAGCTAGCACGCACAGCTAGCACAAAACTAATAACCCAGAACAAATAATAACCCAGCTTAGACCAGATCTGACCGGTACGAACAGAACAGCAGCAGCAATTCAAGATCTACGTTTAATGATTACAGATTGTTGTTTAAAATAACAGACTCTGCGTTTAATGACTGCAGTTTTTACTGAATTTATTTAATTAGCTTTTTTAGTTTTAAATTAAGGGTTTAAATTAAATGATTGCAGTATTGGGGATATTTGTTTGATTTACTTGTTTATTTACTGATAATTTAGTTACAAATATTATGCTGTTTCATATGAGCTCGTTAAAAATGGTAATAAACCAGTTTAGACCATGTTCCATGACTTGCTTGCGCTAATAACTATATGTAGCCCTGCCGTGGCATATAGCCCCGCCCTCTATCGGTATCGGCTGCCGGGCGATCGTGTTAAAAGGTGATCGGCGATCGAAATCGGCCTCAAAAACGCTGATCGGTCCGTCTCTTTTTAGATGTCCAGAAATTGCAGGGCAAGGAAAAAAGAAACTGTGAGAAAATAAATGCTCTGTTAAGTTACGTTTGACAGGCTCTGCATTTTTAACGGCCATAATATGAAATATTGTGAAATGTGAAGAGGCTGGGATGAAAATCAGCGCCTCCAAATCCGTGACTATGGTCCTCAGTCTGAAAAAGGTGGAGTGCATTTCCAGGTTGGAAATGACCTCCTGCCTCAAGTCAAGGAGTTTAAGTATCTCAGGCTCTTGTTCATAAGTGAGGGAAGGATGGAGCGGGAGGTTGACAGGCAGATTGAAGTAGCGTCTGCAGTGATGTGGGCTTTGTACCGGTCTGTCCTGGTGAAGAGACAGCTAAGCCAAAAATCTACAGTCAATCTACGTTCCCACACTTACCTGTGGTCACGAGCTTAGAAGTAGTGACCAAAAAAACGAGATCGCAGATACAAGCTGCCGAAATGAGTTTTCTCTGTGCTGTGTCGTGTCTCACACTCAATGATAGGGTGAGGAGCTCGATCATATGGGTGAGACTCAGACTCGAGCCACTACTGCTCCACATCGAGAGGAACCAACTGAGGTGGTCTGGTTAGGGTGCCTCCTGTGGCCACCTGTGGAGGTGTTCCGGACATGTCCGATCGGGAGGAGACCCCGGGGAAGACCTAGGACACGCTGCAGGGATTATATCTCTCGGCTGACCTGGGAAGGCCTCGGTATCCTCCCGGAGGAACAAGAGGAGGTGGCTGGAGATAGATGAGGGAGTATAGATCCATTTCATGATAGAACATGTCTTAAAAGCTGCTGATCTGACCTATCTGAGTACTGTGTGGGCGTGGCTATTGAGCAGCTTGATTAACAGCTCTCTGTCCAACACTCCTAGCCTGCTACGTTACCTAACTGGAAAAAAACGGACGGACCAGGAAAGGAATGGACAGACGGATGTACGTACATACTGACGGATGGGCAAAGCAAGGTGAGAATAAAGGAATACAGATAGGAAGTGGTCTAGCTTTTAGTTATACTGGGTTCAGGAAGACTTTACCAAAGAACCGGACCCCCCAGTTTACATGGAAAGGAAAGATCTATTATGAAACATATCAATCATTGATTAGACTTTGGGAAGGTATTGATAAGACATTGATGACTCTCTGTGGCTTTAATAGATGGCTCTTAATAAACATTTACAAATAAGACTATAAGCATGGAAACTCTTTTTGAATGTAATGTGAAGGAAGGTTCCATATAGCTCGATACCACCATAAAGATTTATTCCCAGCACCATATAAGGAACCGCTCAGGAACTTTTTTTTATTTTTAAGAGTATGTGTGTTCAAATCAAAGCAAAAGAGAAACTGTTTGTGATATTGCGAGTAAACAAATCTACTCATGGGCTACTACCGCCTTTAGGCTTGGAGGCTGTATTGAGAATACGTCAGTAACGGAAGCCCTCGGGTCTGCAAGTGCATGTCTGGAGGACTAGCCACCTGCCCATCGGGTTTAAAACAATGGGGGGGGTGCCATGATGTCCAGATGATGCCAGGGCCAGGCGCTCTTCATAATGGCAGAATCTCTGATGCCTAGTCAACCGTACGCAGGCCTGCCAGAAAGTGGGTTAAGCATGAAAGCCCAGAGAGGCAGTTAAAGTTAGTTCTGGTTCACTTCCATGTCACTTCACAAAGTCCTGCGAAATCCTATTGGGGACATGTCTAACACTCAGCGCTCCCATGCTATTGTTCTCGAATGTTCATTTTTACCCTTCTCATTCACTGCAGCCCTTATTGATCCTGGGTGGTTCAAGGCAATTATTGATCTGTGTGGCAGTTAGCATAGCCTCGCATATGACAAGCAAAATTAACAGCTACGTTCAGGCACTTCAAAGCTTCAAACTTCCTGTTTCTTCCAACCGCCTTGATTGCTTTCCCCTCATCTCTTGCAACCGATTACACCACTCATGGTTCTTTGTGGGCTGGCTGCTCCCATAGAGTGACCTACTTCTGCTTTTGTTTTTCTGCCATTCTTTTCTTCTTCTTCTTCTTTTCCAGAAAGGCTGCTCCATGCTAAACATTCGGCACTCACATCTGATTAAGCGCCCTCGCCGAACTCTCTTAATCTTGTCACGTTTGCTTCATAACAAACGTCTTACCGTTTAAAACCAGTGGCTGCATTAGCGGCTAAGAGCGCGCGCAGCCTTCCAGATGGGTCTGCGAATAACGAGCCGCTGGTAGCGTGCTAACGAATTAGCGGCTGCATACAAATGAAGTGTCTGAGTGAGGCAAACGCTTCTAATTGGGAAGGAAAGTGCAGGGAGCGTAAGGCCGGGTTGAAGGTTGGGTTAGATGAAAAGCAAAACGAGAGCAAAGTCCAAGGTGGCCGCTAGCATGCTAATATTTACGCCGGACGAGGTTAGCGGCGGGCCGGCTGTTATTTACCTCTGCGGGTTCGTGCTTATCCGAAACGCAATGTATCATAAGACCTTGAAAGAAAGAGGCTGTTCTAGTTCAGTCCCTCAGGGAGATGCAGATATAAGGATGTCAGCATTTAATACATACCAAAAATAACACGCACCTAATGTCCTCCCGCTACGACATCAGGATGATCTTGTAGGTGGACGACTTTCTTTCACTCTTTAATACACAGAACTTTTTTTTTCTCTTCCATTTCTTCTCTGCATATTCAAACTGCCATGCCCAACGTGCCATCAAACAATATAGGTCTACATCAAATAAGCGGAACTTCCATCTCTGTACAAATCAACATTCAGGGCTTTTAAAAGCATATAGCTTTATTAACTTCTTGACGCAGCGCTGACAGCTAAAGAGCAGAGCGTCGTTATTGTTCTTTGAACCACCTCCAAGAACAATGACAGCCTTTTCATATTCACATGATGGGACTTTTAGACCTTGGAACCAGTTTTCTACATAAGCCTGCATTCCTACATCTCTCTTTTAGCACACTCAACTATGCTTTCTTCATGCTTTGTTATCTGTGGCCAAAGAAAGGACGACGTGTATTCCTAGAAATCTCAACCACTCAACTCAGAACACAGTGATGGGCTCCAAGATGAGGGTTTTCCCCCTTTTTCCTCATGTTCTGTCATGCCTTGTATTGTTGTCTGTATATACACTGTCCACTCAGAGGGGCCCACAAAGCCTACTGGACTATAAGAGTTTGACAGACAAGACGCAAGCAAAGCAAGGCTAGTGGTTACAAGAATCATTTCATGCGACTGCAGAATATCTGTGGCTGTTTTCGGTTCTCGGAAGAAAAGCGAGGTTGGAAGGGTCATGTTCAAGATATTTATTTCATCACCTTATAATACTCGTAAACAACTGTCTATTAATTCTAGTTAATTTCTTGTGACATTGTAATTGACATTAACAGCAACAGTTTTTATAAAAATATTAACATAAACAATGCATATTTAGATGTCATAGATGTCATGTTATTTACTCAAGTATTTATATATTATATTGGATAAATAATATGCGACTCAAAGCCCTCAGAATTAATTGATTATTCATATAATTTACTAAGCTGTGGCCATGACTTAATTATCCCATTCTTATGCTTTAGCAAGTCATTGCCATGACTGTATCTATGAAGAGTGAATAATCTTGTTCCCACACATTACTCAGTCAGGGCCATAACTATATGTAAAAAATCTTTTTTTCATGTCTTAGTTAATTAGTTATCGCCGTGACTTAATTATACAACCTGAAGTAAACTTGTTACCATAACTTACTTAACCAGCAATATTAAATCATCTTGTTCCCTCAGTTTACTAGGTCATGGCAATAGCCTAATTATCCAGACTGAATTATCTTGTTCCCACACCTTACTAAGTCCTGGTCATGAACTGACCAGCAAAACTGAATTATCTTGTTCCCACACCTTACAAAGTCATGGCTATGGCCTAATTATCCAAACTGAATTATCCTGTTCCCACAGCTTACTTGGTCATGGTCATGAATTGCCCAGCAACACTAAATTATCTTGTTCCCCCATCTTGCTAGGTCATGGCTATGGCCTAATTATCCAAATTGAATTACTGTATCTTGTTCCCACACCTTACTTAGTCATGGTCATAACTTGACCAGCAATACCGAATTATTTTGTTCCCACACCTTACTAAGTCATGGCTACAGCTAAACTATCTAAAACCAAATTATTTGGTTGTTGTGGCCACACATTAGTTTAAATACAGAAGACCAAGTAAACAAAGCTGCATGTTCCTCGCTAGTTCACATGTGCCTCACTTGTCACTGTATATTCCATTTAAGAACCACGAATCTCTACTGTGTTGGCCGGAGATTCAACAGGCTGCTGGGATTTCTTCTCATTTCTGTGTCACATCAAACTAGGCCTTGTTCAAACTACCATCCAAATCCAATTTTTTATATATCTACACAGTTTCCAGACTGATTTGGTGAGCAAATGAAAACAGAAATGAAATCTGGACAGCAAAAAACTGCACAAAATCTAGTTTTTGCAGATCTAAACCACATTTGGAGGTGGATGGAAATGCGATTTTAATCAGGTTTTTCCAGACGTATCTCAGTCTGGACACTCTGGACGCCCAAATCAGATTCCAAAATGTCTTTTCCGTCGCTCCCAACGCAATAAGCAACGACCATGTCCAATCCAGAGAGACGAAAGTGCTAAGTACTTACTTATTTATCTGGACACATACATTCTATCTGATCACGTGCAAGTAACAGTGCAACAGTCGTCTCAGAAGATCTGACTGAGAAACAAATCTGATTTGCCTGCAGTCTGAACACAGCCTTAGAGTCGTTTACTACAATAACCACGTCCACCAACCACACCATCACCGCCACCTCCGCTGCTTCCAATATTAATTTACAGCAAACAATATTTTGGATATAAGGAAGAGTATATGTGTCTTGCTGGATGATTTACTGAATTCAATTTCAACTGATGGAGTGTGAACTTGTTTATATACATCCTATAACACCTGAGTGCTATGTGACACTACACGTTCTCTAAAAATGCTGTAGTCCAGGGCAGCCCTTACTGAAATCTATACATCAGTGTGATGACTCTACCAATGAGACCACTCTCATTTAAATATGGAGTGAAAGCCCCTTCAAGCGATTCGAGATTTAAGTCTAAAAGACCCAATAAAAAAAGCTATGCTACTATATTAAAGTGCCCGGACCATTGGGTGCCTGTGAGGGTCCGTTTATAAGAAGTGCCTAACAGAATGAAAGCTGCTACCCTGCGAGGTGCTGGATGGACTGAGAAGCTCCACTGCAGTTTAAATAGGAAGGTTTTCGAACCTTATAGTTTTTGGACCAATATTTTTTCTCTGGAAGTGATGCACACTTCTACTTGCATCATTATTTCAGTGTGGCAACAGCGTTTTTTTTATTTGAGGACGGTTTCGGGCTCCTCTACTCAATTCGGCGCCAGCCGTGAACTCAATTCGCAAATGAATGAAATCCCCTTTCGGTAATAAAAGAGAAGTCGTCTCCGCACCTGCCGCACTAGCGCTTCCCCGTGAGATGCTCAAACACTTCCCGCGCTTCACCTGAACAAGTCTCAATTTGAGGCGAGAGTGGGACGCAGGGGAGAAGCTAGAATTCATCACCTGCGTCTGCCGGGCGGCGAGAAACACCAGCAATTAAAGTGGCATGTTACCTGCCAGCCGCCGCCGGGTTCGCTTGTTGAAACAAAAGCAAAAAGCACTACAATCACGCTGTAATCAAGGCCTGATTGGGGCGGACCAGGCGGGGGCACGTCGGCACGGATTATTAGGTTTAGGCTGGGGGTGGGAAAATAAAGCATGTTTACAGCACAGACGCTCGGTTTAGCACATAATTGTTAAGCCAGAATGGCATTTAAGGTTTGAAGGAGAGGCAAGATCGTTAGAGCCCGAATCCTGATTTGGCTGTGATTATTTCGTGTGGGAAGCTTTCTCACACTAATGCACATCCAAGTGATATGGCGGAATACAGGATCTCTGGAAGAAGGCTGGGGATGTGGAGGAATTTTGAATAAAACCAAAGCATAAGCATTCCGTTTTGACCTCCGCCACATCAATCAGGGACATGAACATCAATATTTTTCTTGATTTCATTTGGGCAAATAGGTCAGTCGCGTGAAAAATAAACAAGTCTTTCTCTACAGTCGTAATAAACGAGATGGTGCAATCAATCTTGGGCCAGTGCGCCGTTATAATCTGGAATACACTGAAGGACGTCTGTGTTAAATGAGAAAATAGTTTTTGTTATTAAAGTGTAAAGTAATTGTGTGTTCTGAGGATTTGGAGAGCTCCCACATACACCAGTGAACACACACTAGGGGGCATTGAGAACACTTGCCCAGAGCAGTGAGCAGCCCTTGCCCAGAGAGCAGTTGGGGGTTAGGTACATTGCTCTTCACAAGCCTTTCAGTCGTGTCCTGACGATTCAGGGGGTCAAACCAACTGGTTCCCTACCCTCCAGCCCACGAGTGCCCCTATTTAACACAATGTGTGGAAGTACGTTTTGTAACACCGTCATGCTTGGAACCTCTTTCCCGAGCGGATGAGTCAGATGATGAAAGAGTATTGAAATCTTGGTGAAGGACGTGTCTTCTAAGGGAGTAAATGATACCAGTGTCTTCATATCTTTGTCAGTATAATGCTGAGTTTGTGTTTTTTGTACTACACATTGAGTCGAATCTTTTCTTTTATTTAAAACCTTCAAAACTCTTTCAACAGCACCCCCTCAGGTTCAATGAGATATAGAAAATCGATATTTTCAGTGTGTATGTACGTTTACACACACATGATAAAGGGCAATACAACTTACAACATCCATCATCTTCCACTTTATCCCGCTTGTCAGTGTCGGGGGTCATCGGGCAAAGGCGGGGTACACCATGGACAGGTCGCCAGTCCGTCCCATGGCCAACACACACTCACAACTACTGGCAATTTAGAGTGAACGATCAGCCTAACATGCATGTGTTTGGACTGTGGGATGAAAACTGGAGTACCTGAAGGAAACCCACTCAAGCACAGGGAGAACATACACACTCCACACAGAACAGCCTGCACTGGGAATCAAACCCGGATCATCTTGCTGTGAGGCGACTGTGCTGACCCCTACACCACCGTGCCACCAAGCATGCAACATAATGGTAATTACTGGCACCACTGTTTCTGAATACTAAAGAAAAATATAGAAACAAAGGATATAAAAAAGTGGTCAGTAATGTTACTGGCTCTGCTATTACTAGGCCCTGCTATTACAGTATATTGTGAATGAGAAAAATTTGAACCAGGCACATGCATTTATTGGGGATGGGGAGGGGGTCTAACTGGTCTAGCGGCAGCCATGCTGTTTCGCCCAATGGACCAGATCTGAGACATGGTTTTACTGGTATTTTTTTCTTGAGACCTGAAGCTGTTGTTGTCGGATGTCTGAAACCTGACAGTGTGGCGGATGATACAGGATGTACAATGTATCACATAGGCAGCTCCTCGTACAGGCCAGACAAGGAGCGTGTTCAACCAGCTCAGCTCAACAGCCACACAAACATCTATGTTTGGTACAAGGAAAGTGGTATTAGCCTATTCTCAGAGGACTCCACGGGACCACCACAGAGCAGAAAGCTGAGAATGATCCACCACCAACATAATTCCTGTTCTGTGGTGATCTAGAGGTGATCTTGACCACTGAAGAACAGGGCGAAAGGGGATTAATAAAATATCCGCTGGACAACAGATTAACTGCAGTGTGTAATTATAGAAGTACGAAGTGCACATATAAGTGAAGTGGAAAAATGGTGAAAATGGTAAACGAGTGTAGAAACCAAATGGTGTTTTGATTGAAACGTCTGTTGCCCACCCCTAGTGGACAAGTGGAATAATGCTGGATATATTTAAGCAATCAAGTGGTCTGGAGAAATGGCTTAATTTCGGAACCTGTGACATAGTCCAGTACCTCGATTTATCATATGCTCTCTCTCTCTCTCTCTCTCTCTCTCTCTTTCTCTGTTTCTCTGTCTTTCTCATAGCATTGATTACAGGGCGGCAGTGTGAGAGGAGGGTGACCTTTACTTTATGTCTCCACAGTTTAAATGCTATTACTTTAATGTCATCACTGCCCTGCCCTGTTTCATTTAATTAGTGCGCTGATTGCCCTGCTGTCAAATCTCTCCCTCTCTCTCTCTCCGTCTCTCTCTCTCTCTCTCTCTCTCTCTCTCTAAAAGCATCCTGGAAAGTTATTGAGCTTAGTACTTGTCCTGCGGTCAGTGTTTGAGCTATCCTCACACGGCTGTGCAGAACCGACAAAGCTGATAAGCACACATTACAACTGGCGATAGCAAAGGCCACAAAATAGAGATGAATTGACCGGTTGGGCTGCTCCGGGCCCGAGAAGGCCCAAGGGATTTGAAAAAGGTCATAGCTTTTTGTGCGCCGCAGTGAAAGAGGAGTCAGAAGGGTTTCCTAAACTGTCCCAAAAGAAAAAAAAAAATAAACACCCTCTCCTGGCTGTATTTGCAGTCCCACTAGTCAAAGAAACATAAAATCACTCCAGTCTAATCTCTGTCTGCCACATCAATAGCATACAGTCAGTCATTATTGACAATTACAATGTGATTCACTGTGCTTAGAAAAGAATGAAGAACCTGCTGACTCGAAGCAGAAGTCAATGAGCACCTGTTCATTACCCTCTGTTCTATTAACTATTCCCTTAATAGAAGGGACCCTTCAGACCAGCACTGCATGGACAAAAGATAATTCTAGTATCTCATCGAACAGTCTTTGCCACGGCATTGTTTTAACAACCTTATGCAACATAACATTTATCTATGTTGGATTAATTATCGGCCAAGCTCTTGTAGCAATGGCGAGACAGTGGAACCACCCAGTAAAGTCTTCTCTAGCTCATCCCCAAGATTTTCTATGGGGTTGAGATCAGGACACTGTGGTGGCCAGTTTATGTGTGGAAATGATTCCTCATGCTCCCTGAACCACTCTTTTACAACCTGAGCCAGATACACCCCGGCACTGCCGTTTTGGAATATCTGTATGTTTTTATGATAGTAAAAATATGACAGGATCAGATAACATGGTCATTCAGTACATTCTGGTAGTCGGCTGACTAAATTTCAGTGCCATGCTATGTTACTGAGTCTGAACTTGAGCAACTGAAGCAACCCTAGATCGTAATACTGCCCCCAGAGGCTTGTACAGTGGATTATATGCATGAGTTATGTTCATCGCTTCACCCATCGTTCTGAAATAGAGTAAATCTGGACTCATCAGACCACATGACCTTTTCCCATTTGCTCCAGAGACCAATCTTTATAAACACTGACTAGCTACATGTTCATGCATGTTCTCCCCGTGCTTGAGTGGGTTTCCTCTCACACTTCAAAGACATGCATGTTAGATTGATCAGTCTCTCTAAATCGGCTGTAGGTGAGTGTTGGCCATGTAACAAACTGGCAACCTGTCCATGGTGTACCTGCCTTCGCCCAATGTCACTGGGTTTGGGTCCAGCCCCCTCCCTGTGACCCCGACTAGCGAAAGATAATGGATGGATGGATGTATCCTTTTAAATTGGCCAATTTGATTTGACTTTAAACCAAGCATTTCAGCTCTCTGTTCACGGTCGTTCAGGATCTTTTCCCCACATTTTTCCCCCTAAGTTGATGGTTCACCACTGTCCTTCACGATTAAGCCATTATTAACCCAGTTCTAGTCATTTCAGCTTCTCCTTAGAGGTTTTCCTTGTTTGCTGCTGGATAATAATTTGATGCTTCTGAAACACAGTTACATCCTTACCACGACTATAAAATGAGTGGTTTGAGGAACAAGAAGCTAGAATAAGAAGTTAGGGTTGACTGCAGTAATCATCCAGTCAAAAGCTTTAAAGTATGTTCTTATTTAAATCTAAGAACTGTTTTTCCTTTCCCAGGCAGTGTATAATAAAGGGCCACTTTAGACAAGGTTATAATGTCTCCATTACTCTCTAAAGCGAGTATATCTGGTTTAAAGACAGGAAAGCCTCTGTCTTTGAAGGTGTTTAAGGAATATTTGAAAAACTACAAATGTTGCGGTGGCCTGTCTTGAAAGTGTTTCCCTGATAAGGTGTTAAATGCGAAGGCTAAAGTTACGGACAGAAATCTGAATATCTTATTATGGCTCTATATCTAAGGTCTTAATCTATCTCAGCCATACAACTGAAATGATGTATGCCTCAAATTACAAGTCTATCTAGACATCTTATTTAGGTTGGCTTCTTTTCTCTGGATAGATGGATAAAAATGGGGTCTATTTTGTGCTAAATAAAGACTAAAAAGATTTGCTGATTTCTTTACAATGTTGTTTAATGACTGAGGTAAAAGTTACGCTAATGGTTGGATGTGATTATAACATTTATGACATTTAATATGGCATTACAGTTTACATTTACAAAGGTAGGAGAAGGTAGTGTTATGGTTTACATTTACAAAGGTAGGAGAAGGTAGTGTTATGGTTTACGTTTACAAAGGTAGGAGAAGGTAGTGTTATGGTTTACGTTTACAAAGGTAGGAGAAGGTAGTGTTATGGTTTACGTTTACAAAGGTAGGAGAAGGTAGTGTTATGGTTTACGTTTACAAAGGTAGGAGAAGGTAATGTTAGGAATCTTATGAGTCTTACTGGTACAGTGTAGGGTGCTTACCCAAGCAGGAAATCAAACCCCAGTCTACAGCATGAAGGGCTTACAACAATGTAAACCACTAAACTATACCAACCGATTATTAGTCAACAGATCAGAGGCTACGCTAGCAGTCAACACTGGTTGACACCACAGGCATTCCCAATGGTGGTATGATGCATTTGCCCAATGAATACTGTAATGTGAGAACTTTTATGAATGTGAAGATAAAAAACACTGTGATTACTGCCAAACTGATATGAAGATGAGGGATGCAACACTGCGTGAACACCACAAAGCTCAAAAAAGGTGTAAACTCTAGTTTTAGGCCAGAATGAAGACTGAGGCCATTAAGAAAGCCAATGTCTGCTAGAAGAGAAAAAACAAAACAGAAACTCAATCATTTAGATATTTGGCGTCTGGTAAATGATACTCAGCGTAGGGTAGCTAAGGGACTAGGAGTAGCTAAAATTGGAAGATACGGAGCAAACCAGTTTAGCTGATTCACATAATCCATGAAATATGTCTATTAAACTGATACAAAATTGGTATTTAACACTAAAATAATGCGCCAATTTATCAATACGGAAGGTTTATGTTCACCTAGCTAGCTCTTCATGCTATGTGTCTGTCTCCAGCATTCATTTTCTAAATTTGTGTTTTTTGTTTTTTTTCTATTGTGTTTGTTGACCGTGGTAAGAGTCATACTAAGGCTAGCTTGATTGCGATTATTAGCCCACAGATCAGTGGCTAAGCTAGCGCTCAAGATACCACATAGAGTATTGTAGTGTGAGAGGTCTGATGAATGTAAACATGAAAAACACTGATTACTGTCAAAACCTATAGCGACAGAGTGTATTTAGGCCATGATCACACAATGGCAGTGCATCGTGTTTAGTAAACCATACACATTACTTCATCATGAAACAAAGATTCTATAAGACTCACGTTTTTAAGTCTACTTTATATGCTGCGATCCAGTAAAGATTCATCTGCCTCCATATCTGATAGACAGCAAATCTGAACACTCTTTTAAGCCCAGTATGAGTAGCTCCCCTTGTGGAGAATGTGGTGAACTGTGGATTCTACGGCTGTCATTTAAGCTGCAATCGAATTCATCAAGAATGTAAATTTTGTAATAATATTCATGAAATTGTGACAGGTCTTATCAAAACATCAGAAAATGCTGAATGCATTATTCTATGCATCAACAATAAAAGATGAAAAAGTGATCTACATAAACAAACAATAGAGCTCACGTCCCTCCAGTCAGTGGGCCAAACTGTTATTTAAGATTATTTTCGCTGATGACTGAAAGAAATGGTAAAAAAAACTGGGGACTGGTCGTTAGGCCAGTATCTCTGGCTTTACAGGAATCATTTCTTGTTTCATTTGGACAACTTAGAAGCAGTGATGCTCTAACAATGTGCAGTAGTGTCCCATGGCACTTCCACCTTCTAAAAATATTTATTATAATCAGTGCAACTGTTGGACAGTGCCAACTGTGCTGAAGTGGTTCCAGTCTCAGGGTAACATGTGCTTTTCAATGAAATGTAGCTAAAAAAAAACAGCATTACTAATTTAGGAGCTAGTTTCAACTGTTTAAACATTTACCTATGTTTAAATAGTGGGGTGTTTAAACATTTGCACATTTTTGTGTGTTAACAGGACTACTGAAAAATCAATACCGGAGTCATTGTTTTAGTACTATCTAAATGCATGTACCTTCACTGCCATAGGACATGGTTAGCTAATTACACACATACAGACGCTCTCTCTCTTTCTGCTGGTGCAGAGATGAATTATGCATTAGTGGGCAAAGCATTCCCTGTGATTCTTATGCATTATTAATATTGATACTGTTACAGATTTTGTCCATGGCTCAAATTTGGTTACAACAGCATGGGCTATATTTTAATCTGCCGCATTTGACCTTGTGCTAGGAGGTGTGTGTGTGGGGGGGGGGTTCCCCTTCGGTTTTTGCTGCATAAATGCTGGCAGTGCGATTCTGCAGCCAAAGGAAGCCAGCACACTGATGCAGAAAGCAAAATGAGTTAGCAAAACATGCTACTTTATGCAACAAAGTACATAGAAAAGAGTTAGCAACACATGGTATGTCATACAATGAAGTGGATAGTGAAATGAGTTAGCCAATCATGCTACTTTATAAAAAGAAGCAGACGGAAATGAGTTACTTTATACGATATAGTGGGTATAGATGTGCTGCTTCATACAGTGGATAGTGAAAAAACCTGATACTTTAATATAAATAGAATGGAAATTAGTTGGTACAACAGGGTTCTTTATATGATAAAGTGAGTAACGAACGGAGATAGTAAAACATGTCACTTTATGTGATTAAATGGACAGTGAAATAGGTTAGCAAAATATGCTACCTTATGGGCCGGATATGAGCTTGTAAAACAAGCTTCTTTATGAGATGAACTTGATAGAAATTGGATAACAAGATATAGTAGTTTACACTGAATTGGTAGTGAAATAAGTTAGTAAACTTTACACAGTGATTTTATAGTAAAATGAGTTATTATACTTTACACAGTGATTTTATAGTAAAATGAGTAATGAAACTTTACACAGTGAATTGATAGTGAAATACGTTATTAAACTTTACACAGTGATTTTATAGTAAAATGAGTTATTAAACTTTACACAGTGAATTGATAGTGAAATACGTTATTAAACTTTACACAGTGATTTTATAGTAAAATGAGTTATTAACCTTTACACAGTGAATTGATAGTAAAAATGAGTTATTAAACTTTACACAGTGAATTGATAGTAAAATTAGTTAATAAACTTTACACAGTGAATTGATAGTAAAAATGAGTTATTAAACTTTACACAGTGAATTGATAGTAAAAATGAGTTATTAACCTTTACACAGTGAATTGATAGTAAAAATGAGTTCATAAACTTTACACAGTGAATTGATAGTAAAAATGAGTTATTAACCTTTACACAGTGAATTGATAGTAAAAATGAGTTATTAAACTTTACACAGTGAATTGATAGTAAAATGAGTTATTAACCTTTACACAGTGAATTGATAGTAAAAATGAGTTCATAAACTTTACACAGTGAATTGATAGTAAAATGAATTATTAAACTTTATACAGTGAATTGATAGTAAAATGAGTTATTAAACTTTACACAGTGATTTTATAGTAAAATGAGTTATTAAACTTTACACAGTGATTTTATAGTAAAATTAGTTATTAAACTTTACACAGTAAATTGATAGTAAAAATGAGTTCATAAACTTTACACAGTAAATTGATAGTAAAATGAGTTATTGAACCTTACGCAGTAAATTGATAGTAAAATGAGTTATTAAACTTTACACAGTGAATTGATAATAAAATGAATTATTAAACTTTATACAGTGAATTGATAGTAAAATGAGTTATTAAACTTTACACAGTGAATTGATAGTAAAATGAGTTATTAAACTTTACACAGTGAATTGATAGTAAAATGAGTTAATAAACTTTATACAATGAATTGGTAGTAAAATAAATTATTAAACTTTACACAGTGAACTGGCAGTGAAATAAGCAGAATATGCTTCTGAATACAATAAAATAAAATAACATACTCAGCTAACAAAATACAACAGTTTGTCATATGATGCCACAAATCTAAAAAGAGTTAGTAAAATATACTGATTCACATGTTTTTGCAGAAAGCAGAATAAGTTAGCATATTCCACCAGTTCATTTGATGAGTGCAGACAGAATACAAGAATGATGGACAAGAAAAAATATGCACACTGAAAATGCCTCCTGTCTGCTCCCAGAGGACGTAAACAAATCCGTGTTCTTATTTTGGCATTCTCAAAAACTCCGAGACTAGCAAGGGTCTACTCCGGATTTCTCCTTTACTCTTAAAACCCAAGGTTGTCTCTGGGAACCACCCCTCCCGCCCCTCCCCCTGCTGTGCTGTTGCTGTTTCCCATGTTTTCTCTCCAAGCAATCACTCTTAAGCTCTTGGCCTTTGCCCTTTACAGGCCTCCGAGGTTGTTGCCCTAATGTGCAGCCAAACACGAGTGCACAGCGCGAGGTTCACATTGTGGCTGAGCCTGCTCGCTAATCTTCCCTTAATCCATTCATCCTCAGACTCTTCTTCCGCTAGTCCCTTTATCCTTCTTTAAAATCCTTTAACAGGTACCACCAGACAAGAAGGTTCAACCTCTTGGAGGGACAGAGGAACCATGACACAAAATATGTTATTGTTATTGTTATTATTGTTAATGCTGATAAGTTAATGCAGCCTGATAACGAACTGTGGGAACATGTTTTAAGTAGTAGCATTTTATATATATATATATATATACTCCTTGTATCTACATACATTGTCTGTTTTATCAGCTACACTTACCTCATAGGAACAGACTGTAGTCCATTTGGGCAGCATCCTGTGACCACTGATGAAGGACTAAAGGATTACCAACACAAACTGAACAGCCACCATCTCTGACTTTACATCCACACAGTAGACCCGCAAGTTAGGTGGGTCTAATAGAGTGGACAGTGAGTGGACACAATGTTTAAAACTCCAGCAGCACTGCAGTGTCTGATCCACTTGTACCAGCACAACACACACTAACACACCTCCACCGTCAGTGTCACTGCAGTCTGTAAGTGTAGAACTACAAAGTGTATTGTATATGGAGCTGAAAATGGACAGTATGTAGATACAAGGAGGTGGATTTAATATTATGGCTGATTGGGGTGTATATATATATATATATATATATATATATATATATATATATATATATATATATATATATATATATATATATATATATATATAGTGTGCAGCTCAAGCTTGATGATACATGGCTGCAAGCATGTTGGTAGGCAGTTGCTAAGGTATAACGGTTGATCACTAAGGTGTTGCTAGGAGGTTGCCATAGAGTACGTGGTTGTTAGGGGTTGGTCTAGAGTAGTTGCTAGATCTTGTTAAAAATAAATAGGAGTCTATGGGAAGAACGAGGGATTAAAACATATATGACAGACAAGTGAAGAACTTGTGAATTTGTGAATTGGTGGTGGTTTGCACTGAGATGGTGTAGGTGACATGACGTCTTTCAGTCGAGCACAGTGGGTGGTTGTGCAACTTTTGCACCCCATTCACTTCTATAGATAAAACGAAACGTCATTTAACAAAGATTTTATAAGACCAGTTCGCCGGATCAAAACTCTTTCGGACTGAACATTCCGGACTTTACATGGTGCCAATATTTTCAAAAACTGTGGGACGAGTTGATACACAAAGCAAATCTGTACCCAGAGCAAAACCAGAAGGAGGAAGAAGAAGAATACACTGTCAGATAACTTTGCACTTTGCTCTACATTGCAGAAACCAGCTCAGCAAACTAACAACAACGGCTCCTTTAATTTATACTAATTACATTTAAATGACAAACAGAAAGGCCTACATTGGCTTCATACTCAAACTTCCCCGTCCATCTTAAGATGAAATGGAAAATTTTAATACAAGGCTGAAAAATAAAGAGTCAACTCACAGGCAGTGTTTGTATAGCGAGAGCACGGCTCTTATTTTTGAACTGCTTTGTGGAAATGGCAAGTTTGCCTGGTGAGTTTCTGCAGTAGGACTGGAGATTAGGTGCAGAGTGAAGGCGGTACTGAAGCTATTGACGCTTTGCGTGTTTCCAGCTTGAAACCTCATGCTTCACTTGCGTTCTGAAATAAAATAAGCCAAGCGTGTAAGCATAGTAACAGACAGCTGAGGAAGTTGCTGTATATTGCTTTACATTTGATGCAGCTCTGGCATGTGTACTGCAGGAAAACAAGCTGACTGGAGAGACCGGAGAGACTGTTTCTTCAGCGTTGGATCTCAACTCCTTTCAAGCCATAAGACCTGAGTCTAAGACAAACTGTGGATCATTGATTCTTAGGTTAAAGCCAATTTATTTTACTTTAGTCCATCAGATTTGTAATTAGAGTCAGACTCAATATCAAGTTAGCTAGTAAAAAAAAAAATAAAGCTCAGTAAATAAAGTGGATGGTTTGGGTCTCACCATTTGAAGTGAGTTAGCCTTGACATTAGCTCAGACCCCATTTTTGATCTCAAGCCATCCCTGATAACTAGCTCACTAAATGTCCTGCTGGTTCATGCTGTCGTGAGTGAATGGCAAGACTTCCTACCTCTCCATCTAAGTGGTTTAATGATGGTTAGCGATGTCTTGTCTAGGCTTCCTGGACATTTCCTGCTGGATGCTGAAGGGGGCGAAAACCAACTCACACATTCAATGTAAGGCTGTCAAAGTAGGAACCAGTGTGGACTGTAAACAGAAGCGTGGCCGGTGGCTTGTTTGATTATTTGACAGAAGGTCGGACGCTTTCAGGACTTCGTTGATCTTAGTGCAAAGGGTAAACGGTGGTGTCAGTTGAGAGGTGGAGAGGAGGGTGGGGGGAGGGGTGTGGTGCTGCTGGGATCTTCTACAGGTCAGGGTGAGAAGGATGGGAAAAAAGAAAGGCTGCCAAAGCCGACTGCCAATAACAAGCAGGGGCACCTGGCCGAGCTGGCCTTGCAGGAAAGAGCAGGAGCGTGTGCAGTGCGGCCGGCGAGGGTACGGAGGTGGGTGGAGAGAGAGATTATGGCTCCAGATACCTGATATGAAAATCAGGTATCAGGTGGACCCACAAGATTTGGCTGATCTTATGATAGATTGATGAAAGAGGGAGGGACAGAGAGAGAGAGAGAGAGGGAGAGTGTCAAACAGACAGAGAGCAAGAGAGAGAATGAAACAGGGAAAAAGGAGTAAACTAGAAAAGCGATAGAGAGGAAAAAGACAGCGATAAAGAATGAGGGAGAGGAAGAAAGATAGCAAGGGGATAGAACAAAGGAAAAAAGAAAGAGAGGAAACAGTTATGATAAAATGAGAGGAGGAAAAGTGATGAGAAAGAAACAAAGAGAACAAGGAGGAGAGAGAACAACGAAGAGAAAAGGGATGAGCAAGGAAAAGAGGAAAGCAAGAAAAGGAGAAAGAGAGGAATGATGAGTGGAGACTAAAACGAAAGAAGAGATTATTAATAATGAGAAAGAGGGAGATAGAAAGAAGAGGGTGATATATGAAAGAAAAAACAAAGTGAGAAGAGTAGAAAAGGAAATGACGGGGCAAAAAAAAGAGAAAGAAGAGAGAATTTTTCAAGAACGACAAACAGACATGAGAGATAGAGGATGAGTGAAGGAAAGAGCAAAAAACAAAAGGGCAGATGAAAGGAGAAAGAAAAAGAATGAGAGGAGTGAAAAGAAAAAAGTTAAAACAAGAGAAAAGGGGACAAAGTGCAAACAAAAAAAAGAAGGAAAAGAACTCAAACGAGAAGGGAAAGCAAGAGATGAAGCAAAACAAGAGAGTGGGAGAACAACTGAGGAGAATGAGAAGAGAGATAACAAGAGAAGAAGCAGAAGAAAAAGACAGGAGTAATAGAGGAGCGTGTGAGACAGAGAGAGAGAGAGAGAATATAAGAGAATGAAAGTGAGAGAGTGAAACAGAGAGGGAGACAGAGCGAGAGAGAGAATGAAACAGGGAAAAAAGAGTAAACTAGAAAAGCAAAAGAGAGGAAAGAGATGGCGATAAAGAATGGGGGAGAGGAAGAAAGAGAGCAAGGGGATAAAACAAGAGGAAAAAAAGAAAGAGAGGAAACAGTGATGATAAAATGAGAGGAGGAAAAGTGATGAAAAAGAAACAAAGAGAACAAGGAGGAGAGAGAGCAACGAAGAGAAAAGGGAAGAGAGGGATGAGCAAGGAAAAGAGGAAAGCAAGAAAAGGAGAAAGAGAGGAATAATGGAAAGAAGGAGACATATGAAAGACAAAATACAAAGTGAGAAGAGAATAGAAGGAGGTTAAAAAAGGAGAGAGAAGAAAGGGAAATGACAGGGAGCCAAAAAATAAGAGAAAGAAAAGAGAGAGTTTTCAAGAAACAAACAGACATATGAGAAAGAGATAGAGAGAGAATGAGTGAAGAAAAGAGTAAACAAAAAAAGGGGAGATGAAAGGAG
Source organism: Megaleporinus macrocephalus (assembly GCA_021613375.1). Taxonomy (NCBI): domain Eukaryota; kingdom Metazoa; phylum Chordata; class Actinopteri; order Characiformes; family Anostomidae; genus Megaleporinus; species Megaleporinus macrocephalus. The sequence goes on from CM038726.1 coordinate 19,394,918, forward strand.
AAAGAAAAAGAATGAGAGGAGTGAAAAAAAAGTTAAAACAAGAGAAAAGGGGACAAAGTGCAAACAAAAAAAGAAGGAAAAGAACTCAAATGAGAAGGGAAAGCAAGAGATGAAGCAAAACAAGAGAGTGGGAGAACAACTGAGGAGAATGAGAAGAGTGATAACAAGAGAAGAAGCAGGAGAAAAAGACAGGAGTAATAGGGGAGCATGAGTAGAGAGAAGGAGAGAGAGAGAATATAAGAGAATGAGAGTGAGAGAGTGACTGAAACAGAGAGGGAGACAGAGAGCGAGAGAGAGCCTGCAGTAGGACTGACCTAATGCCCACAGCACTGACCTGAGGCCAGGAGGACGGCACTAGGGGTCAGTTTTCACGTTTGAGTTAACAACACAACAACAACAGCAGCCTGCTGTGTTAAAAGTTCTACACGACCTGTACTTTAGTCATGACACTGTAAAAGTGTGACACCTTGCTAATGCCTGGCGAAGTAATTAGACGTGTTTACACTGCCAGCAAAACAAACGAAAAGAAACAAACAAACCCCCCCCTGCTTCATTAAGAGGGAGCGCCTCGGCCGGCGACGAATAAACCTCCCACAACTGTGGCCGGGCTGGGAAAACACATTACTAAGGCTGAACCTCTGCAGTCCATCAGAGTATCAGTACAGCTTTAGCTGACTCATTAGCGGCGGAGCAGGGCCTGGGACTGTGCACCGGCGTCCTGCAGAGCGCTGGAAAGGTTGAGCTAGGCTAAGCTAGCCTCGACCCTCTCGCTCCACCGCTCAATCCTGCTGATCGCCCCGGCTTTCCCAGGGCTTACTGGGTTTCTCAGCACGGTCTGCAAGCACACACGGCACCGCATCCCTGCACGCCAGCAAGGTCATGCGTTTTGTCCTGAAGAGGTAGATGTGGCAGAGGAAAGTACAGAGACGGCAGACAAGCAAAACAGCTCAACTGCGTACAAAAGATTATATTTACAATAGACTAGAATGTGTACTTGTAATTTAATTGTGATAAACTTGTATACTATAGACTTAAATTTGAATAAACACTGTGAAATGTGCACTCATTTCACAATTAGAGTCAAATGTACCATAGAGGCCATTTACAGCAGACTTAAATATGCAATATACTTCATTTACAATTTTATATACAATTATAGACTTGATTCATCAATGATGTACTTGTACAATAGACTTATTTTAAAATTAGAGTCAAATATACCATAGAGGCCATTTACAAAAAAATTAAATGTAAAATAGACTCATTTCACAATTAGGGTCAAATATACCATAGAGGCCATTTACAAAAAAAATAAATGTACAATAGACTCCATTTACAATTAAAGTCAAATGTACCATAGAGGCCATTTACAGCAGACTTAAATATGCAATATACTTCATTTACAATTTTATATACAATTATAGACTTCATTCATAAATGATGTACTTGTACAATAGACTCATTTCACAATTAGACACACATATCAAAGACTATTTAAAATCAGAGCCAAATGTACCCAGTAGTTTATAATTCCAATCAACTTACAAAAAAACTTGTACGTACAATAGACTTAATTTATGACTAGAGTCATAATACAATTGACGCAACAATTAGATCCAAATGTGCCATAGATTTGAAATACACTTAGTCAAATGTTCACTTGATTCAGTATTATGATCACTTCCTACTTTCGCCAGCCGGTAAACATTTTTGTGGCATTCTCTGGACCCACTCAGCCATGTGGTAGGCACTCTCAATCGATTTGAGTCTATCCTTCCAGATCACGTACACCCATACATGCTGATTGTCTTCACTGGGGCACATGAATCTTCCAGCAAGACAATGCAACACATCACACGGTTAGAAATGTCTGACATTAGTTAAAAGAGCTGACCAGGACTTTCAAGTACTACCCTGGACCTCTAATTCTCCACACTTCAACCTTGTTGAGCATCTGTGGGACCACCTCACGTACCCTCCAGCAACTGTGGGATGCACTGCAGTCAGCATGGCTCCAGATACCTCTGAAAATCTACTGGCTGGGATTTATTGATTCTCCCAGCCCGTCTAGATGCTGTCCGTGCTGCACACGCTTGTTACTGTGGATATGAGCTGGTGTTCATAATAATGTGATTCGACTGTGTATTATAGACTCCATTTACAATTAGACTCAATTTCCAATTGACATTAATGTACAACAAACTCAATTTACAACAGACCCAGTTGTATAATCGAGTCAGTTAACAAGTAGAATCAACTGAACTCAAATTTGCAACTCATCGTAATAAACTCACAACTGCAATTAAATTCAGATTTAATCTAGAACTAGTTAACAATAAGATTGAATGTGTGACACTTAAATTTGCCCCTAAACATCCATCCCATCCCATCCATCCATTATCTGCCGCTTTATCCCGCTAGTCGGGGTCACGGGAGGCTGGAGCCAATCCCAGCGTCATCAGGTGTCCATGGCGGGGTACACCATGGACAGTTCGCTAGTCCATCGCATGGCCAACATTCACTCACGCATTCACACCTACAGGCAATTCAGAGTGACCAATCAACCTAACATGCATGTGTCTGTACTGTGGGAGGAAATTGGAGTACCCAGAGGAAACCCACTCAAGCACGGGGAGAACATACACACTTCACACAGAACGGCCCGGACCGGGGATCCAACCCTAATCGTCTTGCTCTGCGGCAAGAAAATAATTTGAAACAGAAAGGTTCAAATTATTAAAAAAAGAAAAACTACCATCGCACTGAAACCACAAATGTCAGAAAAAGTTATATTTAATCTATTTAAAACAACTCTAAACATAATCTCCTTTCAAGGCCACATTTAGTGAGTTTAAAAAAAACCCTCCACACGTTGCTATAAGATCCCTCCGTTCCAGCCCACTTACTCACCATGATTACGCCACCCTAATGGGCAATTAGCCTCTAAAAAAGAAGTTCAAAAAGTTTAATAGCTCATGAACCACAGGAAAATGAGCCATAATCCAGGTACTGGAGTCCCTCCGTTGTCAAAGCACCGGCCGTGCTCCTCTCGACCAATCAGATTATCTGTGCTCGCGGTGTGCGGTAGCAAGACAGTCGCAAACAAATGAGCTTGGTCTGCAGCTAATTGGCATCTCGAGGGAAAAGCGCAGCGGAGACAACGAAAGGTACTCTTTAATAAGGAGCATTCAGGCGCCTCCGCCTGAGCTCCGCTTTGTGGCATGAGTCACGTCTCACTGCGCTTCACAAGCGCTGACCTTTGACCCCCATCTTATTATCTAAGTCTTTTTTGAGACAGCATTCTCAGCTGACTAACTGACTTCCTCACGCTGGATGTTTTTTGGCGGGATATTGAGAAAAGTGGAGCAACGTGCGTATGTTCAAAGGGGATCATTAGCCAGTCCTGGGAGTGGCTTTCATAAGGCTCGAAAATAGATCTGTCATAATTGACAGGTACAAAGAAACTACTGTCAGATCTATTGGTGGATACCAAGGCTACACATGCAGAGGGGTATTCGGTGGTTGGGACTGAATCTCAGCTGTGCAATGTGCCATTAATGACCAGGAATTACTGCATCCTTTAAAGGGTCTGTCTCAAAACCTAGTGAGCTGTCTACGTAGGCAGCTGTTTAAGTAGGCAGTGTTCTGATTGACATCTCTCAATCCTCATAAGGCAGACTAGTTGGAGAGCCACTGCGTCACGGCTTGTTCCTGCCCAGTGCATGTGACCAGTGCTTAGCTACCAGCCGAATACCAGCTGAATATTTAAATATCTGTTAGTATAAAACTGCAAAATGGTCAAAGACTAGTTGCAAGGTTGCAAGTAAAAAGCTATTTTGTTTGCTTGTATGATAAGAAACGAACTAAAACACCAGAGAGAATTGGAGTAACTGACTTTTAAATGACTTCTCAGCTCGTATCTTTGCTTTTGTCCGTCATGTTGGAAAAAGTTTTGCCTACATTGCATCATGGGTTTGCCTTTCAAGAGGCCGTTCAATGCTGCCTTACGATTCAGGTGCTTTAGTAGACAGCATGTTTAAGGTGTCTAAGAATTGGGACAACCTACAGACCAACTGATGGTAACCAAACTGATAATAGATTTGATAGAAATATCATGTCACCAAATTGTAACTAGAAGCTGTTTAAGCTGTTATTGATCCAATGGAGATCATCTTGGTGGGTAGAGATATGAAGTTTGATGCTAAACTCACAACCTTTCTTCTAAGCTCGTAGGTAAACTTCTGTTAATGCTAACATTGTTGAGAAAGAACTCCGTCCAACTGCTATGGACACCACAGCTTTCTGGTGATGCGTTGCCCCCTGTTGTTTGGAGTATAAATCTGAAAGGTTCCATCATCGTACAGGTATATTGGAGAATGCACTGGCTGGCATTAGTGGCTGTACAATTCTGTGACAATGTCAAGAACCCCTGCTCACTCATTCATTTTCAAGTCATTCCCTTTTCTGAGGAGGTCAGACACAAGATAACCAGCCTGCATAAGGACAAAGAACATCCATCTAAGTGAAAAACAGTTTCCAAAACTGGAGACACAGGAACAAATGGAACTGCTACACCTGTTAGGCAACCAATTGCTAGCAGATAAACAGCACTTGCACAGTACTGAAAGGATGTGAAGCTGCCAAGAAGCTGTTCCTGAGAAAAGAAAATACAGAAAAACAAGAAGCAGAATGTCTTCAAATCAATCAAAGAAGCTGCTGGTGTTCTCACAACAATGGACTGACCACCCCAGAGTCCAGATCCTTAACATCACTGACCGTGTCTAGGATTACTTGGGCGGTGAGAAACAGAAAAGGCAACCAACATCTAAGACGTTGAAGTTGTGAAAAAAGAACTGAAAGCGTGTCTCCTGAAAGAATAGAAGCTGTAATGAGAGCAAAGAGTGGACACACATAGTGAGAAATGATACAGCAATAAATGTTTACTTTCTGACACTGAAAGTTTGCACTTGCCGGCTGTTTTGAAGGGAAATAATGGGTCTCTGACTTTTCCAGAATACTGTACCTGGCCATAATAAGCATGAGTCATCGTTAGAGATGGACTGATCAACGTTTTTGAGGCCGATTTCGATCGCTGATCATCTTTCAACGGGATCAGCCGATAGCCGATACCGATAGAGGGCGGGGTATACGCCAGGGCAGGGCTACATGTAGTTATTAGCATAAGCAAGTCATGAAACATGGTCTAAACTGGTTTATTACCAGTTTTCACGAGCTCATGTGAAACAGCATAATAAGTTTCACAAAATTATCAGTAAATAAACAAAGTTAATCCAACAAATATCCCCAATACTGCAATCATTACATTTAGACCCTTAATTTAAAACTAAAAAAGTTAATTAACTAAATGCAGTAAAAACTGCAGTCATTAAACGCAGACTCTGTTATTTTAAACAAAATAAATTAAATTAAAAAATTAAATTAAAATTAAATCTACATTAAATGTAGATCTTGAATTGTTGCTGCTGTTCTGTTTGTACCGGTCAGATCTGGTCTGCAAGGTTTTCTGGGTTGTTTGTTTTGGGCTAGCTCTACTGTTTGCTGATACTCACTGTATTGAGCCACGGGTGTCTCTAAAAACTGTATCAGATTAGAAGTGTTAAATTTCTTTGTCTTGGTTCCCCAGCGAGACACGGTTAATTTGACAGATTTTAAAAAACGCTCTGGATGAGTCTGTGTCACATACTGCAACGAGCTGCCAGATGAATGCAACACAACGCAAAAGAAAACTGTTCTCGCTAGGCACGCCGCTTTAGTTAGTCTGTGGAAAATTAAAGGGTATTTGTTTCCACCTAGCAGTTCAGATAGGAATTGCAAGGACCTGACCAGAGGGGGTTTCAACAAAACATTAGCTGTAAATACAGAAATTAGGCTTATTTGTTTAACGCCATTGATCGGCTCTGGGGATCGGCTAAATTGGAGAAATACTGACGTTTGCATATTTTGATTAAAAATCGTCCGATACCGATACATAGCCGATCGATCTTTCCGTCTCTAGTCATCGTATATCATTTAAAAATGTCTTCTGATTTTTGATTACTTCACTATGGACCAGCTGGTAGGGCAGAATAATCTTTAACCAATGCCTCTAAAGCATGTAGGGCTTTCTAAAAAGATGCAATACCCTATAAGTGTGAAGTGGAATATCACCGCAACATGTGAGCTTTAATGGGAGTTGATGACGTTCTGGTGCTGATGTATAATTAAACCTTGCTGAGGGTTTTCTTTCAAAAAGTTCTTCTTGCTTTCAAAACCAAAGAACATTGCGCAATAAGCACACAAAACCTTCCTCTACCTTTGATGTTTCACTTTGATGGTTCGGCAAAGGAAGGAAGTCAACGTCTCACTGGAAGCCCTATGCAGGCGGAGGCACTAGATAAAAGCACTGAGCGGTCAGGATAAGAGATGAATATGACATTTATAAACATTGTTTGTCACTGTTTGCGATTTCACTGAGCCATTTCGTTGACAAGCGCCATCAACCACGACGCAAGCGGAATTCTGAACGCTCGAGAAATCAACACCTGATAATGGTTTTGTTTATCAAGTACCCTGAAGACGCCGGTGTTAATAAAGCCCTCTTTTTATAAGGTTCAGGTACGAGTATTTCAGATGAGTGCTTGAACCCACCTCATAGAATTATCTTAGAAAATTGATCCGTTTTCTCACTAATGTGCTACTGTGAAAAGTCATTTCTGTGGTGAAAAAAAATACTGAGCACTTTTACAAACCCAGGCAGCTTTAGGTGGCAGAGTGAGAGGACGGGCAAAGAAAATACTGCCATGACGCAGCTTCAAATACTAATCACGAATGCAAGAGTAGAATGGATGGTGCACAGAGGCTTGGAGATTTTATGCCAAGCAGGCATATAACCAACCTCAAGATGCAAACTTGAGCTTTAGAGTTGGTAGGGCAGCTTCACTGAGCTCCTATACTTTCCCAGCAGGTCAAACACAGCATAATGTCCTGTAAAACCTGGCTGGCTCTACAGGGAGGCCTCAGTGACCATGCCTGGAGCGACCTAAAGGAAAGCCTAGTGTGCCTTAAGGCTTTCTTCATAACCCCAAAAGCACTGTGTGGAAAATAAAGGCCGCTGTAAGCCATGCCTGCATGGTCTTCTGGAACAGAGTATGATCAGGAAGTACTCATTGTATTCATACAAGTATTTATAGTAGTATTTACTTCTGCGTTATTTCAACCATCACTGTTGATGATTGTAAAACTCATGATGCTTTTGTCCATCCATCCATTATCTACCGCTTAATCCCACTAGTCTGGGCCACAGGGGGGCTGGAGCCAATACCAGCATCATCGGGTAAAGGCGGGGTACACCATGGACAGTTTGCCAGTCCATCACATGGCCAACACACACTCACGGGCAATTTAGAGCGACCAATCAACCTATCATGCATGTGTTTGGACGCGTGGGAGGAAACGGGAGTACCCGGAGGAAACCCACCCAAACACGGGGAGAACATGCAAATTCCACACAGAATGGCCCGGACCGGGAATCCAACCCAGATCGTTTTGTTTTGAGGTGCTAACCACTACACCACCGTGCCGCCATGATGCCTTTATGTTTTCCACTATTCAGAGGATACCAAGGGTTAATTTAATTTAATATTCATGCTCATGTGCAATTCAGCAATAGACTATTTGCACGCTTCAATAAGGGTTTCACATTCTTCCTTTTCCATTTTTCACTTTTTCCAAACTCACATCAGCTCCATATTAACCACTGCGGAGGTCGTATCAAAATATTATTAAAATCTACCATACCGTCCAAATACTGTCTTATTTTACTTTCACAAAAAAGTAGTCAGAATAAGGAGTGGGAGAAGCACTGATTAAACTTTACACAGAGCTATATTTAGCTAGTTATGCTAGATAGAGGCCATCAGCAGATTATTCCCAAATCAGGTAGCTTTCATTAGCTGCTGGCTTACAGCATGCAGTGATTTCTGTTACATTTTAAAAGAAAATACTGTTTGATAGCCTCTGTTTAAGCTCTCTTACAGCTCAGCGCAGGCTAGCAGGATAAGTTAGTGGACTAGCCTCGCTTTAGCACAGTTTGAGTAATTCAGATAACATCTACCTTTTATTGCTCACTCGAAAACAACTCTGGCTAAAACTGGCCTGTATCTTAGCACCATGGTTATGCTATATCTGACATGTAGATGTCTCTTTGCTGACACAGGTGTTTGTGGTGTAGGACAGCCAGCCTGTGTCTCTGACATAATGTACAGCTAACATTAGCTGTGCATACTAAGCTGATGAAGGAAATATGACCCTGTTGATTTACTGCCTGTAGCTTTAGCTTTTTAAAGACATGAGTAGACAAATTGTTGGTAAATGAGATGTAGAAAGATTTATGTTAGCCGGGTAACAGTTTGAAATAATAGTGGCTGTTAGCAATGGCTTCTTATTAGCGTAGCTAAATCAACCAGTGATGGTTTAGTAGTCATGTTCATAACAACATGCTTAAATATTTCTTATCATATCTATTTGGACGCTTATTTCAGTGCTTGTAAAAGCCCAGTGTAATACTATAGAAAAAAGAGACCAGCACTATTTGAGAAATGCGCAGTGCAGGTAACACAGTGAGTCGATAATGGTAGGATCACAACACTCTCAGCAATCTTAGTGCCTAAGTTCCATAGTTCTTAAGTTCTTCAACGTCTTGGTCGGGTGACTGGCAACCCTACATGACTGACACTGAGCAACCATTTTTTATGTCCTTGCACGAGTCAAAATATTGACAATCATGACTAAAGAAATGTGGTGTTTCATTTTGAAGGTTTTGTGTTCCATAAAAGAATAAAAGAATAAAAGAAAAAGCAATTGTTCTTGGGTGTCAAAGAAAGGACAGTTTAGGCTGCCTGTCCTTCAAAGAGAATTTGAGATAACATGTTAACATGTGAAAATCGGTTTCAGTTTCACAGAGGTGGCATATTATAGGTTATAGTGAGTTTTTATTTTGTAGCTGCTGTGCTTAGCCATTAACATTATGGTAACATTTGGCAACGTTAGCTATTGGCATTATGCTAACATTTGTAGCGCAACTGTAGGGCGAATGCTATTGTGATATATGTGATATGTGACTTGTTGTTCCACCTGACAGCTGCAACTGCACTTCACCGTGCTCACATATGTGCGTCAAAGAACACTCTGTCCTATTGGTCAACATCAATGGTCATGTCATATGTCACACCAGGCAGAAAAAAAAAAACTCAAGATGTTTGTTGGGGCGTTGTACAGCATCCAAGATGCCACATGGCTGTTCTGCATCTAGGCCACACTACATGGCCAGTTCCTCGCTCCCAACTATCCTATTTGGGCCTGACACTGGAAATGTGTTGGCTACAACAAAATTGTGTCAAAATGCAGCTGAATTTGTGCAGCCTGGTCTCGGCATATGAGAATTGCAGACCGGCCTCTCAAAGCTCCAGCAAAAACAGTTATTTTCATTAACATAAGCTTTAATGCGTGGGCATCCAGTTCAACATATAACCTCAGATTCAAAATATTTTCCTTGGTATGAAGGGCAGTTTTTTCTAAATAGTAATACAGCAGTACGGTTAAAGATACATTTAAAACTGTTCCAAATCTCTGAATGGTTTGAATGCTGGCATCACATCAAGGGGATATGACGTGTAGCTTTTGGCAAGGTCATGGTGTTTTCCATGTTAAGTTAAAAACATTCTTATTTATTAAAATGCAAAAAATCTAAGAAGAAAAACACACTTCAAGGTTCAAACGCTGTCGCTCAAGAGTTCACCTTTTAAATACCTTTAGTGACACATTTATATATATATATATATATATATATATATATATATATATATATATATATATATATATATATATATATATATATATATATATATATAAAATTTTCCATTAGAATTATATATCATATATAATTCTAATTTTCCATTAGAATTATATATAGAATTATATATCTGCCCTCCAAATGCACATGGAGGGCAGAAAGTGAAAGGCAGAATGGACTATGTACTGTGCTAAAATAAAAAATAATAAATTTGAAAATATGTTAAATATGTGCTCCACAAAGTCTGTCATTTGTTTTTTATTTATTGTCCAGTCAGCGTTCTATGCAACAGCTTCTCATTCCACCTTAAACGGTGCGGCAGATGCCGGAATGTAACTGCTAAACTATTTAAGCCCAAACCGGAAAAGGTTTAACGAGAAGCTGCTGAATAGGAAACTTCACAACCCACTTCTGCTGCTGCTTTTCACTTAATTTCCCACATCCTCATATGAGCAACAACTTTCTATACCTGATATACAGGCTGGTCATAAAATTAGAATATCATAAAAAAGTAGATTTATTTCAGTAATTCCATGCAAAAAGTGAAACTTATATATTATATTCATTCATTACACACAAACTGATCTATTTCAAATGTTTATTTCTTTTAATTTCGATGATTATTACTGACGACTAATGAAAATCTCATATTCAGTATCTCAGAAAGTGAGAATATTACTTAAGACCAATACAAAAAAAGGATTTTTAGAAATGTTGGCCAACTGAAAATTATGAGCATATACTGCACTCAATATTTAGTTGGGGCTCCTTTGGCTGGATTACTGCAGCAATGCGGCGTGGCATAAAGGTACAAACATTCACGCTTCACCTTTTAAGACTCATTTAAGTCTCACTATGAATGTCATGGCCATTGTTGTACCTTTGAGGAAACTAATACTGACCCATTTCTGCTGACGGTGTAGGTTTTCCTAAACTTCAGTCAGGCATATGTGTTAATAATGTCCATTAGAAAGCCATGAATGACTGACTTGACAGGACAAAACCTTAGAAAAAGAAATAAAGATATCTTGTAGGTCTAATGAGCCTCCGTAATGTAATAATGGTACAGTTCATTATGCACTCAGTGCTAGAAGGTAAAGACAAAAATTCTACTATGAAAATCAGTCACTGCGCCTGTGAGCACCTCATTATTTTGTTCCAGGCTTTCGGGTTAAGTTACACTTCTCATAAGCAAGTCTTATAATGACTCACCACATTAAGAAGATTCGAATTATGAAGCGGGTGCAAATGAGAGCAGCGCAGTGAACGCTGGCAAAACGTGCCTTTAGCATTAGCGCAGTCACAAAAGTGAAACGTCAAAGTTCAGGTGCATAACTCCTGATTTATTCTCCTAATGCCCGCTCATCCTTTTCAACATAAGCTAACTCTCTGTCTAGCCATATCCGCTCCTGACAAACCCCACTGGCTGCTAAGGTAGCATGCAAAACCGCTACTATTTGCATGGCCCCACTCTTCCTCCGATAGAGCTTCCCTATCTCTCCCCGGCAGAGCTTTCCTTTCATACTGGGCTTTAATCTCGAACCAATCCTCGTTTTGTCGATCATGCAAAGCCGGCGCGCACAGACGCAGGGATCTTCATGTATCTTCCAGCTTCAGTGCCTGGGATTTGCCCAATGCTACACCCACCAGATACAATAGAGGCCCAACGTGTGAGAAGAAAAGAGTGAATCAGACCTCGAATTCTTGATGTGGTTAAATTTCTAAGCTGGGTCTGCTAGACAGAAAACTGGAACTTTGCCTGTTTTATTTGTTCGAAACATGACTAATCACAGGTCAGAGAGCAGCTGTGCTGCCATGTGCTCGCAGAAAGATGACTGAAGTTGCTAACAGATGTCATTTTTATTGGCTTTCTTTCTTTTCCAATCGCAAACAGTTACACATATTAATGTACTGTATATCAAACATACATATCATACTAAACTATTAGAGCAACAAACCACTGACGCCAGGAGTATATTAATAGCACAGAAAGCTGTAATTGCAATATGTTAACACTGTTACATTTACAATACATACCATACCTCAGTCCCTACAGTCCATATCATCGCTGTCCAGTGAAAAACATTTTACAAAGAGTTTTTCGAGTTTTTTGATTTAGAGTTATCTACATTATTTGAACACGCCACTGGTCGTTTACATTATTTGGAAATTTCATGATGAATGGACCAATAAAAGTGCTCCAAAACAGCTTGGAAAAAATGTGAGTTTTATTGACTTCCATTGAAAGTAAAGTATGTTTTTGGTCTCTCCTGTTGCAATTTTAGAGATACTTGTTTTTCATTGGACAGCGACGATATATAAAGTAAGCAGCAAAAACATACTATTTAGATTTTCTTGCTGCCATGTCATTAAAAAAACAACACATTTATAAAATAAATCTGCATATTGTGCAGTTTTTCGCTGTGGCCCTCTCATTTTAGGGTTCTAAAAAGTTCTTCTATGAGGCACAATACAGGTCAGTCAATCAGAACAGGGGTCACTTATATATAGTCGTCTTAAAGGTACAAGTAACAACATCAGCATGACAAAACTAAAGGAGGAAATCGGGGGGGGGGGGTACATAAAACCACACAAATGCTATGAGTGTCATAAGATACAAAAAAATGTAGGACAACAAAAAGGAAGGACAATGGCATTACAATTATTGCTAAGCAACATGAACAAAATCACAGTTGCTGTATGTGGACCACCAGGCAAAAGTCTTGACACCCATAACTGAATATATATTTGTATAATTATAAACACATTTGGATTTGAATGCATTGAAACATGTGTTTGAATAGTGGGTGCCTATCTAGGACCAATATTTTACATTTAAACAAAAAATAATTATATGCATTCGCAATGACATTCAGTGCATACTTCTTTATAACAGTATGTGTGCTGTCTTCTTCAGTCCTGTTAGAAAAGCAGCTCATGTGGCTCCTCATGAAGCTGCTGGTGGGAATATCAAATATATATAAAAATACATCAGAACAATTGAGGCTAATTTGTACAAGAAACATTCTTTAAACCTTTAAACCACAACAAGACGCTTTATTCTGGCCCAAGAGTTATTTTATAATGTCAGCTGTATTCACAATTATTTATGAATATTATTACTATTAAAATAGTAAAAATGGGGGAAAATGGATAGGTGTGTCCAAACTTTTGATATACACCAGACAAAGAATAAGCAAACCCAAAATAGCAAAAACATTAAGCTTTTTATGGTCTTAGCAACAAATCATTAAACAAGCAGATGAAGTGATTTACTGTAAGAAGCTTTTCCTTTTAACTGTGAGACGATTAACCAAAATTTGACCAAAATGATTTGTTCCTTGAATCATAGACACCAACCCCATTCATCCCTACGTTTAAAGAACACCAGTGATCGGTCAGGATGCTTCCAGCTCAGAATAAAACCTCCACTGAGTGGTTAGAGGTTTACCTGTGCAGTGTGGGATTCTGTGTGTTTAGAAGATTAGCATTGTTCTGAAGGAACAACATACTTTACAGCCATTTGTACTACAGTACCATTAGTGTGTGTTAGAAACTATTAAAAGTAGACTTCTATTATAAAGTAGACTTCTATAGACCACCAGAGCGTATCTTATACTTTTTAATAAAAAGACAAAGTCAGTTTTCTGGGTTCTAACGGTTTGCTAGGAAATACCAGAGAAACATTCGCTCAAGACTCTGAATCTGTGCCTAGAAAACTGCGTCTAAAACTTGAATGAACATGCAAAAAATGCAGGCTGTGTGTCAGCCAGTCAGCCTTATGCTATATTCAGCAGCTGGGTAAATGATTCAAACCTCGTTTGCGCAGTTTTCTCAGTATTAATAAAAGAAGCCCATCTCCGTTTGATGAACGCACAGAGTAAACGAGTGGCAGGCTCAGTCGGAGGGGGAAAAGGCTAAGCATTCCTCTACTGAAGAAGCCATTTTCAAGGATATACTGTTAGCTGCGATTCCACTTTTTTTCTTCTTCTTTTTATTGGATTTTTATTTGCAGGCTGATTTCTGAGGAGCTAGAAAACATGGTTAGTTAGCTCCTTAGCAGCTCAACATCAACATAAGTGGTGGCTCCTGGAGACGGCAGCTTTATATACAATGTGGATTTACACGCAAGATCTCTCACCATCACAGCATGCTAACAGCCAATTTGCAAAAGCCCACCCAAAACCGCACAGTTCTAACCAGTGGAGTACCCTCAACCCGTTCTAGTTCTTGTGGGAAGGCCTAATGATTTCTGGGAGATTTAAAAAAAAAACAACACTCGTCTAAAGTCTATTTTTCTTTCATAGTAAAACTGAGCTGGTATTAAACCCTACAAGGACTGTAGTAATGAACTTGAACTGCCCATCAGATAATCCAGTCAGATTTCTCTGCAGGAGTAGATAAAGCTACATCTCCCAATGGTTACAGATAACAAGCTACCCCTTCTACTGATCAGATCTTAACAAAAAGCCTTGCACATTGGATTTCATACCAATTATCTAAACTTTTTAGGAACTGACAGAATCAAGCAGTCGTGTTTTGACTGGGCAGGACCAACTTTGCATGGAAAACCAATGATACTCTAGACCAGCGGCCACCAGCTCTCTACCAGGAGATTTACTTTCCTGCAGAGTTTCTTTCCAATCTGCTTCTAACGTGCTGCTCCCACCCTCACCTAACACTAACGCAGCCAACCAGGGAACTTCTGGAGAAGCTAACTGGCCACAGCAGACGCGGCTGATTGTTGTTGTAACCAGACTCTGTGAAAGGTAAATCTCCCAGGGTTGGAGACCGCTGCTCTAGAGCCTCTGGTGTACCGCCAGCAGTCTTACTGGGTTAGAAATAGAAAACAGCAGCAGTCCTGAGCCAGAGCTCTTCACTGAGTCACTGCTAAAAAGCAAAATATATATTTTAATATGTCTGTTAGAAGCTTCAAACAAAACATGGAGTGTGTCTTACAAGCTTTGAATGTCTGTGTTTAATCTGTAATGGCTAGCTAATGTTAACAATGTTACAAAGCACGAAGCACATAGCAGACATTCGCATGATTAGAGGGCCTGAACTGAAGGTCCGCCTCTTGCAATCAGTTCTCCATTGATTCTACTTAAAGGAGGAGTGAGAGGAGCCCATATACACTTTTTTCCGGTGTACACTATCAGCCAAAAGTCTGGATACACCAAAGTGTCTATACAATTATGTACACATATACAACAATCACAGTGAAATGTTCTAGTTTTCAATGGAGTATCTTCCTTCCTTAACACAACAATGGACTGACGGGTCTCTAAAGAAAGTTATTTCTTTCAACCAATTAGTCCAATAACATCCTTAACTTGGATTGGCGGCCGTACCAGGAGATTTAGACAGAGGACTGAGAATTGCTGATAATAGGACTATATGCAAAATAAGCCTCTATACAAAAATAGACTTTAATACAAACATTTTTATTCTTTAAAAATCATCTGATACACAAACTAATTGTGAAATGGACAATATTGCTAGTGAATTGCATAAAAAATTGCAGGAAATAAAATTCTAAAGTGATCCTAAACTTTTGGGCGGTAGTGTATATAAATGTTTACAGAATTGTATAGACACTTTGATCATAATACATTAAAAAGTCATGTATAAATAGTGCAGTGGGTGCCTACATACAAAAACGTGTCTAAAACAAACATTTGACATTTAAATAAAAACATATCTATGCATATGCAATGATGTGCAATGATGTTAATAACACCTCCAGAAATAACACTTCCAGAAACAACAAGATCTCAGTGTGTATGCTGTCTTTGTCAGTCCTGTTAGAGGAGCAGCTCATGTGGCACCTCATGAAGCCGCTGATGAGAATGTTAAATGTATATAAAACTGTATCAGAGCAAAAGAGCTCACTTCTAAAAGAAAATATAAACATTCTATAAATCACAACCAGATGCTTTATTCTGGTCCAGGAATAATTCCATTAGTGTAATTTAGTTTTGATGTCTTCACAAGAGAAAAACCTAGATAGGTGTGTATGAGAAAAACCTAGATAGGTGTGTATGAGAAAAACCTAGATAGGTGTGTCCAAACTTTGGACCGATAGTCAGTTTATTTCCTATATACAGAGTGTTAAACTAAATTTTATGTTTTGTCTTTGCCTGTTAAACAACTAAGCAATATAACATACGCTAGAGACGGTAACCTTACATCTACTTAAATAGCTGGTGTTTCTGATAAAAGGTCCAGAGATGTCAGGGCATAAAGAACTAAAAAAAGCGGCAAGAGAGGTCAGTCTGGCAGAAGGCCTGCAGTGAAAAGCATATCTTCTGCCTATGAATACCTGTTAGAAACACCTGTTGTGGGCAGTCATAGGCTTCAGGTTAGGGAACCAGCCCTGTAACCAGAACATAAGGTTGGCAGTTTCATCACATAAACCCAACAGGACACAACTGAAGTGCCCTTGGCGGGGCAGCTAAACCCCATCTGCTCCCCGGGCGCTGTGGATAAGGCTGCCCACCGCTTCAGGCAAGAGTGCTCACTGCCCTCTAGTGTGTGTGTTCACTAGTATGCAGGTGTTTTACTGCATGGGTGTGTTTAACGCTAAGGTCAAGTTGGCAAACACAAGGAAAAACAATCCCCAACAAACTCTGGATCAAGTCTGATCAGATTTATAAACTAAAATGTATAAATCTCAGATGTGTATGTACTCTTGTGGGTTTGGATAGTAAATGAAATTGTTATATTTGTGTTGTAGATGTTATAACTCCTGGTTCCATTCACCACCACTGTAAAGAGATTAGAGTTGTTAAGTGTCTCTGCAATACATTACTGCATATCCAATCACGGCAAACGTCTCAGTGACTTCTCAGTGGAAAATCAATGTAATTCTCCTCTTACTTACACCTTTATTACCTATTTGTTACGCCTTGTAGTCATATAGGAACATACTATCCCATTGTTTAATGCACAATAGTGTCAGTCATCCTCTAACTCATTATTAATGGCCAGTTTCTAACCAGGATCACTGTTGGATAGATAGTTTGGGTTGGCGACTACCTTAAACCCAACAAGAACAATTGCAATGAGCAGTAAAAACAAAACAACCCACACTACCAAACTACTAAAATGGAGGTGCTGTGTAGAGAAATACTCTGGTCAGCAGTGGTCCTCTGGAGCACTGTTACCTTTAATGTATGAGGGGGGCTGAAAATGTATAGCAGCACATGCGTTACAGTCAGTAACTTCACATCTACTTAAACGGCAGGTGTTTCTGATAAAAAACAAGCTCAAAGAGGTCAGGGCACCTGGCACCAGTCCTGTTTGTCATCACCAGTCCTCTGTTGCTCCCTCTTTAGAGCTGCAGCCTTCTTCTTTGTCACATTGGCGAAATCCCTCACATCCCCTGCAGTTCGTTTCCACCCATGTCCTGCAGAACTGATTCTGTCTGTAATTTCCTGCCATATTTTCTTTTTTTCTGAATTGGTGAGGAGTACAGTGGTGTATTTACTTCTGGTGGCAGGTGTTCCTAATAAAGTGGCAACTGAGGTCAGTCTGGCGAAGTGCCTGCAGTGAGAGCATCTCATCTGCCCATAATTCCATCCTTTTGCCAGGCCTGATGTCTAGACCGCTGTCGATCCATGCTGCTTTGTTTCCTTATCATGCAAATAAATTATGTTTTTATTGACCCGCAAACCTTCCAAAGTAGGTCTGCCAGTGATGGTAGCTCAGCCAGAGGGGATAAAGTGCCATGCAGCCAGTCAATAAAGTGCACACTGTAAACTTTGCCATTTGCAGTTTGGCCTGAGGGCCTTTGCCTGCCACTCTGAAAGCATATGCTGCAACATTAAATCAATCATTACTGGCACACTAAACAACAATGCACGAGAGCCGCATGCGAAATTCGCATGACTGACGGAACGGAGCCATGCAACCTGGTGAGAGTACATGCATTGTTGTTCTCCTAAGTAAAAATAAGTCCTCCTCTAAGGGGAATAAACTCAAATCTGGCACTTCGTCTGCTAATTTTAGTGCATAATGTTTATATATTTGCTGAGTTTAACATAAAAGACCTGAAAAGCAAACATTCTACATATTACATCGTTGCTATCCAAAGAAAAAACAAAATGATTACAGTGGAGCCCAAAAACCCTCTTCAATGTAAATTAATGGAAAGGTACTTTGTTCTTAGCAGTTTTGGAGCATTTCTATTGGTCCAATTGTCATGACATTTTGAAACAATGTAAAGGACAACTGTAGATTTCCAATTATGTAGAAAAGTGAACAATAAGTTACATTGTCCAAACAAACAGTACTGCATGTATACTTATTTCTTATAAGAAAATTAATTAATAAAAAATGTACACTATTTTAATTCTGTCTTAGGTACAGTTTTAATAAGCATTTTTGCTCTTAGATTTGTTTTTTATATAAACCAACAGCAGTGCTATATCTACAAAGTTACAAAACTGGAAAATATGGCACAAGCCGGCTTTTTGTTTACAGCCTTGCCCACAATGTATTTTCTTTTTATTTCATTTTAGCAGTTCACCTAGATTAACCCCACAAAGCCTTATCCATAGGGCGGATAATAAAGAGAAAAGCAGTGGAACGCCACCTTCAACGATAAGGTCAACAAGCTAAAAAATGAGCTTTTATTTTCAATCCTTGAAGTTGAAGAGGTTAGCATGCTATTAGCACTACCCAAATGACACAATGCTACACGTTATAAGCACATGTGCTTATCAGCTTGCCAACACACCACCCATATGGATAAGAAGCCATTATCAATTCAATGCCATTTGTTCGTTCCCGAAACCATTCGCGCTGACTTCGAATTAAGATGAAATTAAGATAACAATGGAGACACGGCGACTTACTGGGTGCAGACATACATTACAGAGAGCGTCTTACTGGATACTTGCCCGATTTGGAGTATATTTGACCCAGGTCAGAGAAACTACCACTCTATGTACCCTTTTCTTTGGACCCCTAACATTTGCGCTAGCAATTTATTGACAAAGTCTGTCAACAGATACGAAAAGTAAAAAGTCTTAGTACCGAGGCTTTGAGTAGAGCAGGGTGAAAAATTACTACTGTGAATATTTTAGCAAAATACTTCAACAATAATGAATGTGAGTAGAATTAAGGAAAGGATTGCTGATTTATAATTCATGGATTCATACAGGCAACTACAGAAGCCTATTCCTGCCGTTCAGGGGAGATAAATAATAATCATATTTTATCCTGCTTGCACCAGTATGTCAAAATTGTGCCTGCAGTTATCACAACTGTGGAAGAAATTAGGGCTTAGACTTGCAAATTAATTGAAACTGTTTTCCCAAAACAACATATTCTAACAAAATGATTATTTACTTGAAATTTAAGGCATTCATTTTGACATAGTACATCATTATCATGAGATACTAAGACAAAGACTCTACAGGAAGTCACTATTTAGTGCATTATGTTGACAGACTAAGTCAAATTGTCAAAACATTATTACAACTAAGCCCAAAAGTCATTAGTTTAAGATTCTAAGTCAAAATGTTGAGAAAGTAAGTTATTATTTCAACTCAATTTCAAACTTAAGTCCAACTCTCAAGCACGAGATAAAAGATAACGTCAAAATCCACAGAACATATGTCATTATTTCAAAATACTGAGTAATTTTAAAGAACTGTTATTATTATTATTATTATTATTATTATTATTATTATTATTATTATTATTATTATTATTATTATACAATGCTAAATCAAAATTTTTGGAAAGTCATAATTTCTCTAATTAATAAGTCAATATTTCAATACAACAAGTACAAATTTTCACACCAAAAGTAAATATTTCAAAATCTAGTTGTGAAAGTAAGCATATATATTTCTATAGGCAACAAACTATGTCCATGACATGGAACATATACATTGGGCCACTGAATAAAAAAGTGTCATAATGTATGGCACTCATAAATGCCTTAGCTTGTCTGGTAGCTGTTTTTGGAATTTTTAAAACCAACATTCATTTGATAATCAATATTCAGAACAATCCAGCTCCAGCACTGGGGGACATCTCACTTAACTGCTCACCAAGGTTTCCAAGAGCTGATGACTCTCCCAGTACGTAATCGGGCCCATGACACGTCAACGTGATGCACAAATGAGCCGAGCCCCAGAGCAAAGAGCAGACTTCTGTTTACCCCTCCAAAGGCAACTCCTCCTTTCCTCCCTTATGAAGAGAGCGACTATGAGAACTTCTGAGACTCGGCAGATGCGCTAAAGGGGACTAACAATAACCACGGGAGACGTGGGCTTTAAACAAGGCTAACACAACATGACAGCGAGCACAAAACGTTGAGTAATTAAGCCCTATTAAACAGGGAGACAGACTCGGGTCATGGGGACCAATAGGAGCTTCTCAGGCACTCGCTTTCATGACTCACTGAGATCAGAGCGGGTTTAACATCAGGCACCAGGGCTGACAGTCCAAACAGATCGACAACACCCATTTAAGACCCCTTCCACCTCCGCAATCCAGTCCCTCTCCACCCCCACAATTCTAACCAGGCTCCCATGAATGTGTTGAGCTTTGATTCTAATTAAGTGTTGAGTATCTGAGTGCTGAATGAGGAAAGCAGCAGGATTCTGGAAGGGATTGTGCCTCCAAGAAAAATCACCAGATAGATAAAATCTGACTCAGTGGGTGGGGGTCTCAATACCAGGGTTCCAGTACTGCATATTAACATCATATGATAATATATGAACTTTAACAGTGCAAGTCTACCAAAGATAAGCACAAAGAATAGTTTAATATGAGAAAATACTTGACAATGAAAACCATATACATGTGGTATGTAACTATATTCTAAAGATCTGCACTTGATTATTTGATTGAGTGTTTATTGAAAGCTTATGTTTATGTAATGTAATAAACAGCACTGTGCAGAAGTCAGAGACCACCTTTCATTCAGTTCACTTGCAGTCAAAATGGCCTTTAAGTACAAATTTCAAATCCTACAAATCACCAGCTACTAAATTTAATATTATTACTGTGGATCCACGCTTCACCTTTATTACAACTTCCATTCTTTCCAGGAGACCCACTTACTGCAGGGATCATTTTTTCACCTACAAAGTTCAGTCTTAAAAGTTGGTTGAATTTTTCTGTTTCTCACAATTCAAATAATCCCAAACACATTCAGTGAATGTCTGTCCAGTTTATCTGATGGAGACAGTTTTAGTGGTCTACTGGGTCTTACACGGTTGTTAGGACTCCCATTTTCTCTATGAGGTTTAATAAGCATGAGCTTCTGTGGACTTTGACCTTCTTTAAGTAGATTATCTTCTACTATGTGTAGAATATCTCTGGAAAAGAACGTGTCTGGAATAGCATTCATTGGAAATGAAATGGTCTCTGACTTCCTTTCTGTACACACTCAGAAGTAAATACACCACTGTACTCCTCACCAATTCAGAAAAAAAGAAAACATGGCAGGAAATTACAGACAGAATCAGTTCTGCAGGACATGGGTGGAAACGAACTGCAGGGGATGTGAGGGATTTCGCCAATGTGACAAAGAAGAAGGCTGCAGCTCTAAAGAGGGAGCAACAGAGGACTGGTGATGACAAACAGGACTGGTGATGACAAAGAGGACTGGTGATGACAAAGAGGACTAGTGATGACTAGTGATGGGAGTTGCTTTCTTACACCTCTTCTTCCCATAGAGGACAGGGTTGTAGCCATCCTTCGCCCAGAGGTGCTTAACAGAGTCCCAGGGGGCATAGATGTCTGTGGCCTACACACCTTCAGACATCAACCCCCCACCCATCTCATCTTGGCCTATTAATCCCCAAAGCCCCTCACCATCCACCCCTCCACCATAGGGCCCTTCAACATCGGGCAATGCCACACTGGGCCCCTTAACATCGGGCACTCCCCAGCATGTGCTGTGTTTTCCCCTGGATCCCCAGAGTCCCTTCTGGGAGCTCGTCTACATATACTGCTGCCTCACCACAGCGGCCTTCACACACCCCGCACCCAGACCTATGTCATATATATGTATGACAGCATCATGTAGAACTGTAACAGCTGTAACTCAGCAGTGTTACAGCTTCATGAGAGGATGACCTTTCCAACCACACCAGAGGGCATCGCCAGAGTCAACCAAAGCTTCCACGCCATTGCTGATGTTCCCCAGGTCATTAGTATGATTGATGGCACCCTGATCCCAATTGTGAAACCATCCGACAATGAGGCGGTATAGCTCTGCCGGAAAGAAATACCAAGCTCTGAATGTCCAGGTGGTCTGTGATACTCAGGGTGTATTCACAGACATTGTGGCAAAGTGGCCAGGTAGCACCCATGATGCCTTCATCTGAGCCAGTTTTAAATGTTTTTATTTAAACCAATTTTCTCATCAAAGTGTGAGTCTTGCAAAGCTGCCCCAAATCTCCATTTAGTCTGCTCGGAGTGACAAGCCAGCATTCGACCTGACCTGGTAAAGAAGCTTTTATTTTAATCACAGCTCTTGCAGGAGTTTATCGGATATTGGTTGCCACCCTAATTTGATCCTTGGCAAAGTTAGCTGATAAGCAAGCCCACTTCATTCCACATCCGTAAGTGGAAAAAGTAAATGATTTCTGGATTTCAGTCCCTTCTTCACTGGCACAGTAAAAGCTGTAGGAGACCAACCTCTACTAGAGATCCAAACTCCCTGGTGCCCTGTCTGCAGCCAGCAACAGATAAGCTGCTGTCTCTGACTTTACATCTAGTCAAGTTTTCAAGTCAAGTCAAGTTTATTTGTGTAGCACTATATCCCACAACATATATCCCCCAGTAAGCAAGCCAGAGGCAACAGTGGCAAGTAAAAACCACAACTCACAAGGGGAGACCCATCCTTCTCTGGTCAAACAGTATTTACAGTTTAAACTACATACCAAAGTAAAGAGTCTCTGTTTGAAATCTGGATAGCAAAGCTTTAGAAGCTGCACAGGTAGAGGCAGTCTCGGACTGAGGCAGTCTCTGACTGAGGCAGTGTATGACTGTGTCTTTAAGTAAAGTGGGCGTGAGCTGATATCTCAATGCTGGTGTATCTGGATGGCACAGTGATGTAACTGAGGGTGTAGCAGTTGACACAGATGGACAGGTGAGCTGGCTGGTGATGGGTGGGGAGGAGGCCCTGATGGTCAGTCCTTCAACAGCGTTCAACAGACAGGAAGACAGTCAATCTACAAGGTGGACCAGCAAGGTAAGAGTGTCTATTGGTGTGGACAGTGAGTGGACACAGTGTTTAAAAACTTTAGCAGCACTGCTGTGTCTGATCGACTTGTACCAGCCCATCACACACTAACACACCACCACCATGTCAGTGTCACTGCAGTGCTAGGAACGATCCACAAGTCAAATAACACCTGCTCTGCATTTGTAGAACAACAATGTGCCTATATGCAAAGAGGAGTTGAAAGAATGGATGGTGAGTGAGAGCACCACTCAGTACCTTTTCTTTTTTTTTGATGAGGTTCCAAAGCTTCTTCCACACTCTTAAAAAAACAAAGGTTCCCTAACTGGTTCTTGGAGAGCTCCGGAGATCTGCAAGTGGAAAGGGTAGATGATTTTGGATTGCAGTGCCTTCTTCACTGGGGCAGTAGAAGCTGTAGGTATTCCAACCTCTGCTACCAACCCAGAATCCCTGGTGCCCTGTCTGCAGCCAGAAACAAATACTGTCTCTGACTTTATATCTACAAGGTGGACCAGCTACCCTCCAGTTCTCTGAGCTCTCAAACCCTGGTCTCAATTGTGTATCCGCTGCCTTGTCTTTGATAGGCCCACCTTCCTACTCCTTCTGGCCCAATGCGGTACACCTGGCCACGCCGTAATTCTCTTGGGTGGACAGTGGTTCTCGAATAGAAGTTCCCAAGACGCAGGGAATATAGCCCTGTATGGCAGGGGTCCCAAAAAGCCCTGAACGTCCCGCAAGCTCTGCAACATTCTTGGCCATCTGTCTCACATTCACTATAGTGTGTATAAAAAAATTCACAACACAGGGCACCAGGGATTCTGGGACAGTAGAAGCTGTAGGAGACCAACCTCTGCTACCAACCCAGAATCCCTGGTGCCCTGTCTGCAGCCAACAACAGATGTAGGAGTATATATTAGAGTGGGCAGTGAGTGGACACAGTCTCATTCGGACCAGCACAACCCTCAGGACCCCTTTGTTTTCTTTGATGAGGTTCTGAGGCTTGTTCTACACTCTTCAAAATGAAGGTTCCCTGAATACTTGACAATGCTGAGGAGCTGTAAACATCTCGTCTAGACTAATCTTTAGAGCATGCGCTGAAAGGTTCTTTAAGGTTCTTCTACAGCATTGTTCCAAAAACCCTTCTGTGTGCTGCTGCTGCACCTACCAGGATCCAAAAAAAGCAGCACCCACTAAGGAAGCAAACAGTACACAAGTAATTATACACAAAGGAAGATATCACAGGCCCGCGAGTTAATGAACGGAAAGCATTTCACAGCACTACCGGTTCCAAGAAGGCACGAACATAATTACTACTGTCTCAACACAAATTCGCTTTTGTCAAACAGGTGTTCTTAACCTAACGGCTTGCTCCAAATTCCACACGTCAGAGCTGCAGGAAAACACATGCCAACACACTGAGTAAGAAAAACAGCAGGTCAAAGCGGCGATGTCAAAGCATTATTTCAGCAGAACCCACTGAGACGGCTTTGCCGCGGCACAATAGGGATCAGAAAAATAAGAAGATTAAACTTGTTTTGACATATGCGGAAGTGGACGTTAATGTAAAAACGCTCCGACCTTCTGATGACCATCCGTAATCCCTGCCGACTATTAAGACACGGGAGGTCATCTCGTTATAGGAGACCCTTGGAGAGCGTCCGGGTGCTATGAAAGTGTGGAAGAGGCTGCAGTGGGATTCGTTAGCTGCTTTCGTGTCCTGTTGCTGCATGGCTGAAATCCCTGGCACACTTTGATTCGGGGATCAAAGCTGAAAGGCATGTTGTAGGTGAGAGACGGATCGGGACAGACGCAGCGTAGAAATCAGAATGGGGCTAAACGGAGATTCACTCCTCCAAAATATGCATCCTCTTAAGCAGTTAATCCTCATATTCAGAGCAATAAAGAAATGAAAGGAAAAATAAGTCTGATTATGGAACGTGGGGTTTCCTATACGAGTTGAAAAGCATAAAAATAGAACGGACATCTTTTTTTAATCCATCTAAATGTAAAACGCAATGATTAACCTCTAATATATATATATATATATATATATATATATATATATATATATATATATATATATATATATATATATATATATATATAATATAACATGTTATATTATATAATATGTTACATATTATATATATTTTATATATATATATATATATATATATATATATATATATATATATATATATATATATATATATATATATAGTCAATAAAATGGTTCTATTTGTGTTGTAGACATGGCAACCCTTGGTATCAACTTCTCTATAGTACACTGTTTCATACCAATGTACTTTATAGTTCATAATTTTATGAGATTTGTATATATATATAATTATGAACTATATATGAAATTATGAACTATAAAGTACATTGGTATGAAACAGTGTACTATAGAGAAGTTGATACCAAGGGTTGCCATGTCTACAGCACAAATAGAACCATTTTATTGCCAATCCAAAATGAACAGAGAACCTGTGTATATACAGTACATAACATCAATAATGATAGAATAGAAAAAAGTACTTTTCCTTTGGGGACTACTTTGTCTATTCCACAAACCTCTCAGCCATGAACATATTTCGAGCGGCTAACGTGATTTCCAAACAAGTGATGAAATTCAGTTTTCTGTTATATGGGCCCTTAAAAATATAGATATGTGTTTAAGTCAATACCTTATTTCAAACCTGTGATGAAACAAAGTCTCCGGTATCAGGCAGCATATTCAGTAGCATGGCTGGTGTCCTCAAAGACAGAGACTGCCTCTACCTGTGCACTTTCTAAAACTTTTACCATCCGGTCTTCAGCCAGAGGTTCACTCGGTTCTGTTTTTGAATTTAGCTTAATAAACTGTAAACAGTGTTTGACCAGAGGAGGATGGGTCTTCTCTTGTGGGTCTTGGTTTCTCCAAAGGGTTCTTTCGCCAGCTACTGTCGCCTCTGGCTTGCTCACAGGAGGACACATGTTGTGACTTTATGTTTTCATGTTTTCAGACTTCTGTAGAGCTGCTCTGTGACAACATTGTTATAAAAAGTGCTGTACAAATAAACTTGACAGGTTCCTTTTACAGCCACTGCAAACAACTCTGAGTCTCACTAGAACAGAGCAATTCACATCAGACCACTCTGGATGTGTTTACATGATGACCTTTTAATTATGCAGAAATTTTGCAAAGGTGATGGGATTGTCCTTTAACAGGGAGATCAATATAATAACCTGACGGAAATTATAAGGCTATAGCAGTAACACAACTGACTCCGCAAATCATGCACTTGTACTGGGGGATAAATAACAGAACACAAAACTTCTAAAACATAATACTGAATGAAAATACAATATCATATGTAAATAAATGATATGACAGAAATGACATAAAGCAGTATATGAGAAAATTCAATGCTCACATCAAATAGGACTATGCTATGCTGATGATGCCCTTTTCCAGTAAACCAGATTTCCCTCACTTTCCTGAAAGTAGTGTTTGATGTGGGCTATAAGCCGTATAGAAATTACATAAACATACTGGTTTCTCCCCAGTCCATATAAAAAACATTGTTTTTGTGATATAACATATATAATATAACATATATCCACTGACTATATGTCTTAAACTGGGTGGCCAATCAGAACAGAACAGTCATTTCCATCCATCAGTCTTTAAGGTACAGTAACATAAATAGCTTGTTTAATTCTAAGATTGAAAAAATGGATATATAACAGTGAATTATGGCTCTTTTTGGTCTAGAAAGTTGCACAAACACTGGAAGTGAAGGAAAAAGATCAAATTAAGAAAAACGTAGGATATGGGCCCTTTAATATTAACTTAACCCACATACAGTAAAGAGCATCTTACAGTAGAAAACAGCTGCATCATCGCCTGGTTTGGGAATTGCACTGCCTCCGACCACAAAACCCTTCAGCGAATAGTGAGGACAGCTGAGAAGATCATCGGGGTCTCTCTCCTCTCCATCAAGTACATTTACACCGCACGCTGCATCCACAAAGCCACCAGCATTGTGGACGATCCCATCTACCCCATTACACACACACTCTATACTTACACATACACACATACTCCTCTATACTTACACATACACACATACTCTATACTTACACATACACACATACTCTATACTTACACATACACACATACTCTATACTTACACATACACACATACTCCTCTATACTTACACATACACACATACTCTATACTTACACATACACACACTCCTCTATACTTACACATACACACATACTCTATACTTACACATACACACATACTCCTCTATACTTACACATACACACATACTCTATACTTACACATACACACATACTCTATACTTACACATACACACATACTCTATACTTACACATACACACATACTCTATACTTACACATACACACATACTCTATACTTACACATACACACACTCCTCTATACTTACACATACACACATACTCTATACTTACACATACACACACACTCTATACTTACACATACACACATACTCTATACTTACACATACACACATACTCCTCTATACTTACACATACACACATACTCTATACTTACACATACACACACTCCTCTATACTTACACATACACACATACTCTATACTTACACATACACACACTCCTCTATACTTACACATATACACATACTCTATACTTACACATACACACATACTCCTCTATACTTACACATACACACATACACTATACTTACACATACACACATACTCTATACTTACACATACACTCCTCTATACTTACACATACACACATACTCTATACTTACACATACACACACTCCTCTATACTTACACATATACACATACTCTATACTTACACATACACACATACTCCTCTATACTTACACATACACACATACACTATACTTACACATACACACATACTCTATACTTACACATACACACATACTCTATACTTACACATACACTCCTCTATACTTACACATACACACATACTCTATACTTACACATACACACATACTCTATACTTACACATACACACATACTCCTCTATACTTACACATACACACATACTCCTCTATACTTACACACACACACTCCTCTATACTTACACATACACACATACTCTATACTTACACATACACTCCTCTATACTTACACATACACACATACTCTATACTTACACATACACACATACTCTATACTTACACATACTCTATACTTACACATACACACATACACTATACTTACACATACTCTATACTTACACATACACACATACTCCTCTATACTTACACATACACACATACACTATACTTACACATACACACATACTCTATACTTACACATACTCTATACTTACACATACACACATACTCCTCTATACTTACACATACACACATGCACTATACTTACACATACACACATACTCTATACTTACACATACACACATACTCCTCTATACTTACACATACACACATACTCTATACTTACACATACACACATACTCCTCTATACTTACACATACACACATACTCTATACTTACACATACACACATACTCTATACTTACACATACACACATACTCTATACTTACACATACACACACACTCTATACTTACACATACACACATACTCCTCTATACTTACACATACACACATACTCCTCTATACTTACACACACACTCCTCTATACTTACACATACACACATACTCTATACTTACACATACACACATACTCTATACTTACACATACACACATACTCTATACTTACACATACTCTATACTTACACATACACACATACTCCTCTATACTTACACATACACACATACTCTATACTTACACATATACACATACTCTATACTTACACATACACACATACTCTACACACACACATACACACATACTCTATACTTACACATACACACATACTCTATACTTACACATACACACATACTCTACACACACATACACTTCTTTTCATGCTCTACTTGCACTGTCTGTAACATTGCTGCTGTCTCTGTGTTTACACTGTTTACTTCTACCTCTACCAAGTACTACCTCAATAACTGCTGTGTTTACACTGTTTACTTCTACCTCTACCAAGTACTACCTCAGTAACTGCTGTGTTTACACTGTTTACTTCTACCTCTACCAAGTACTACCTCAGTAACTGCTGTGTTTACACTGTTTACTCCTACCTCTACCAAGTACTACCTCAGTAACTGCTGTGTTTACACTGTTTACTTCTACCTCTACCAAGTACTACCTCAGTAACTGCTGTGTTTACACTGTTTACTCCTACCTCTACCAAGTACTGCTACAGTAACTGCTGTGTTTACACTGTTTACTTCTACCTCTACCAAGTACTACCTCAGTAACTGTGGTGTTTACACTGTTTACTTCTACCTCTACCAAGTACTACCTCAGTAACTGCTGTGTGTACACTGTTTACTTCTACCTCTACCAAGTACTACCTCAGTATCTGCTGTGTTTACACTGTTTACTTCTACCTCTACCAAGTACTACTACAGTAACTTCTGTGTTTACACTGTTTACTTCTACCTCTACCAAGTACTACCTCAGTAACTGCTGTGTGTACACTGTTTACTTCTACCTCTACCAAGTACTACCTCAGTAACTGTGGTGTTTACACTGTTTACTTCTACCTCTACCAAGTACTACTACAGTAACTGCTGTGTGTACACTGTTTACTTCTACCTCAACCAAGTGCTACCTCAGTAACTGCTGTGTGTACACTGTTTACTTCTACCTCTACCAAGTACTACCTCAGTAACTGTGGTGTTTACACTGTTTACTTCTACCTCTACCAAGTACTACCTCAGTAACTGCTGTGTGTACACTGTTTACTTCTACCTCTACCAAGTGCTACCTCAGTATCTGCTGTGTTTACACTGTTTACTTCTACCTCTACCAAGTACTACTACAGTAACTTCTGTGTTTACACTGTTTACTTCTACCTCTACCA
The DNA here is from genome assembly GCA_021613375.1 of Megaleporinus macrocephalus. Lineage (NCBI taxonomy): Eukaryota > Metazoa > Chordata > Actinopteri > Characiformes > Anostomidae > Megaleporinus > Megaleporinus macrocephalus. The sequence continues at coordinate 19,424,980 of CM038726.1, forward strand.
AGTACTATCTCAGTAACTGCTGTGTGTACACTGTTTACTTCTACCTCTACCAAGTACTACCTCAGTAACTGCTGTGTTTACATTGTTTACTTTTACCTCTACCAAGTACTACCTCAGTAACAGCTGTGTTTACACTGTTTACTTCTACCTCTACCAAGTACTACCTCAGTAACTGCTGTGTTTACACTGTTTACTTCTACCTCTACCAAGTACTACCTCAGTAACTGCTGTGTTTACATTGTTCACTTTTACCTCTACCAAGTACTACCTCAGTAACTGCTGTGTTTACACTGTTTACTTCTACCTCTACCAAGCACTACCTCAGTAACTGCTGTGTTTACACTGTTTACTTCTACCTCTACCAAGTACTACCTCAGTAACTGCTGTGTGTATGCGTATTATCTGACTGCATAACTAACAAATCACAGTATGTTAAATATCTCTGCACTTTATTCACTACCCCATGTTCAGTAATGAGTGCTGTGCCGGTGCTGCACTGTCCTGTTTGTCTACTGTCCTGTCTGTCTACTGTCCTGTTTGTCTACTGTCCTGTCTGTCTACTGTCCTGTTTGTCTACTGTCCTGTCTGTCTACTGTCCTGTCTGTCTACTATCCTGTCTGTCTACTGTCCTGTTTGTCTACTGTCCTGTCTGTCTACTGTCCTGTCTGTCTACTGTCCTGTTTGTCTACTATCCTGTCTGCAGGTTTTCACATTTGTATTCTTTGTTCTATGTTGTACCATGTTGTTCCTGGAGGAACTATATTTCACCCAACTGTGTACTTGTACATAGATGGAATGACAATAAAAGCCTCTGGACTTTTAGACACATTGGCCAAAAAAAATAAAATTTCAACACAATTTTTGTTTTCCTGACCCCAAACCGTTTACTGGCCTAATGTTTGCCGGTTTGCTTTTCTTTTTTTCTGCACTGGAGCTAAAGGCTGATGTAGCTACTATAGAATAGAAGCTTATGTGCCATCAACTGCATGCAAGCTGCTTTTAACTGATCGTGAATTTGAAACAGGTCTTGGTGCGTGACATTGTCTGACGACCTTGTATCCACTCAAAATGAGCAAACTACTGCAGACCCTCTTCCTTTAAATGAGAAGCCGGTTCAGAGATTTCTCTCCGGTCTGTCTGCTTGTTATGCGTGGGCTGTTTTGGCTGTGACCTGGACATGCACTCCCATGGGAAGCTCATGCAAATGCACTTGACCCCTCATTCCCACGGGACCCGCTGCTGTCTCTATAAATTAATACCATACGGTTTAACAGGTCTACGCGGCCGGGTTGCGGACGGGCACCGCTTGGCATCTTTAACCCCTGCAGCGATCGGTCAGGCCCCTGAATCTGACCGATCTGAGAGTGCAGTCACGTGCAAAAGCTTGAGCACCCCTTTCGCTGATCTTGTACTTATTTGCTGAGCTTCAGATGCTGGGAAAGAAGAACACACGATTGCTCCACTACCCAGCAGGGAGGCGAGCCATTGTCTGGTCCACTCTGGTCCACCATCCCACACTCTCAGCCCAAATCTGTCGAGCGGTAACAAGGTCAGCCAAGAGACAGATCACTCCTGCAAATCTGCATATTTCCCAGACTCTCGCGCCAGTTGCGGCATGGGAGGAATCAACGTGAGCGTTTGCAACAGTGTCTTAGATGGACTGCGGCACCGTTGCGCCAGATTACTGCAATCCTCCGAACGACAATCACAACCACGTTCACGAAGGGCAAGAGAAGCGAACGCCGGCAAACAGGTAGAGCGACGCCAGCTCTGCTCTATCAGGGATCGGAGCTCACCTGGAGGACTCCGCGCAAACACGCCTCACAAAAGAAATGGCAACAGGTAGACGAGAAGAATGGCGAGCAGCGCCGGGGCCGGTAATTGCCTTAATAATTGTGTTTGTTTAAGCTAAGCCTGCTGATTTCTTGGATTGGTTCTGCTGGCATTTTAATTTCTTCCTTTCACCAGTTCCAATAGACGGCTAATCCCGCAGTGTATAATCCTGTTTGAGCAAATTCCGCCGCGCAGTCTGTCAACACAGCTGTCCCCGATTCGCGCGCACACACATACACGCCAAAACATCATCTCTGACACTCTCTGCTATGGAGTCATGTGTGACCGTAATGAATATGATGGCACGGTCCCGAGGCTCAATCTGAGGAAAGGCGATAAAAATGGAAACGAGTTAACAAAGTTTGTCGTCACCGTTCCCCCTCATCGTTCCCCATTAGGCTTTTTACACATGACAGCAGTTATTATCGCTGAGACTGCGGGAAAAGAGAGAGAGAGAGAGAGAGAGAGAGGAAAAAAAAATAAAAAAAGCTAAAGCCAGAGCGTGATGGGTATCGCCTTTGTCTAAACTGATGAAGGCCCTCAGCGCGGAGGATAACGCAGGTAGATCATAATCTCTTATCTGCGAGCCCTAATTAACTCGCTTACACATTCGATCATTGTTCTCCACAGAAAGCAATCCCTGCCATCAAATCCAATCCATCAGGCTGCGATGTGATTTAGCACTCATTAGAATGTTATCCATGCTAAGATATTACCTGGCGAATAGGCGCCGGCTCGTAGCGGAGCTGTCAGGTGAATAGGTCTCCACTGTGCCAAGTCAGTGATCGCTTGGTTTGGGGGGTCAGTTAATAAAAGATAGAAAGTAGCAGCAGTCGCTAAAATGCTGACCTGTTCAGCCTACAGCAGCTAAGCTCCGCCCATTCACAAGGAAGCTATGAGGAGACTTAATGAGCTATAATTCAGGGCCAATCAAAACAGAGCAGCCAATCGAATGCAAAACTTTCCTCAAACTACATATTTTTGGGAAGGTTTTGTTTAGACAGTTCTGGTCTGAGAGCACAGGGCTTAGAGCTCAAGAAAGGTTGGAAAATGAACAGAAACTAATCATCACTGTGTTTGTGTTTAGAACACATTGGACGTTGAGGTGGAAAATAATCGAACTAGAGAAATGAAAGACATTTAAAAAAGAAATAATGAAATAATGTTCTTCTTATTTTGCACTTTATGTATTTTAATACAGTTTTTGTTGTTTACAAGAAACGTGCAACCAGGACTCGACAACTTAACAAGTCACGACTGACGCTTGATTGCTTTTCAGCCCAAATATGTGATCGTCCGAGATTTCTGTAAGGTAACGTTCACAGAGCAGGTAAAAGTGACCCACGTTGTTGTCTTCATAAGTGGCTCGGATGTGTCATCTGTGTTGCAGTGTGAACAGCAAAAACACTGAATCTGTCATCTTTAGTTCAGATTTAGATTATTATTATTTTATATGTACTATTGAAAACTGATATGTATCCAGTATACAGCAAAGTGACTCCATCTGAACAGCCAGACTGGAAATTACTTGATTTATGTTGATCCAACTGATCAATCCTAGATGAAAATCTGCCATTTTTCTGTCCCAACATATCCATCCATCCATATTATCTTCTGCTTTATCCTGCTAGTCTGGGTCACGAGGGGCGCTGGAGCCAGTCCACTGCATGGCCAACACACACTCCAGCACATATATATACATATATATATATATATATTAGGCCTGGACAATAATTCATTATCGGTATTTACATTAGTGTTTTTCATATTTTGTGTTATATACAGTGTTATATATGTAATGTATGAAAAATACTTTTGAAGAGAGATTTAGTATTTTAATATTGTCAAATCTGACCATCTGATCTAGAGGATTGCTTATTTGACGGGGATGTCATGTTCCTTTTATGTATATGCTTATATATATATGTTTTAATCTGTTCAATCTGTTTACAAAAGAATAAGAAACTAGGCCTCTGTTGTAATTTAAAGTTAAGGTTATTTATGTTGATAAAGTAGATACAGACTTCCATTCTAGAGATTCTTTGCAGTTTTTCTGAGGCCTTCAAATTATTTATATCAATATCGGAATTATTTCGTATTGACTAAAATTAAGCAATATATCGCAATATAAATTTTGGCCACATCATCCAGCACTAATATATATATATATATATATATATATATATATATATATATATATATATATATATATATATATATATATATATATATATATATATTACACTATTATACATTAATAACCTCATACTCTTAAGAGAACCCAGTACATCACTTAACCCAGTGCAGTGAGTATCAAAAGACTGCACAACTGGCCCCTTGATGCTGCGTTTGCAAATAGACGCACAATGATAAACCAGATACATCACTGTTCTCAACACAACAAAAAAATCTGCCACCAAAGCAGTAACAATTCCACAGATGGCCTTTTGTCCACGACTGCAGCTGTGGAATGAACCAGATGTTGTTTTTTTTTTTTTTTTTTTTACTCGGGAGCCATGGTTGACAATTGTCTTATTGCTGAATTCGAAAGGAACCCAGTGTTGTATAAAACAAAGAGTACAGAGCATCCTCCTGACTTCCTCCACCTTAAATGAACAATCTATACTGCTAATGCTCTCCTCCAATAACCATCCATTCACACTTCCAACCCTGTCGCTATGCCGTTCGCAAGATTTCATGCTCCCTTCGGCTGCACACCATGTGAACGCAGCATAACACTCATTTTAAGAGTGAAGCAAACCCCAAATCTCCAGAATCTCTCCTGGTTCTGGATAAGTGGTCACAGGTAAGAGCGGCGCTCTGTAGAACTCAAGGATCGGATCCTCATTTGTGAGAGAAATAGATGTTCCTTTTGTCATTACAACTTTAACTGTGCTTGCTTAGCACCGACTCAGGCCCTTCGTAAAGGAATAAGATGCACTTAACGAGCTGTGAAATCATCTACGCGCACTTACGGCCCAAGTCCCACCACTTTCCAAAACAATATTTAAATCCTAAGTCACCACTAAGAGTCATCATCAATCCAGCCGCCGGCACGGCCATTTAAAGGCTATTACTTCTTAAGTGTTGCTCAGTGTTTACCATTTGCCCTTGAGAACAGTAGCTGTTGACAAAGAAGGAGACAAAAGTCGAAGCGGGGGTTTAATTTAAGGATCCTCGTTGCCTTTATTTCAGGGTGGGGTGAGCATTGGACGAAAGCTCCGTGAATAAGCACGATCGGATTTACAGATGGCTAATTATTGACTAATAGTTAGGGTTCATTAGAAGTAGCAGCTTTCGGCTGAGCCACTCCTCCAGTACAGCGGCCATTTTAAATCCTCGTAAGAATTTCACTTGTTTTCTATTTAGAGATTTAGAAGAAAGCCAGCATCTGCCGATTAGCACAATCTGATTATGCGAACGGTTTTCATTCATTAGCAGTTTCGGTCAAACTGTTGCTTCAGTCCTCACTTCAGTGGACCAACGTTCCACTTGCTTTCCATTTTCCTCAGATAAGAGACCTTCCCATTAGCCCAATCCTATTTTCCAATGACTAATAATGTTCATGAACTATTCTTTTAGTATGGCGTCCCAACGAAGAGCCCTTCTAAACGTGAACGTTTCACTTTTGTTTTTCACTCTTACCTCAACGAGCCTGTCCGGGAGATTTAGAGCTACACGTTAATATGGACAAGCCTGTTCAGTTTGCCATTACACCGATTCCATATGGAGTATTTCACAAGCTTGGCGAAGAATGGGTTCCTGGCGCTGACCTTGGCGGTCGTAAAACGCTGTCCTTCACTTTTTCTGATTGATGATATTAGAGGAGTCACTCAAATATCTGCTCCCGGAACTGGATCGGCCTCACTTTTATGGAGGCCCGTAAATACTGTTATGACTCGGGAACAAGCAATTACAGTTAGCGGGTGAAAAGTCGCTGCGGCTTTAACCTTAGAAACAAAACACATTAGGCTATGTTCAGACGGCGGGTAAAAGGGCACCCGGATCTGATTTTCTCGTTGGGCTGTTCACAATATCTTTTAAATATGGCCTAAATCCAACATGAGTCTGGCCAGATCATTATCCTAAACTGATTAGGGCAATAACACTTTCCTAGAACTAAAAAAACTTTAAAAAAAAAAAAAAAAGTAAAAAATTCTATAGGAAATGCTGCTCCATGGATACATGGATAGGATCACAAGAACTGTCCCAGCCAGCCCAGCCAGCCCAGCCAGCCTATTCTCTCTATGCAGTAGGTTCATTACTCTGGCTTTAGAAAACAGCTCAAGGTTTGCTATTATGTACAGGAGTCTAGAGGGGCCATGAGGTCAGGATGGTGTTTAACGATCAGTCAGCAAACAGGCACTATATACAATATATATATATATATATATATATATATATATATATATATATATATATATATATATATATATATATATACACATACATACATTATATATAGAAAGTCTGCAGGTTCTAGACAGTAAGTACATCATAAATGTTATTTATCACTTTAGTTTATACACAATAGTTTTCGGGACTATTATCCTGAGATTATGACCCGATTGTTGTTTTCTCAAGATCACAACTTCTTTGTCTTACGATGTTCTGACAAAAGTTGACAAGACAATTAAGATATGGTCTTGAAAAAACTGCATCTGTTATCTTAAAAAACACAAGAAAATTAAGTAGTGATCTTGAGATAACAATCCAGAAAACTATAACTACCTCATGGCCTCTTTGGACTCCTGTACATAATAACATCATATCTCAGGACCAAGACTGGAGCAATACTGGCAATGCCGTGCTCTTGAAGTCCTTCCAGTAGCGATAACACCAGCTTTAGTCTTCTTATTATAGGCCTGTTTAAGGTTTTAAGGTTTAGCATTGATGGCAGTTATGCACTATTTGGCACAACATGAAGAAAAATTCACAGAATATTTCAAGGCTGATCAGAACTTCACACTAAGCCACCAGTGTCTATAAGTTGGCTCGCCCATTTGGGAGCGGAAGAAAATTCTCCGAAATATTCCTAACTCTGACGGACACTTCACTTTGCACACTCACTACCCGGCCCGTCCTCTTTGCGCAGTGGGAGGGGGTTAATGGCAGGCAGGGGAGATATTTACTTTGGGCAAAGGGACCTCATGCCCTCCTGGTCCTTCCTTTGGCTTTTTAATGGACAGCTCGGGGCAAGCTCATCGCTCCTCATTTCACTTGTGACTTTTGGCTGTTTGTTTTTTTCCCGGACCCCAGCACGGCGGCTTCTTTAATCACCAACGTCTGGGTCAGAGGGCACAGCCTCCCGTCAATCCGGCGTCCCGCGGGCCCTCAAGAGGCTCCTTCAGGCTTGACAGCCCCAAAGGAGCCTCTCGTGTTCTCATCTCCGTCTCTCCTCTGGGCCTTCACGTCTGACCTACAGTACGAAAGGGGAAAGCAATAATCTCTTCCGCCGAGACAGGGGACGAGGGGAGGCAGCAGGCGGTCTACTGTCCTGTAGTCTGGATGACGGCTAGGCTGGGACACATACACATAGAGCACCCTTCCAAAACGAAATAAAACAACTCCATATACCATGCGGTACTGATATGGACATCAGCACTGTAATGGTCTTCAGTGGATTGTTGTTGTTTTGGCCATGCGCATCTGCAAAGCTATGTTTCCTAACTTCAGCTTTGATGGTCCTGAATCCACGTGAGGATGAGTGGCAGTGACAGACTAGGAGAAGACAATTCATTTGAGGGTGATTATTATGATGTTCTTGCTAGCAGTCATGCTTTTGGAAAATGGCCCTATTCCAGAACAGCCAGGGAGTATTTCTTTTCAATCAACCTCACAAGAGGACAGCAGAATTTGTCATCTGCAGCTGTAAACAACATAACAACATGTCTTTATCCAAGCGGCAAAAAATAGACAACAACACGGATACGAGTCAGGCTTTAACATCATTGCTAACATTAACATTTGTGCAATGCTCCATCATTTTGGCAATAAAAAGAAGGTTGTACAGCAACAGAAACCACAAGTCTGTTAGAGACCGACATGCGTCAATGATGTACACAAGCAGTTTGTGCAATGCTAACTGATATTAGCTTCCATTGTTAGCTAGTTAAGCCTTGTAGCTTCTGTAATAACTAATGAAGTAAACTTCAGACATCAAACATGGCCGAGTGACTACATCTGACTACAAGAGGGAACAGATTGGGGTTTGGACAGAATTTCTTAAATATCTGGTAAATATCTGGTTCAGGTTCTTGCTTGTATTAGATTGTGCTCTGCATTTTCTCTGCACACCTCAGTTTAACTACTCATATACTCTTTAGTTCTACTTTAGACTTTCATTATCTTCAAACCGATTCCAAACTGGCAAACGTGTGTGGCCTGCTCGTTTTATTGATGGAATTCGGCACAGAGGCCCAGGCTTGTACATAAATGAGTGCGAGGTAAATAAAACAGAGAATTGATTTAAGAGAGGCAGTTTGAAGAATGTTTATGTTTAATTTGTTTTTGGTCAAATATATTCACGTTATACTGAATATGTTCCATGTAAAGAAACACAGCTGTACTATTAAGCAGGCTGCTGGCTAATTAACAACGGATGCTGGTGAGGTCAGTTTGGGACCAAGGTGTATGGGGCTTGGCTCAGTTTCATGACATTTGATGTGGAGGACAAGAATGTGTGGAAAGGGTTAAGCTAGGACTCAAAATTGGGTTTGGAAAAGATTTTTGCGGGACTTAGGTCAAGTTCATACCTAAAACTTGAGGTTTCGACGAAAAGTATTATGGGTGTTGGGTTCATTTTAGAATGAAAACATCAAAACTTGATATGGTGTTACGTCTTAAACATCTTATGTAGTTTGGTATGGGCTTGGTTAATATCTTGTGGGGCTTAGGCCAGTTTCGGATTCAAAACCTGAAGCAATTCAAGATTCAGGCCGTTTCAGATTCAGAACGTTATGTGGTTTGGCTTGGTTTGAACTCAGATCATGTCTGGGTATCAAACTGTATCAGATGTTGAACCAAAATCCCAGGCCTGATTAAAGCTCAACGTAGACAACGTAGAAAACAAAACAGCCTGAAACAGCGTTTTTAGCTAAAGATATAAAAGCCTTGAAATGACCCAGTGGTGTGAAGGGGAAGAGTGAGTTCGTGGTGGTTAAATCCCAGTGCTTAGCCTTTTAGAGCAAAAAGAATGGAGGTCTGGCTAATAAGAGAAAACAAGACTAAGACAAAACGAGATCGTATATAAACCAACCCCGAAACCCTCCCGGGCTGCACCATACCATCATCTAGGCACATTAGTACGCTCCATCATTAGCTTCATGGGTTTGTAACTTTAAGAAACTAGGGGTCCCCCGGGGAACGGGGGAAGACGCAAGGCAAACTTTTTCCTCCGAATCATCAGTTAGCAATTTCTTTTATTGTAGTGCATAATTAATTCTTTCTACTTTTTAATGTGATTATACCACAAAGTTTAGCAGGAGCAGACCAAAAGAGAATTATATTTATCTCCAGTTAATCATTCTGTGTATAAGACAAGAGAGGGGGGGGGGAAACAAACTCTTGCAGAATTAATTTCCTTTCTCCCTAGTGGAAAAAGGCTCGAGCTGCCTATTGCTGATGACCGTGATGAATTTCACATTACTCCACAAATCATCTCAGCTGGCTGGGGTTGGCATTAAGTTAGCTCGTTCGAATGGAACCAAGAGTGAAATCATACCATTCTGAACATGCTGAATTTCACTTTCTGTTATAGATGTTTCACCAACGCTTCGCTGTTAAAGAGACTGCGGCGGTCTTTGATCATGGCTTATGTGGGCATGAAAGCACCAAAACTGGTGGCAGTGTCTGCAGTAGACTCAAACTCAAAATAATATGATATCACATTTTCTTTTCCATCTTTAACAACAAATAAGCCTTGAAATGAGCTGTTTTTAATTAAAGCATTTCACAAAAAATGGTGTTCTAGAGTAACTGCATGAGTGAAAGCGAAAGTTACCTCAATAACAGAACACAATTTGTGTAGATTTGATTATAAAAGATCAGAAAAAACCCACAAAATATTAAAAATGCGCCTTTCACACTGGCCAAAATGTATATTTGTTCTAGATTAGGTTTATCCTTTTCAGCCAATAGCAGCTTTGCTCCACTCTTCAAACAACTTTTTGAATGAAGCACAATGCAGAGCAGCCAATCAGACTAGAGGTCATTTAGTCTTAAAGGCAGATAAGTTTAAAAATAAGTTTAAATATAAGTTAAAATGGCTATATAAATAAAAACAAGGACAAAAAATAACAGAAGAAAGATGTAGAATACAGACCATTTCAATTAGTTCGACATGAGGCAATCGTTATCACAACACAACCGACTTTTTAGTATCTGATCAACATTATGGGTCACTATATGCAGTACTGGACACACTATGTGTATTACTCTGTATGTGATGTTGAGCTCCAAGTGATTCTGTGGTATTTAGAGACTCAGACTGGATCCATTATTTTCTTCCTCAGATATCTAATCTATCATCTCTCTATAAAAAAAGGCTAATAGGGGTGTAACGATACAACCCACCAACTGATTCACCACACTTTGGTGAGAATACCATTCAATTGCATTAGCTGGCATATACATTGTCTCTGTGTTGCATTGCGATACCCCAGTGCCACAAGACACAAGTTATCTATTTTTAGGCCAAATGCAAAAAGGTAGAGGTCTGCTGGGCCTATCATACCAACTGTTTCCTTGATTTGGATGATGCTCTGCTGACAAAATACAAAGTGAAAAAAATGATCTTCACAGTCAAAATAAACATGCAGATCATGCTTTGCATGTTTTGCCAGCTGGGGATTACGGCTGACCTTCGCTGCTCTCTGGAACGCTCAGTGGAGGGCAAGACTGTGCATTTCATCTCCTGAGCATTCGCCGCTGCTTAAGCTGCACTCATTTGGTAATCGATCACAGGCACATGTTAGTTCACTGGAGACGTGCAGTGTAAACAACAGACCTTGGAGGTCACACTTACCCCGAACATCAACCAAGTGTGTTCTGTGTTTTAGATTGCTTCACTCACAGTTCATTGAAAACATGCAAGAAATTCTAATGAAATTCTATAACGATGGCTAATTGTGGGTCGATGCAATATTTTTCATATATGCATCTGTCAATCATACTTTTTATGATAGAAATTTGTAAAATTGAAAAATTGGGATTGCATCATCAAATACTGGTTTAAAATGTTGGTCAAATCAGTCCATAGCTGAGAATGTTTAAGCAATTATCTGCTGGTATCAATATGATTACCATTATTCATCCCTAAATTCACAGCTTTACATTTCTGTCATATTCATATTAATTTTTGTCATATATTTTACATTTTAAGATCAAAATAAACAACAAAAAGTAAAACTTGAACTTAGTAGAAGCAGAAAAATCACAACTCTATTTGGGTTAAACCCCCTGCTTTTTCTGAAATCTTACATTGATTTAAAAAAAAAAAAAAAAAAAAAATCCAAATGTATTTTTCCATTCTTTCACTGCCTGTTTGCTATGAAGTGCTTATTGCAACACATTTCTCAAGATACCAACTGATACCTACTGTGTTTTCTTTTTACATCATCCAGCTGTTCAAAAGCATAAACGACCTCGATTTTAGAAAGCGCTGAGCACTTCAGGCCGTTTTTCTCTGGTCATGTCAGTGGAATAAAAGCCAACGCAACATCAAAACAAAGCAGAACAGCTTTTGGGTGGAATCCTGTTTTATTCTTTTCCTGGTGTCTACAAATGGAAAAAGGTACAGATGTTGGATGAAGGCAAAGATTATGAAACTGATTACTAATAATCCCATAACCACACAGTAATAGTAATACTAGCCAATAGTAATAAACCAAAGAGAGGCCACAGTCGTCTATACCTACTGGTAGCTGTTATCACTGCCACACCCTGTCAGCACATGCATAGCTTCTACTCCAGCTTTAAATTTAATTTGGGCTGTGCACATGACTATGCATATTCTAATCTATAGGTGCAATGTCAACGCTGGAAGAAACAGGACTCATTTCTCTGTGTATTTTGGCCTGAGTACCTTGAGGCCTTGAGTACATACTTTATCTACTTTCCCTGATGGGTGTCTCCAAGGAGAGCGACTCTGCAAAGAACATTAAATGGAACAAACATGGCCTTCCATTTAGAAGATTAGTCTCATCCCCTAACCCACATCACCTATTGGCCAGAAATCTGGGAGAAACATAGGCCAAGCCTTAATTCAATAAGCGCTGTTTGCAAAACATGCTTGCCATATGAATGAGCAGAAGGAGGCCTTGGGACCACATATATTCCTTATCCACCAATCCAGTAGCTGAACAGAAGCATGTAAAAGAAGCTATACTCCACTTTTCCCCTGTATCTGCCCGTCTCAGTCCACTCCCGATGTTCATGTGTGTTTACTGTACTTAGTCATGCTTTTTCAAATATCCGTTAATGCTTTTTGTCCCAAAGAATTACAAGCTGTTTTTGTTTCTGCTACTTTAAGAGATAGGAAAGACTGGAGTATGACCAGGGGCTCTGATGTCCCTTCAATAAAGGGGGACAAATCAACAGAAAATGCACAGTCCCCCTCTCCTCCCTCTTTATTTAATACCTATCTAGAAGAAACGTCTAGAACAAAAGTTAATTAAACGTCTTTTTATATAATTTCTTTTATTTGCTGCTGAACGTGGATTCTTGACGTTAGCGGGCGATGGTGATTGTTGTAATAGTGGCTTGCCAAGAGCTTCAGCTATCATTGTATTTACTCTTTCTTTCATTAGCTACCTGTCCATAAATTATCTAAACAGGAGCAGCACCTTCAACATGATTGGCAAGAGGTTACAATACGTTGGCTGGGCAGATGGCCGACATCTGGGCAGCGCCATGTCTTCATTCTCGTACAATGGAATAATGAAAGACAACACCATTACGAGACAGGACAGTCCGGGGATAGACGGTTAGTACGCTAACTGTAGATATCTTTGCAAAATGGTACATATACATATAATTTATTTCTTCACATTGCGGTGATCATTTTAACTAATTTTAAACTAAACTAATTTTAAACTAAATGTTATAAATTTAGTTTATTTTAATGTAAGTCAATGGAACCAGAATTTTTTTTGTTATTTAGGAACACTTCTATTGGATCAATTGGATCTATTGAAATTTTCACATAATGTAAACAACAGCTGCTGCATTTGAATAATAGAAAAAATATTATTTAGTATAATAGTTGGTAGAAAATAGTATATACATATTAAGCAACATCACAATATAAACCGGACCTAACGGTTAAATAACCTCAGCTTTAGGTCTGCTTTAAGTTGTAGAAGAGAATGCGTATGCCGCTAAACAACTCATAGTAAATGCAATGAATCATACTAATAAATTGCAGGTTCAAGGTGCATTTTGCTAGCATTGCTGAATATCATCCGCATTTGCATGCAGTGTTATGCTAATGATGTACAACCAAAGCGGTTCATGCTGTTCAGCTTAAAACATGAGCCAGCAGTGCCGCGATGCACCACCACTTCTCCGTAAATGAGAGATTCAATAATGCAAAATGAAAATACCAGCTTTAGTCAGCACAATTCCACTTAGCTTCCTCCGGGGCTGTGTGTACGTCTCATACTGAGCCCATAATTACTACGACTCCAGAAATATCAAAAGAATCAAAACCGAAATGAAGCTCTATTGTTGTGGACCAGCTTTGCATTATTTAAAAAGCGCTAATAGCGGCATAATGACAGCGAGTTTCTGACACCTACCATAAGACAAGGAACCAATTAGGCCCATAGTCCTGTTACTACAGAAATAAAACCATAGCCTCCAAACCCACGACTGAAGAAAAAAAAAAAAAAAGACTATACTACAGAATACTCCACAGTGTTAATCTAAATTACGTACACTGACCCCTGTTCAGCTTGGCCTGTCAATTAACAGAAGCTTCTGGTCCCTTCCTCGTTGTTTGTGGCCGCCGATTACATACAGTATGTCCCCGTAATTACCCGCTGCCACGACCCCATTCCGTTTTGTTTGCTCAAACGGGGTTTAATTGCCTGGAAAGAATGTGATGTCTTCTTTGATTATTTTATGCAACATTTATTAGCCGCAGTAAAAAAAAAAAAAAAAAAAGGGAGGGGGTGGGGGGTGGTGGGGCTAAAAAAGAACCTCTGCCGGCAATAAGATAACATTACCGCTGCGGTCCTCGGGGGCGTTTTCTACTCAGAGAGAGCCGGATTGCTATTCCATTTCCCATTATTACGTTCAGCACATTACTCAGCATTCGATAATTTAGTAAAATAATGTCTGCGCTCGGGTAATTCTCTCACTCAGAGTGGAGAGCAAAGAAATCATGAGAATGCAAACAGAGTTGAAAACCATAACATACTGCATTCCAACTGGACTATAGGCTGTAGATACACCAACACATGGACAACTAAGTTTACATTACTTCAGTGGATCATAAGTGAATGTTACCACATGGTATTAGACTGCATAATGTAGCTTTTAGCTTTGTGAATTACTGAAGCTTGAAGTTTTCTACATTTCAATTTTTATATTCTATATCAGGGGTCACTAATAGGCGGTCCGTGATCCGGATCCGGACCCAGATGTTGTCCGATGCGGAGCCAAACTGATAAACTATTGAGAATAATTTAATTTAGACAGTGTTTTTTTTAAGGGACGGAGCTTTTCTTGCCTTTACGGTATACAGGCTTTACGGCGCAATGAACTCAGAGACCAATTGCTTGTGCTGTAAGGTCACTGAAGGAGCTCCTCAGCCAATCAGATCTGTGCATATTGGGGCATATGGCGCGCACCCGGGCGAGATACAAAGCAAGAAGCAGCAGTCAGAGAATAAAGCGAGTCAGAGAGAATCACGTACCAGGAATGGTTATGGAATGGACTTGCTTGTCTAGTTTTGGAGAATACCACTCTGTAAACCCAACATGTGAATTTGTGAAGCTGAAAGACGCATGTTTTATTTACTTTCTCTAAAAATAAACACTTTAAGATGCACTTTTTTCAAAAGCATTCTGTTTTATTAAATGTAGCCCTTGTTTTTACATGAAGAAAAAACTTTTATTTGGAGCTTTATAAATAATTCATTCAGTTCAGCATTTAAACAGTAAATTTACTGAAATATACTGAACAGTATTTGTAATAAGTTTGTCTTTTTAGTTGATGATGGTATACAATGCTGATACTAGGTAACTTAAATATACAGGATATGGCAACATAACACAAGTTAAAAAATGATGACAGTCCGGACCTTGGTCTGAGGAAATCTCCTCTAACTGGGCCATACTGAACTCTAATTAAATACCCCTGCTCTATACAGATCAATGAGAAGTCTTAGACTGAGGTAAACTGGCAAAAGAGGCTCAATGGGGCTGTAAAACTACTAAAGTAGTACTTATTTCAGTACTACTACAACATGAATTGTGCTAGTAGTCATGTCCACTTGTTAAACACTGACGTATTAACCTTCATATCCGGGTCCTATAGCTTCTACAGCCTCTAGAGACCAAAAAACGACTCATTTATTCTACCTCTAAAAGAGAAAACTCTCTGAGGAGTTGGTTAGCTAACGTTAGTACCCACTGGCAAAAGCAAAACTGGCCACGTGTGAACACCTTGTGGGGTTTTATAGGTTGTTTCTTGCTATGAAGCCACATCTTTGTTTGACGGTTTTCAGGCTTGTTGGTCAGACAAAACAGCCAGCTATCTAACTATGACTCATACACATACTTAAGCAAAGAAAAGAGAAGTAACAAAAAATGTGGAATCAGCCATGTTACAAAAAAATTAACCAATCACGTGACCCCAATTACAGTGTTTTCTTCTATGCAGTCTGCTGAATGGATCCCCTGATTTCAGGAGGAATACAGATCAGTTCTCTAGATCACTCCTCAGTCCTTTTTCGACCAAAAGAACCCTAGATCTTCAACTGGTTCCGTTCAGATGTTTTAGAACCTTGGTACTATACAGGGAATCATTTGTGCTGTTATTATAAGTCTTATTACAAGTTTTATCCTAAAAGCAAGCATGGAATGAACTATTTGTGATGTAGAAGTCTGTTTTGATGTATGTTCTGCGAGGGTGTCATCATTGTTGTCTTCTCTTTCCTCAACAACTGGCATGCCCATGAATGTCATCACATTTACTATTAAGTTTCGGCTGGAAACAAACTTTTCAGGTTCCAAAGCTGTTTATTTTTTGGTAGAAATGCAGTAACTGCCTCAAAGTTAGGCTCAAACTGGAACAGAACCGGATCCACGTTGGTTGTAAAACCCTCTCCTGGGCTTGGAAACAGTCCTGGGTCCGAAGAAAACCCTAGTAATAAAAGGCTCTTACACTCTAACCCCAATTTATTAGGTTGATTGGGACTTCTGTTAACGTTTTGTAAAGCCTGTTCAACTTTGCAAAAATTGCCATAAAAGAAAACCTTTGTGTGTGAAATATCAATACAACCACACATCTAAGAACCACTTAGCAACCTTTGTTTAAGAGACCACACTTCAGTAAAAGTAAAAGATTGCTCCAACATACTCCATCCATTGAAATGTACCAGATCAATGCAACTACATACTTCTGAATAAACCCTGTACAACTAGGCTGAAATGAAAAGTGGGTGACTACCCACGCAGTCTGTTGCTGGAGCTTTAGTTGGCTAGCGAGATAAAACCTCGAGCACCTGTTTGTCTGCGTTCCCGTTTCAGCTGCTGCTCTGAAATCCAATAAAGCGCCGATCATATCACACTCCCCCTCACAAAAGCCTCCTAAGCCCGCCGACAGTCGCGGTAGTTTCTCTGCTGTCCACCAAGACATACAGCTCTGTGGTGGCCGAGACAACAGCATCACTCAATCACCCGGCTCAGCCAGTCCTCCTCCTATATGAGGAAAGCAACAAAGATGATAGCGCTAGTCAGCACCACTCAAGCGACCTGATTCAGACCCCTTCGATCCTTGAAATTGAAATCCTCTTCACTTTTTAAGATCAGTCTCATCTGGCTAGCTCCATCAGATTCATGCTGGCCTCATGGTGGACCCAGAAAAAAAAAACAGACACTCAGCTTCTTACAAAGAAAAGGCCATGACTTTTCTTCTTTCCCTAAATGATTCTTGGTCTGGAAATAATTTTTTAGCAGGAATGTTTGAAGGAATGATTGGATGATCAGATAAGCTCATTTGAACTGCTTTGTTAGTTTTTAACTAAAACTATGAGGCTAATGCTGCAACAAGGTAGGTAGGTGAGTAGGTTGGTAAGTAGGTTGGTAGGTTGGTTGGTTGGTAGGTAGGTTGGCGGGTAGGTTGGTGGGTAGGTAGGTATGTAGGTTGGTAGGTATATTGGTCGGTAGGCAGGTGGGTTGGTATGTAGGTTGGTGGGTAGGTAGGTAGGTTGGTAGAGAGGTGGGTAGGTTGGTATGTTTGGTAGAGGTGGGTGGGTGTGTAGGTAGGTAAAGAGGTCAGTGGGTATGTAGGTAGGTTAGTAGAAAGGTGGGTAGGTTGGTATGTTTGGTAGAGGTGGGTGGGTGTGTAGGTAGGTAAAGAGGTCTGTTAGTAGGTTGGTAGGTAGGTTGGTAGAGAGGTGGGTAGGTTGGTATGTTTGGTAGAGGTGGGTGGGGTGTAGGTAGGTAAAGAGGTCAGTGGGTATGTAGGTAGGTTGGTAGAGAGGTGGGTAGGTTGGTATGTTTGGTAGAGGTGGGTGGGTGTGTAGGTAGGTAAAGAGGTTGGTAGGTAGGTTGGTAGGAAGGTAGGTAAGTTGGTAGAGAGATGGGTAGGTTGGTATGTTTGGTAGAGGTGGGTGGGTGTGTAGGTAGGTAAAGAGTTTGGTAGGTAGGTTGGTAGGAAGGTAGGTAAGTTGGTAGAGAGGTGGGTAGGTTGGTATGTAGGTTGGTAGGTTTGGTAGAGGTGGGTGGGTGTGTAGGTACGTAAAGAGGTTGGTAGGAAGGTAGGTAAGTTGGTAGAGAGATGGGTAGGTTGGTATGTAGGTGGGTAGGTTTGGTAGAGGTGGGTGGGTGTGTAGGTAGGTAAAGAGGTTGGTAGGAAGGTAGGTAAGTTGGTAGAGAGGTGGGTAGGTTGTATGTTGGTTGGTAGGTTTGGTAGAGGTGGGTGGGTGTGTAGGTAGGTAAAGAGGTTGGTAGGTAGGTTGGTAGGAAGGTAGGTAAGTTGGTAGAGAGGTGGGTAGGTTGGTATGTAGGTTGGTAGGTTTGGTAGAGGTGGGTGGGTGTGTAGGTAGGTAAAGAGGTTGGTAGGTTTGGTAGAGGTGGGTGGGTGTGTAGGTAGGTAAAGAGGTTGGTAGGAAGGTAGGTAAGTTGGTAGAGAGGTGGGTAGGTTGGTAGGTTTGGTAGAGGTGGGTGGTTGTGTAGGTAGGTAAAGAGGTTGGTAGGTAGGTTGGTAGGAAGGTAGGTAAGTTGGTAGAGAGGTGGGTAGGTTGGTATGTAGGTTGGTAGGTTTGGTAGAGGTGGGTGGGTGTGTAGGTAGGTAAAGAGGTTGGTAGGTAGGTTGGTAGGAAGGTAGGTAAGTTGGTAGAGAGATGGGTAGGTTGGTATGTAGGTTGGTAGGTTTGGTAGAGGTGGGTGGGTGTGTAGGTAGGTAAAGAGGTTGGTAGGAAGGTAGGTAAGTTGGTAGAGAGGTGGGTAGGTTGGTATGTTTGGTAGAGGTGGGTGGGTGTGTAGGTAGGTAAAGAGGTTGGTAGGAAGGTAGGTAAGTTGGTAAAGAGGTGGGTAGGTTGGTATGTTTGGTAGAGGTGGGTGGGTGTGTAGGTAGGTAAAGAGGTTGGTAGGTAGGTTGGTAGGAAGGTAGGTAAGTTGGTAGAGAGGTGGGTAGGTTGGTATGTAGGTTGGTAGGTTTGGTAGAGGTGGGTGGGTGTGTAGGTAGGTAAAGAGGTTGGTAGGAAGGTAGGTAAGTTGGTAGAGAGATGGGTAGGTTGGTATGTTTGGTAGAGGTGGGTGGGTGTGTAGGTAGGTAAAGAGGTTGGTAGGTAGGTTGGTAGGAAGGTAGGTAAGTTGGTAGAGAGATGGGTAGGTTGGTATGTTTGGTAGAGGTGGGTGGGTGTGTAGGTAGGTAAAGAGTTTGGTAGGTAGGTTGGTAGGAAGGTAGGTAAGTTGGTAGAGAGGTGGGTAGGTTGGTATGTAGGTTGGTAGGTTTGGTAGAGGTGGGTGGGTGTGTAGGTACGTAAAGAGGTTGGTAGGAAGGTAGGTAAGTTGGTAGAGAGATGGGTAGGTTGGTATGTAGGTGGGTAGGTTTGGTAGAGGTGGGTGGGTGTGTAGGTAGGTAAAGAGGTTGGTAGGAAGGTAGGTAAGTTGGTAGAGAGGTGGGTAGGTTGTATGTTGGTTGGTAGGTTTGGTAGAGGTGGGTGGGTGTGTAGGTAGGTAAAGAGGTTGGTAGGTAGGTTGGTAGGAAGGTAGGTAAGTTGGTAGAGAGGTGGGTAGGTTGGTATGTAGGTTGGTAGGTTTGGTAGAGGTGGGTGGGTGTGTAGGTAGGTAAAGAGGTTGGTAGGAAGGTAGGTAAGTTGGTAAAGAGGTGGGTAGGTTGGTAGGTTTGGTAGAGGTGGGTGGGTGTGTAGGTAGGTAAAGAGGTCTGTTAGTAGGTTGGTAGGAAGGTAGGTAAGTAGGTAGAGAGGTGGGTAGGTTGGTATGTTTGGTAGAGGTGGGTGGGTGTGTAGGTAGGTAAAGAGGTTGGTAGGTAGGTTGGTAGGAAGGTAGGTAAGTTGGTAGAGAGGTGGGTAGGTTGGTATGTAGGTTGGTAGGTTTGGTAGAGGTGGGTGGGTGTGTAGGTAGGTAAAGAGGTTGGTAGGTAGGTTGGTAGGAAGGTAGCTAAGTTGGTAGAGAGATGGGTAGGTTGGTATGTAGGTTGGTAGGTTTGGTAGAGGTGGGTGGGTGTGTAGGTAGGTAAAGAGGTTGGTAGGAAGGTAGGTAAGTTGGTAAAGAGGTGGGTAGGTTGGTAGGTTTGGTAGAGGTGGGTGGGTGTGTAGGTAGGTAAAGAGGTTGGTAGGAAGGTAGGTAAGTTGGTAGAGAGGTGGGTAGGTTGGTATGTTTGGTAGAGGTGGGTGGGTGTGTAGGTAGGTAAAGAGGTTGGTAGGAAGGTAGGTAAGTTGGTAAAGAGGTGGGTAGGTTGGTATGTTTGGTAGAGGTGGGTGGGTGTGTAGGTAGGTAAAGAGGTTGGTAGGTAGGTTGGTAGGAAGGTTGGTAAGTTGGTAGAGAGGTGGGTAGGTTGGTATGTAGGTTGGTAGGTTTGGTAGAGGTGGGTGGGTGTGTAGGTAGGTAAAGAGGT
Organism: Megaleporinus macrocephalus; assembly: GCA_021613375.1. Taxonomy (NCBI): domain Eukaryota; kingdom Metazoa; phylum Chordata; class Actinopteri; order Characiformes; family Anostomidae; genus Megaleporinus; species Megaleporinus macrocephalus. Next base: position 19,445,125 of record CM038726.1, read on the forward strand.
TGGTAGTTAGGTTGGTTGGTAGGTAGATATGTCTGATGCTGGTTTAGCTGGCCACCCAGCATGGCCTTGCTGGCTGACCAGCATACCACCATCAAAACAACAGCTGGTTTTGCTGGTAATCAGCTATGAATGTGTACATAACTGTTTCTATCAGAGAGCAGAGAGTGTTTAAACTTTTAAACTGTTCTTTACACACTTTGCACACCTTTATAGACACAAATGAACTAAAGCAGGAGTGCTTCTTCTATAAAACCCCTCATTTGTAGACATAACTGGATATTTAACTGTGACTGTGCTATCATGCCTACTTCCTGTTTGATCCAGGCAGGTAAATCTAGTGCAGGTAAAATTCAGGCTTCAGGAAGTGACTACTGCAGCTGTCCGTCCATTCTTATAGATAACAGTGTCAGATACAGTGTCAGAAACTATTCAGCACTACTTGAGGTGGGTGTGTGATTTGGGTGCATACACTGCACGCTGCTAATCATTGAGTTATTAGCTTCCATTGCTTGTTAGCTCCATTAGCCTCCAAGCTCCAGGGTAAGACTATAGAGGAAAGCGTGTCTTGACTGATCGATCACATTCGGGGTAAGAGGAAAATTGGGTAAATACAATTTTCTGCTGAACCATCACTTTAAGGAGAGCAAACAAAGCAGCTAATGGTGCCCACTGGCCCCCCGCCCACTACTCTCTTTGACCCCATTTCTCTTGGAAAGTCAGACGCAGGTGATCAAGTGTGCGTGCTGATGTGTGCAAACGGGTAACTGCTACAGTTGCTGCTGAGCGTGCAGGGCTTCAAACCAGTGCTAAAGGAAACTCCCTATGCTAGTGGTGCCCTCTGCTACAAGTGAGGCTGCTCATCTTTTATCTGGGAGCGATAAAACGGCCGACTGTTGTGATAATGGAAGGCGGATCCTACAGTGTTATCCCACCGTGATAGATTCGGATAGATGTGAATTTGGGCCTGGCAGGTGAACAACAGTGTTTATGCAACCAGCAATTTGATTTCGATCAGACTGTTTCACACGGAGGACTGCATGGGTGGGAAGTCAAGTGAAGGACAGTGTTTGTTTTTGGATGCTATTATAAAGGAAGCTAGGATACCTTTAGTTGTTGAGGCTTCAGTATAATTTTCTGTTAACTGTTGATAATAAGCTAAATATGAACAGAATCTTTCATAAGGTTCTTTCAGGTTTTTACAGGTACCCCCAATTTTCAAAGCTTATTTTATTGTATATATTTTTTTAATGTTTTTCAATTCCTTTAAAGCATCCCTGCTCTTTTTGGCATCCTTGTCACTATTGAAGCACATGTTTTTTGCAAATAAGTACATCTTTGGCTAGTGTTTCCGGCTTAAGGTGAGCTAAAACCGTCACCACCAAAACAGTCGTTGTTGAAACATTTGGTAACGTTTCGAAAGTGTTATGATTGATTGACAAAACTGAATGTTTAATTATTTGTTTTAATGAAATAAACATGAATTTAGCTATCGTGTAGAGTGTGGGACACTCAATACACTGGTTGACAGTTGTGATGCCCTTAAGGCATTTAGTTAATCTTTTTATTAATTTTTTCTTTCTTGTATTTAACGGGTTGTTGTCGCTTGTTTTGTCTCTCAAAGTAGAAAATATTACCCTAAATAAGTAAGCTAACTTTTCTAACTTCTGATTCAGTGGTGTATCCTGTTTACTAGCCTAGTATCAGCATCTTATACCATCAGCTACTGAAAGACAAACTTGAAAGACAAATACTGTTCAGTATATTTCAGTATATTTACTGTTTAAATGCTGAACTGAATTAATTATGAATAAACTTCTAATAAATGTTTTTTTCTCACTTCAAGTAAAAATAAGAGCTAAATTTAAAAAACAGAATGCTTTTAAAAAAGAGCATCTTAAAGTGTTTATTTATAGAGAAAGTAAATCAAACGTGTGTCTTCTTGTTAATTCAGCTTCACAGATTAACATGTTGGTTGTACAGAGAGGTATTCTCTAAAACTAGACGAGCAGGTCCATTCCAGAACCGTTCCTGTTAAACACTCAGTTTTACTGTTAACTTTTCTGTTTTTACGTTATGTTTTCTTGCTTTAGTCTCCGGCTGCTGCTTCTCGCTTCGTACCGCGCCTGTGTGCATGCCGTACGCCCCAATCTGCACAGATCTGATTGGCCGAGGAGCCTTCAGTGATCTTACAGCGCACGTGATTGGTCTGTGACTTTACTGCACCGTAAAGCCCGTATAGACAAGACAAATAAATATAAAGACAATATAAAGACAAGAAAAGCCCCGCCGCTTAAAATAAACACAGTCAGAATTAAATGGTTCTCAGTAGTTTATTGGTTTGGGTCCGCATTCGACAACGTCTGGGTCCGGACCGTGGTCCGCCTATTAGTGACCCCTGATCTAAAGGCTCTGTCATTTCCGTAGTACTATAATGCAATTCATGGTACGTAGGCGTGATTGCTTGCTTTCTAAGTGTTTGTGTTTATTACTTTCTAATGTATTATTTGTGGTTTTGCCCTAACGGTTGTGTTATTGTTAGCATTATATCTATATTTAATTTCTTCATTTAATTTTTTTCACATGCATACTTCGTCCTGCTCCTGCACACACTGAACTTAGTTTAGTGCCCCAAGATATTACCCGTAAGTCCCGCAGAGTCACGTGGGAATACAGACCTCTAATATTGGGCCCTCAAATCAAGATTTTGAACCCTGACCTGGAACCAAACTGACAGAATCATCCATATATTTAATAATCTGCAAACAAATGTAGAAATACATTAACAGCTACATTCAAATCACTTCCTAGAACAAGATATAATCACAGCTTTCCCACCACAGCCTTCACGTCTACTACTGACTTAATATTCTACTTCACTTATGAACGAGGCACTTCCATTACTGTTGTCTCTACATCTGAGCTAGCCATTTTGTATCAAGAGGCTCCATCAGATAGCTCATCCCACTTTCTCTCCCTCGTATATGTTCACTTAGCCGCTTTTCCTGCAACGGACACGCTCTGGCTTCTCCCAGGCTGAGACTGCTTTGCAAGTGATAATTCAGTCCTGGGGCGCATAAGTGGTGCTGAATTGGTGGTGTGCTGCTGAAGGGGGGGTGGTGGAGGGTTTAGGTGTTCGGGAGAAAAATATTTTGTTCATCTCGCTGCACTCTCCTCCTCGCTGGATTTCCTAAGTAAGGCTCTGCGTCTCTGGACCTGGAAGGGAGGAGAGTCTGGGGTTTAAGCTGTTTAGACGCCTGGAAGGAAGTCTCTAGCTGTGGGGCGGATGATGGAACTATTAAATCTTTCGCTTCTTACTGGAGCGGAGAAGGAGACGATGTCGAAGGTGTCTTCACAGGATTACGGAGATAGGGGTGCTTTGAAGGTTGAGGGTTACTGGGGGCAAAATATTCTTTTTGTGGGGGGACAGATATGGTTCAGTTGTTTATTTTATCCTGTCGCATCACGCAGAGACCGTCAACATGCTTCTTCTATTGCTTAGGCCTTGAGAAGCTGGACAGAAGGTCTAAAATATTGACTTGCGTATCAACATCGTTAGGAAGATTTACAAAGGATGGAATCAATTTAAATTTATACTAGGCCTAGTGAAACGTGTGACTAATGCAAATATAAGTAGTAGCTTAACGGCAGCAGCTTAAAGCTCGGGCTCTTCACTGAAGCTTCAAATGCTCATAAACTATTGTTATGAAGACAACATCAAAGCTACGTAACACCTTTCACTACCTCTCGGCAAAGGAGCTTTGGCAGCCGTCCGTCAGCCGTACATGACTAAAGCCCAACTAGTTCAAAGATGGTGAGTGGAGCAGGCAGTGGGACATGTAATGAGGGCTGAAGTCGCCGTCCCACTTTGCTGTTACCCACTAAACCCTTGGGAATGTCAGTCCAGACACAGCAATGATTTTGTAATGGTCATCTGGCGCCATGTTTATCATCAGACGGGGCAGCGACATGCAACTGTCATTCCCTCTACATCGTTTACTCGGGAAATCTTTCTCCATCGTTGTTTTTCATGTTTCTCCTTTGTTGAGTTATCCAAGCAGAATTGATATTTAGCCATTTTTGCAAGCACATTTTCAAAACCCACCCCCATAAGAGGTGTATAGCAACCCCCCTCTGAAGTGTTTTGAGATTTTAATAGCAAAAAACATGCTCACTGTTTACCCCTGACTATAAGATATAAGTGATTCCCAACCCTGGTCCTGGAGGACCCCCTGCTCTGTACATTATTGTGCATTCCTACCACTGCAAGGTGTTTGTTAGTAGCAGATTAGTTGGATCCGGTGTGTTGGGAACAGGGCAAACATTAAAATGTACAGGGCAGGAGGTCTTCCAGCAGCGAAGGTTGGGAATCAGGAGTTCTTTCTTTCTGAAGCACAGAGAATTAAATTTTTAATTCAGAATCGGCTGCTTCAAACACATCAACGTCAAAGTTTTCCACTCTCTGCCCCGACATCACTCCGCTCCAGAGGGGACGGTCAGTAGCCAGTCGGTTCATTCAGGTGCTTCAGAGCAGAGAGAGCACTAAATTGGACTGTGTATTAGAGTTTAAGACGGTGAGAAGGACTGATGTGTGCAGCGTTAAATTACAAAACAGAACAGGCTCATCACAGGTAGTCGTTTACACTTGATTACCTGATATTTAAAAATGATTACAATTTAGCTTCTCTGTGAATCAGCAAGGATGAATTAGGTGCATATTGTGAACTATCCCACCAGGCTCTCGTACAGCAAGCCTCATTTTTGGAATATTTCTAAATACTTGGGGAACCTAAATCGCTCTTGTAGGCACATACAAAGTCTGTGCTGTGTATAACTTTGTCTGGCTGATGTATGTTGCCAACATTCATCTCTCGATGTACACTGGCCAGTCCTACAATCTTGGATGGCACATATGTAAGAAGTGGGTTGAAGTGGGCTGCCCGCGGTGTGGAGAAACCCCAAAGAAGCGTACCCCCCAGACTGTTGCATGCCCAGAGTGAAGCATGGGGCTGGATCAGTGATGGTTTGGGCTGCCATATCATGGCATTCCCTTGGCCCAATACTTGTGTTAGATGGGCGCGTCACTGCCAAGGACTACCAAACCATTCTGGAGGACCATGCCTGCTTTGATTTGCCTGCCTTGCATCATGGGATTGTCTTAGCGGCTGAGGAAGCGTTCGATGCCTCCTTAAAATCAGTTTAAAATAAGGTTCCTCAGTAGACAGCATGTTGAAGGTATCTAAGTATTGGTACAGCCTACATGTTGGGAACGCATACTATGACATAAAATGCTGTCTATGTAGGCATCTCACTAGGTTTTGAGAAACACCCCTTATTCCCAAACCGCACGCTTACCACGATAAACAAAGGCAAACAAAGCGCAAGTGATCTAGCAAGAACGTCCATATGTCAGTTTGTTCAGTCAAACAGTCAAGCCTGCGTTCCCTGAATTCAACTCTCATCTTCTTTAAGAGGTCAACATATTAAAGTTAATATTATTAATATCAATATTAATGCCAATAGCGTGTCATGAACACCATAGGGTTTACGCCACCTCTACACGTAGAACCCGTTTCCATCATTTCACTCGCTTCAATCCAGCTGTTGTAGTGTTTATTTCCGCATCAGTGATGCAGCAGCCTGGGGAGGTTTGACTGAAGGCTGTCAATCATGCCCAGGTATTAGGACCACACCCAGACAGTTCTCAGAGAGGTTGTTTATTCCTCAGCCCTGCTTTATTACGTTCGTCTGGTTTCTTCTTTCATGAGAGTTTGTTGCTTTAAATGTCATACAAACATTTTAAGAGATTTCCCAGCGTTCCCATGACTATTCTATCCTTTTATTGCCGAACGCCGACTGCCAGAACAAATGGCGGATTTCTAGATTAGTAATATAACTGATAGTGACAGCCCTAGAGGAGAACGAGAAGAGAGACTGTACCAAAGAAAAAAGCTCTTAGTCTTGGTATTCCAAGAGAGCTGTCTCTTATTTACAGTAGGCTCAGTAGGCCGCTGAGCCAGAGCTGAGGTGAGGGGAGACACTGCCCCTGGGTTTCATCTCCACTAACAGTTTAAAAGGACTAAAAAGGTTCTGAGATTTGATCCCATGTGATTTAACCAGGTTTACTGCGAACACCCACCCCACAGCACCACCGCCAGAACTTTCAGAGCCGTTTTCTGAAAAGGTTTTGGGTTTTCTGGCTGCAGACAGACTTCCGGACATGACTGCAATGCCATATCGCGCAGTCTGGGGGAGCCAGGATACCCCGGTAGTGCTCATGGCCAGGTGTACCTGCACCTCCTCCAGCACATGTATAATTCAGCTCGCCCGTCCAGCGCGGCTGTCAGAACACTCCAAACCTTCAATACCTTCACACTCCCTTTTCCCCTTCGCCAACTCCTATTCGTTCTGAACGAGCAATGGCGCGAGGCTAGTTAGGCTGCACCCGAGGCTTTTCACTGTTCTAGGACTTGTTGGCTCTCCTCAGGGAATAGAACCACACGCCGGCACAATGCAGCAAAAGACATCACAGGCAAAGAGAGTGGAAGGAATATGCACCGCTCAACCATAACATTAACACCAGCTCCTCCTACATACATACTGTGTCTGTTCTATCAGCTCCACTTACCGTATAGGAACACTCTCTAGTTCTACAATCACAGACTGTAGTCTCTCTGTTCGTATGCACACTTCGTTATCATCCTTTTACTCTGTTTATCATTGTTCAGGACCACCACAGGACCTCCGCAGGAATTATTTGAGTGGTGAATCATCCTCAGCACTGCAGTGACACTGATAAGGTGGCAGCATGTTAGTGTGTGTTGTGCTGGTATGAGTGGATCAGACACAACTGAGCTTTTGGAGTAACACAGAATACATTCACTGTCCACTTATACTCTTATATATGTTGCTGTCTAAAGAAAAACATGTATCTTACATACATTTTAATTTTTTTATATCATTTATCATTTGAACATGACTGCTGTCGTTTATCTCCTGTATTAATAGAAATGCTCCAAAATCAACTCACTTCATAAACTTAGATTAAAACTAAAGAAGCGATACAAGTATTATTTGAACAGCAATTACATACACACACATTTATATATATATCTGCTCTAGCTCCAACTGAGTACGTACTGTTCAAGTACTGTCTCTCTCTCTCTGTCTCTCTCTCTCTCTCTCTCTGTCTCTCTCTCTCTCTGTCTCTCTCTCTCTC